>CM053783.1:139987252-140587252 GCA_028749045.1 Cupressus sempervirens | reverse complement strand
GGAAACATTCCTATCTAGACTGAAAGACGGACTACAGACAAGTAGTTGACTATTATAGAAAGTATAAGATATTATCTTAATACCTTGTTCCTCCTTTAGGGTCTAGACTTGTTTAGATTTGCACCTCCAAACAATGGATGGAATGGAATCTTCACATATCTAGACTCTTAGTAGTTCAAGAAACATATTGTTGGTCCCAACTGTAGGTCACTATACTAAGAGAGGGGGAGCGGGGTGGGGGGTTGTTGATGTTTGATAGCTTCAGCTAGATAAACCTATTATACGTGTTATTTATATTTGAGATATAAGGTTATTGTTATATGAGGAAGAAAAAAAAAATGTGTGTGTGTGTGTGTGTGTGTGTTATTGTATTAATTATTTGATTAATGAATAGACATATCCTATGAAGCGGCATGCCTATTCATGGCTTATGCTCAACAAAAATAAGTGATTGATGCATTTAGAAAACACATACCAAATAGGCAATGCTTAGTACGTTTGCAACGATCTAGGAAAATCAACATGGTATCAGAGCGATGTTGCAAATGTAGATATGTAGATCATATAAAATTGTGACAATAAATAATAAGCAATGAAACGAATATCAATCAATATTTCCATGAAACGAAAAGTCAGAAATTGATAGATATAATGGATTGAAATACATTCTCTCTTTGCATCTACAAGTGGAGATTTGCTCAGGGAGTTGTCTAACTAAAATGTGTGTGTGTGTGTGTGTGTGTATAGGTACAATTGGATCGAAGTCTGCTCCTGTCTCACTACTCTTTGTCTCATGCACAAGTGGAATCATTGAGTGCGAGATCAGTAAGCAAAATCCACAAAAGTCTTAGATCGAGAAGCAATGTCAACTCAAAACATGTGGATGAGGGGGTCGGGCTTGCTAATACCTAGTAGATTGATGTGCAAAGTCTATCTTCTCGTGGAGTAGGCACTCAACGCCAATCCAAATGTGGAACTTGCATAGAATGGGCACATGATCCACCATGAACATCCTGAAATTTCAAGGACTTCGATATTGGAAGAAAATATACACCTTCAATTCTAGGGACGTGCTTCTATCATGGCCGCTATAGTCTGCAGCGGATGGCAAGACTGTATGGATGCTTTATAGTGGAAGCCGGAGAGAAGGAAACCTTCTCCTACAATGAGGAGTTGAAAATTCTGGTTGATTTCTGACACCAATCGCTCTTGATCACCAAGTCTATAGAATGGAACGTAGGGGAAGAAATTCCAAGTCTAATCGCAGAAACATAGAGTGAGTGTCAAATGAAACTCACATATCTAGATTTTGGAATGACAGATTGCAATGATGTCGCCAATGTCAACAAGAATGAATGCTCGATCATGCAGAGCATTGATCAATTATTGGAGACGATCACTACAGATCGAGCTTGGGGTTGGTGTCAAATGTCTGCACTTACGATCTCATAAATGATGAATCGATGCACTCAGGGAATGTTGCTAACTAAAAATAAAGAGACCCTCTTTGTGTGTTGGCCAACCTTCATGGTGCACGTGTGAAGTCCACTACAGGCTTGATAATGTGCTACTTGAAATGGGGCTGGCCGTACTTGAACAATTGTGGTCGGCGATGTGGATCATGTTTGGACTCTTAGTTGAAAAAAATATGATCTCTCTTCTCGCTCATTTCACTAGGTTGGAGAGCTCAGACTGTACAAATTGGAAGGAATGACTATAAGAGAAAGAGGAGCTTGATTGAATAATGAGGGCAAATTATCAATCTGTAAATAATTAGAGATGGGTGTGATATCCCATACAAATTCAGTTATAATTGATTAGCAGGTCGGATAATATAATAAGTGGACATAGACATGATCATAAGGTGTTAGAGGCATCGAGCACTGGTCAAACAAGGTATGTCTTATTTTTAAATATGAGATTATAATTGAGAATACCTTTGGTTATAAATATATAATGAAACTTTCTACTATTGAAAATATAAAATAAAGAGAAATGTTATAATTATTTATGTTAGTAATAAGCATGCGTTAAAATTACTAACATTTTGATTGATATTAATATTCTATACAAGCATTTGACTTGATCTTTTCTTCCGAGAATGTTATTGCAGGAAGAGGAAGATTGAGATTTAGAGGGAGCCTAACATTTCATTAGAGGAAATCTTGAAAGAGGGAGCAGATAGAGGATGTGATTTAGTCAACCTTCGTTAATCTCGGTCATATTGATTCAGAGGGAGTAACCATGTGAGATGGATTCTCCAGTGATCAATAAATTGTAGCTGTCAAGAGGACTATGATTCATGAATATACCTCATGACTATATGATATTAATGGGCCTACCCCTGTGTACATCATGAGGAAGTAATGACTTCCAAATGATGTCACTTGTATTTGTAGAAGTTATTGTAAGGTGACGATCTTACAATAACTTGTATTATGAGATCAAACAAATTGACTATATGGTGAATGTCTTGCATCTCAGCATTCTAGGAGGCCATTACTCAAAGAGTACTTGGTGAATATCATTGATACTTTGGAAGGCCAATACTCTTGATATCAAATGTGATATCGAACCTTATTTTGAGTACTTGGTGAATATCATTGATATTCTGGGAGGCCAATACTCTTGATATCAGATGTGATATCAAAACCTTTTGAGTACATGGTGAATATCATGTGTTGATATTCTAGAAGGACAATACTCATGATATCGGATGCAATATCAAATGGTGGAAATCTTCTTAGATATCCTTAAATTTGTTATTTGTAATATTACATTGAAGTAATATTTATTCTTATGCGGTTATCCTTCTAATCTAAGAGGGAGTGTTGATGTTTGATAGCTTCAGTCGGATAAACCTATTATATATGTGTTCTTTATATTTCAGATATAAGGTTATTGTTATATGAGAAGAATATATATTACTATATTAATTATTTGATTAATGAATAGACATGTCCTATGAAGAGACATGTCTATTCATGGCTTATACTCAGTATAAATATAGAGATTGTTGCATTTAGAAAACACATACCAAATAGGAAGTGCTTAGTACATTTGCAACGATCTGGGAAAATCAATAGGGGTGATTAAGTATACTAAGTTTAACATTTTTCCTTGAATCACACTTTACTTCAACTTATGGGTTAATGCAGGTTATAGCTCAACCAATCAGGGTTAGACAAAAACATACCACATGAAAAAAAAAGTGTAACACAATATTTATTTGTGGAAACCCAGCTAGGGTAAAAACCACGGTGTGTGAGTCGATCCTCACAAATTTGCACTCTTCTGAAGTGCACCCGATCAAGAGCTTATCCATGTTAAAAGATTACGACGACACTGTAAGGTGTCACCCTATTAAGGGATTAAGATAAGACCTATTAGGATCTTGCCCTATTAAGAGCAGCCTGGTTAGAGGACTTTAGAACAAAGTTAATATATCACCCTTTTCGGGGATATATACAAAGAACCTGCTAAGGTTCACCCTCGTCGGAATTTACTGTTGCAAAGGTAAGTAAACAACAGGGAAATGATCTATCAATTTAGCTACTAAACTTAGCTTGACATAGATCTCTAATTGGCTCTTTTGATCGATCTACAACTATGCTCTACCTCTTCTTGGCTCTACAATCTTCAGACCTTGATCACTAGTGCGCTTGGCTCTTCCAGCTCTAGCACACAATGTCCTTGAGTTGTATTTTGAAAGCTTCTCTCATGCTTTCCTTAGTCTAACAGCTTTTCATTCTCTTGTCATTCTCCTTCTCCTTGTGAGGCTCCTCTTAGCTTGGCTCTTTGGCTAATCACCTGGCAATCTAACCTTTTCTCCTTTCATTCTACCTTCTTTTATACTGCCTTTTCAACTTCACTTAGAAGCCTCAAATTATGAATTCAAAATTTAAATTCTCACCCTACTGCTAGCTTTGCTTTCTATTGCAATGATGTGTTGCTCCTATCAGATATGGCGTGTTCATACAAGAGTCACGAGTACCATGTGCCTTCAATGATTTGCCCTCATTGGGAAGAATTCTAATTCTAATTCTTCCAGGTGCTCCTTGATCTAAATTCCCATCACCATTAAATGCGACATAGATTACACTATTACCCTTTATATGACTAGACAGTCACGAGTTTCTTGCTTGATGTTCATTATGATATCCAAGTCGAATCTGCTTGCTAATCTATTCACTTGTTTCTACCGCTTAGCTCCTTGCTTGCAATGGTGCGTTGCTCCTATCAGATATGGCATGTTCGTACAAGAGTCAAGGGTACCATGTGCCTTCGATGGTTTGCCCTAATTAGGAAGAATTCTAATTCTAATTCTTCCAGCTGCTCCTTGATCTCCACTCCCATCACCATTAAATGCAACGTAGACTGCACTATTACCCTTTATAAAACTAGACAGTCGCGAGTTTCTTACTCGATATTCATTATGATATCCAGGTTGGATCTACTTGCTGATCTATTCACTTGTTTCTACCGCTTAGCTGCTTGTTGCACATGCAGTCTTCACTTAGCATCATTTGTCTAAGTGAATCACCTTTGTCTTTGCCTTCCTTAGGCTCACATATCTTCTTTGCTTGTGTAAATTAGAGTTGCACATTGTAGTGCTTTGTCGGTCGTGCCTTTCTACCGGTTATGTTTGCTTCATGAGTGTTGCTAGCAATGACAACAACTTTAATGACTAAGTCTACCAGTTTGCTTTACCGGTCAATGTTCAACACTTAGGCCAACAATCTCCCCCCTTTGGCATTAATGGCAGCACTTAGCTCGATTTCTTCGTTCCTACTTTCATTGTCTCCCCTTGAGATAGTGCACTGTCGTGCATTGGATCAACTTTTCTCACGCCTTTTTGCCTTCCTACCCTGATACTTCTTTCCTCAACTTCTCCCCCTTTGGCAGCAATGCCAAAGGCAACTATCTACCTGTGCTTGCGCTTGACTACCCCCATATGGAGGAGTCCCTCTTTCTCATCAATCCATCTTAGATTTCTTCATTTCTTGAGTATGGATTGATGCCCGCCTAATCAGAGCTTTAGTTCAAACTAGATAGGGGTAAGACCCCTAACCATTCTCTCAGAATTTGAAACATATCCTTTTGAAGAGGTTTTATGAAGATATATGCTAGTTGTTCCTTGGTTGGTATATCTTCTAACTTGACCTTTTTGCTTGCACCTGTTCCCTTAGAAAATGGTTCTTGATGGATATATGATTAGTCTTTGAGTGCATAACCGGGTTTTTGGATAATTGATTGCACTAGTGTTATCACAGTTGATAACTACTAGTTCCTCCATTTTCTCTTGAAATCCTTCGAGTAGTTGTTTGATTCAAATAACCTAAATGCAATTCATTGTTGTACCAACATATGCTACTTTAGTTGTTGACTGCAATATGCAGTTATGCTTCTCGTTGTTTCATCCCATTAGTCTTCCTCCAAGAAAGAATGCACCATTGGTTGTGCTCTTTTTGTCATCTATATTCCCCGCCAAATCAGTGTCAGTGAAAATGCTAAGTTCAAAAGTACCTTTGCGAGCATACCATAGGCCATATTCTTTAGAACCTTTCAAGTATCAGAAGATCCGCTTCACAACTACCACGTGTGATTCCTTTGAGTTGGCCAAAAATCTAGCCACTATTCCAATTGCTTGTGCAATGTCTGGACTGTTGTGTGCTACGTCTTGCAGTTTATTGATCATGGACTAGTACAATGTCTTGTTCACTTCAAGGCTTTCATCTTCTTTTGACAATTTGCAACCGGTCACCATTGGAATACTTACCGGTTTTGCTTCCTCCATGCCAAATGTTTTAAGTACATGCTTGGCATATCCCCATTTTAAGATAGAATTTTAATTAGATAATATGATCTTATTAAATAAATAATGATAATAAAGTTATATTAAAACTAATACTAAAATATAAAAATAGGAAATAATACCTATTTAATCTATATTATCAATGAAATAATATTTAGTATGATAGTTTAAATAGTTAAAAAATAATAAAATTTCAATGAGTAAATAAAGAAATAAAATTAAGTACAAGAGACAATATTGTAGAATGTTGGCTTTCTAAATAGAATTTAATAACAAATAATAATAAACACAAATAAGTAAAAAAAATATATAAATTAACAAAATCTAATGAAAAGTCAAGAGATGTTGAACAAATAGACATGACTCCTTAAAATTAAGATATAAAAGGGAGGAGAGTTTATTTTAGAGAGAGGGATAGAGAAGAGTAGAAGATAGGAGTTCAAAAGGAAAAATGGAAGAGGAAAGTAATATGAAGAAAATAAGGAAGTGACTTTTTGAAAGGGTATCAATGATATTGAAAGGATGTGAACCTTCAAAAGGGTCATAATTATGAATAGGTGCGACTCTTCAAAAATATTGTGATTATGAAGTATTGAAACTTTTCCAAAGGATTTTAATTATGAAGTGTTGTGACTTTTTGAAAGAATTATAACTATGAAGTGTTGTGACTTTTCAAAGGATTTGTATTATAAAAGGTTGTCTCTTGGAAAAGAAGAAACAAAATAGTATATTTTATCCTTTCCTTATAATTAGAAAAGAAGAATTTTAGAAAGTAAATATAAAGTTGAGATAATCTAGAAGGAACAATTCATTGAAGGGTGGACTAAGGATAGAGCCACATGGACCAAGAAAAGAAGAAGGTAAGAAAGGTGTGTTAATGGATTATATTTGTTTAATTATGTTTATGAATTTATTCATATTAATGAATCATACTTGTGGATAATATTGTGTTAGCTCATGGGGTTAACAACATGGAGATTAATGAGACTCGAAGCATGGGGTATGCAAGATATTAAGATCTCCATCTGACCACCATGGCTGAGAATCAATGGATATTCTCCATGTGCCAAAATATTATGATGATGTCAACATATGCATATGTGATTGGCCTTGGATAGAGGACGTCCCATCCAAAAAGAATCTTAAGGGGTGCGCTCTCGAGAAGACGGCAAGGTAGCTATGCACTAGGAAGCCCAATCTGGAGACATCCTTAAGATTGGGGTTAAATTAGAGGGTAGAATAATATAGTTAGTTTTCTTATTGTTGTGATTCTAACCATTATTTTGTAGGCATTATTTGTCCCAAACTAAGCCTAATAGTGGGGACATTACACTCCACATATTCAATCTTTCCAATGAAGATTCCTTCTTTTAACTAGGACACTTGAACTCCAATGAAACTTTTTATCTCCTCGATCATGGACATCTCGAACTCCTTCATGGCTTCTATGAAATCATCACTCAACTTATCATCTCCTCCAAATATGATGTCATCCACAAAGATTTCTGCGATCAACAGACCTATTTCTTTTTCTTGTTTCATATACAAATTGCAATTATCACTAGTTCTTATGAACCCAACTTTTATCAAGTATGAGTGTACGCTCTCATACCACGGTCTAGGTGCCTGTTTAAGTCCATACAGGGCTTTTCGCAGTCTATGTACTTGTCTTTCCTTGTTCATTTTCAAACCCCTCAAGTTGTTCTATGTAGACTTCTTTCTCCAAAACTCCATCTAAGAATGTTGATTTCACATCCATCTGGTATACCTTAAAGTTCTTGTGCACTGCAAATGCTAGAAGTATTCTAACTCCTTCCAATCTTGCTACTGGTGCAAATGTTTCTCCATAGTCTATGCCTTCCTCTTGTGCATATCCTTTGCAAACAAGTCTAGCCTTTTTCTTGACCACTTCTTCTTTGTTCATCTTACTACTGATTTTTGAACACCCACTTTGTTCCAATGACATTCTTGTCATCAGGTCTGGCAACCAAGGTCCATGTGTCGTTCTTTACTATTTGATCTATTTCTTCCTCCATGGCCTTTCTCCAGTATTTATCCTTTAGAGCCTCGCCTGTTGCTTTCGACTCTTTGTGTGAGAGCAGTCACACCGCCTCTCTTGCCATTCTTCTAGTTATTACTCCTACATCCTTGTCACCAATAATTTGATCTGTTGAGTAATGTCTTCTTACATATTTCGCCAGCACTAGTTCTCCTCCATGTGCCTCATCTTTTTGTTCTTCTTGTTGAGCTTCTTCTACTTGCGCTGATATAACCTCTTGCATAGGCTCCTCTACCGGTATTCTCTCCATTGTACTACTTGGCGGGAAGTACTCAAACTGCTTGTAGTCCTCTGGTTCTTTCTTACCGTCTTCCTCATTCTTTTATGAGAATTCGTCTACCTTTATGTTGGCAGATTCCACAACCTTGTTTGTCCAAAGATTCAAACATCGATAAGCTTTTCTCTTGGTAGAGTGACCCTCATCGCTCTTAGGTTCAAACTTCCCTTGGTATTCATCCCTCTTGATGTAGCACTTGCTTCCAAATACCTTAAAGTAGCTAACAGATGGTGTGTGACCAAACCACAGTTCACAAGGAGTCTTCTTTGTCCCTTTCTTTATCTGTACCTTGTTCAAGGTGTACACAACTGTGCTTACAGCTTCTCCCCAATAGATTTGTGCAACATTGATTTGGATCATTAGTGTTCTTACACAATCTATGATAGTTTTGTTTCTTCTCTCTGCGATCCCGTTGTGCTAAGGTGTCCTAGGAGCAGACATTTGTCTTCAGATTCCATGCTCCTCACAGTAACTTTCAAATTCTTGTGAGGTGAACTCACCTCCCCAATCTGATCTCAAGCACTTCAATGCTCTATCAGTCTCTCTTTCCACTTTTGCTTTATAGACTTTGAACATGTGGAAGGCTTCTAACTTATCTTTCAAGTAGACATTTCACATCATTCTAGAAAAGTCATCAATAAAACATAAAGTATCTGTCTCTAGATATGCTCTTCGTCCTCATGGGACCACACAAGTCAATTGTAATCAAATCTAGTACATGTTTTGAAGTAAACGACTTATTAGAGAAACTTGAGCTTGCCAACTTTCCTAGTTGACAATCCTTACACATAACATTGTCAGATTTAGTGATGGAGGGTAGACCCCATACACAGTTTTTCCTTCCGACTTTGACAATGATTTCAAAATTTACTTGACATGGTCTTCTATGCCAGCCAACTATTATCATTTCTAGCTAACATTCAAGTATATGAGAAATGTTGAGGTAGAAAAGGTTACCTCTTCTTTGTTCTCCTATGGCCAGTAGCTTGCATGTCTTGTCACATATTTTGCAAGACCCTTTGTTGAATTTGAACCTATAACCTTTGCCCATTATTTGAGCCACACTCAATAGGTTATATTTCAATCCTTCCACTAGATATACATCTTGACAGGTAATGGATTCATTTAGGGCTATAATAGCCTTACCTATCACCGATGCATGGCAAGTTATTGCCGAACTTCACCATTCCTCCATCATAAGCTTTGACTTCGAGATCTTGCTCTCGTCTCCTGACATATGGTGGGAGCAACTGCTATCTATTATCCAGTTCTTGTGGATACTAGTGTTGGTTATCAGGGCTCTCTCTATCCTTTCTTTTGTAATGGCGACAAAGGATACTTCATCCTCGTCATCTTCCTCGTCATTGGTTGACTCTTCATCAGTCACACCTTCTTCAACAATGTAGCACTGTTTCTTTTCTTTTGCTTTTGACCACTTTTTGTTGGAGCCTTTTGATTGGTTGTTTTCTCTCCAGTTGCTTGTCTCCTTCCTAACAAGTTCAGGACATCTAGCAACATATTGTCCTACCTTTTTGCAGTTGCAGCATTTGAAGGGAGCTTATCCTTGTACTTCCTTTTTCCTCTGACCATTCTTTTTGTGAATAGAGCCTCCAGCTCTTCTTGTTCTGCTTCTTCAGCGTACAGACTTTCCAGCTCCTTGTGTTTGCACCTACTTGGTTCTCCTTTCTCCCACAGTTCAATAGCTAGAGCAACCGAAGCTTTGAATGTTGTCTCAACCCTTGGTGGTTGACTATTGTCAAAGTTGCTAAGTTCAAATGCAATAAACCTATCGATGCATCAAGTGATACATCAATCTCGTTTATTGTTCTCAGCTCTTGAATGGATGACACTCTTATGGCACATTTGGGCAACAGGGTTCTCAACATCTTGCTCACGCACTCATCTTCTGATATTACTCCACCACATGCTCTGATGGCCAACATGATGTCTTTTACTCGCTTGCCATAGGCTTCAATCTCCTCACCTTCTTGCATTCTCATGTCATCAAACTTTCCTCGTAGACTTTCAACTTTAGCCCTCATAACATGCTTGTTTCCTCCATGGACGACCTTCAGTTTCTCCTACATTTCGTAGGCAGTCTCTAGTTCCTCCACATCTTTGTATTCTGAGTATGATAGGGTGCTTGCTAGGGCATCCATTGTGGTCGTGTGTATCTCCTTCTCTTTCAACTCTTTTAAAGTAAGTTGACCATGTGGTTCAACATATTTGACCTCTATGTGGGCCCAGTAAGCATCTCCAAGAGTCCTAAGATGCAAACGCATCTTTATGCACCATGAGTTGTATTTTTCCTTAGAAAACTTTGGTGCTTCTCTTTTGAACATCTTGATCTTTTTCCTCGAATTGTTAAGCTCTCTTCTCCTAAGGAACGAGGCTCTAATACTAATTGTTGGTCCCAACTGTAGGTTCGTATACTGGGGGGAGGTGAATCAATATACAATCTAAGTTTAACCTTTTTCCTTGAATCACACTTCACTTCAACTTATAGTTTAATGCAGGTTATAGCTCAACCGGTCAGGGATAGGGAAAACATACCACATGAGAATAGCAACCCAACACAGTATTTATCTCGTGGAAACCCAACTAGGGTAAAAAGCACGGTCTGTGAGTCAGTCCTCAAAAATTTGCACTCTTCTGAAGTGCGCCTGATCAAGAGCTTATCCTAGTTAAAAGATTGCAATGACATTGTAAGGTGCCACCCTATTAGGGGATTTAGATAAGCCCTGTTAGGATCTTGCCTCGTTAAGAGCAACCTGGTTAGAGGTCTTTAGAACACAAGTTAATTTGTCACCTTGTTAAGGGATTTATACAAAATAGTTGCTAAGATTCACCCTCATCGAGGTTTGTTGTTGCAAAGGTAAGTAAACAAGGAAATGATCTATCAATTTAGCTATTAAACTTAGCTTGACATAGATCTCTAGTTGGCTCTTTTGATCGATCTGCAACAATGCTCTGCCTCTTCTTGGCTCTGCAATCTTTAGACTTTGATCACTGTTGTGCTTGGCTCTTTTGGCTCTCGCACACAACATCCTTGCACTGATGTATTTTGAAAGCCTCTCTCAAGCTTTCCTTAGTCTAACAGCTCTTCGAAGATGACCTCTCTTGTCATTCTCCTCCTTGTGAGATTCCTCTTAGCTTGACTCTCTCTAGCTCTCTGGCTAATCACCTGGCAATCTAACCTTTTCTCCTTTCATTCTATCTTATTTTATATTGCCCTTTCAACTTCACTTAGAAAATTTGAATTCTCGCCCTACTGCTAGCTTCGCTTCCCGTTGCAATGGTGCATCGCTCCTGTTAGATATGGCATGTTCATACAAGAGTCACGGGTGTCCATGTGCCTTCGATGGTTTGCCCTAATTAGGAAGAATTCTAATTCTAATTCTTTCAATTGTTTCTCAATTTCCATTCCTATCAACATTAAATGCGACACAGACTACACTATTACCCTTTATATGACTAGACAATCATGGGTTTCTTTCTTCATGTTCATTATGATATCCAGGCTAGATCTATTTGCTGATCTATTCACTTCTTTCTACCGCTTAGTTGCTTGTTGTGCATGCAGTCATCACTTAGCATCCTTTCTCTAAGTGGATCACCTTTGTCTTTGTCTTACTTGGGCTCCCGTATCTTCTTTGCTTGTGTAAATTAGTGTTGCACATTGTAGTGCCTTACCGGTTGTCCCTTTCCACCAATTATGTTTCCTTCGAAAGTGTTGCCAACAATGACAACACCTTTAATAACTAAGTCAACCGATCTACTTTACCGGTTAGTCTTCAACACAACGACCATTGGGTTTTGCTTCCCAATGACCTGTAGGGTACTTGCTTCACAACTGACCTATCTCCCTTGTAGCCCTCAAAGACTTTTTTCCACACAACTTCTTAATCTTCCAAAGGACCTAACCAACCATTTAAAATTTTGGATACCCTTTATGGACTTACAAAAAACCCTAAAGTTAAACTCATTGACTCCAAGTTTGAGGGTCTCAACCTTAACTGATCACACAGACCTAATTAAGCCAATTAGGCCTAATGTGCAAAGCAAGGACCAACTAGACTTAATCTTGATTCAACCCAACCATTCCAACATGTTAAGGATCATGTCAAACCATCAAATCTCTGATTTCAAGTTCTGAGTGTGCCCCAAGCCTTTTATGCAAACACTTTTGCATTTCACAGTCAAGCGGTCACATGAAGATGCCCGCCTAGGGCTCAATTGTTCTCCTTGGATTTAAAGCCTTCCTGCAAACAACCACCAGATTCCTATGGTATATTGGCCCCTCTAACATCTTTCCAATGGCCATTAAATTCCACTAGTGAAAAAGCTAAATAAGGGCATGTTTTCAGTCAAACCCTAGGAAAGGCAAGGTTTCAGACCTGTTTGTGCAAATTTGAGCAGATCTCTTCAGCCTGATCACACCAAGACCTCTAATTTAGTTCAAATGAAATCTAATTCACCCCGCTACATGCTATAATAAGTTTTAGATTATCTAAGGATGAACAATGCAAACACAAAGTTGAAGGAAAACTTCAACAGTTTTTATTGCTCCAAACATTATTATCATGCAAAACTCCAGCACTCTCCAACTGTATTTCAGAGACTGTTAATGTCCTCCTACTAAAAGCACCCACCACCTTATTGCAAACACCCTTTTTGTGTTTGATAGTAAATGTAGAGGCTTGGATTGTCAACCCACTTCATATGCCTAAGACTGAAGCTTAAGGCCTGATTATTTGTATGCTTAGGGCTTGAACTAATACATACATCTCCAGATCATAAGAAGGCTTTTCCTTTTTGCATCATTCAATATTTCACTAAAGAATGCAATTGGCTTACCTTCTTCACTGAATACTTCTGCTATGGCCAAATGACTTCCATCACGTTCAATTTGAAAGATTTTATTGAAATCAGGTAAGGTAAGGACAAGTTACGATACCTTTTGCTTCAACAATTCAAATGCTTCATCTGCTTCCTTGGTCCAAGAAAATTTGCACTTTTCCCCTCCTCTAATGGTCTCAAGCATGGGAACACGAGTGTAACTGAAATTTTTGATGAATTTCCTATAAAATGTGGCAAGGCCATGAAAACTTCTTACATAACCAATTGTTTTAGGAGTTGGCCATAAAAGGATGGCACTTACTTTGTTTGGATCCATCTTCAAACTATCTTTGGAAATCACAAAGCCCAAGTAAGCCGATTCTTCTTGCATAAACACAAATTTCTCCATATTTATCATCAGCTTCTCCTCATTGAACCTTCTCCGCACCACATCCAAGTGTTTTAGGTGTTCCTCTTTTGTTTTGCTAAATATTAAGATGTCATCAAGATACACTATGATAAACTTACCACTAAAATCCTTCAACACTTCATTCATAAGTCACATGAATGTACTAAGAGAATTAGATAACCCAAAGGGCATCATCCATTAATGCAATCCATCATTAGTCTTAAAGGTAGTTTTCCATTCATCACTTGTCCTAATTCTTATCTGAACCACTTTTTAAATCAATTTTAGAATAGTATCTTGCACCTCCTAAACAATCAAGAAAATCTTCTATTCTTGGCATAAGAAACCTATACCTAATAGTTATTTTGTTGATGACTTTGGAATCAGTGCATAGCCTCCATGTTCTTTCCTTCTTGGGTGCTAAGATTGTTGGGACTGCAGAAGGGCTTAAGCTCTTTTTTATAAGTCCTCTATCAAGGAGTTCTTGGACTTGCTTAGCAACTTCTTCATTCTGTTGTGGAGTCATTTTGTAAGAAGTCTTGTTTAGCAAAGTGGCATTACGGACGAAGTCAATACAATGACTTATCTCTCTCATAGGTGGTAGTGTCTTTGACACATCTTTGGCTACAATATCTTGATATCTGCTCAAAAGTTCCTTTACTTCTTCTTCTTTGCTCCTCTATCATTAGTAGACTTCTCTTCTTGTCTTGGTATAGGTATCAAAGCAAAACAGGGTGAATCTTCTCTCTGTCTCCTTAAGGAAATTCTTCCCTCTACAATCATGATCTTTGTTTCTTTTTTCTTCTATTCTTCATTATCAGGCAATTG
Source organism: Cupressus sempervirens (assembly GCA_028749045.1). Lineage (NCBI taxonomy): Eukaryota > Viridiplantae > Streptophyta > Pinopsida > Cupressales > Cupressaceae > Cupressus > Cupressus sempervirens. The sequence continues at coordinate 140,573,025 of CM053783.1, read as the reverse complement.
CAACAACTCGATCACCTTCCTATCTTTGTTGGAGTATGTGTTCCTTTGACCATCATAATGAGCCTTAAGGTCATATTGCCATAGTCTTCCAAAAAAAAAAAGATGGCATGCATCCATTTCAACCACATCAAACCAAACTTTGTCCTTGTTATGAATGCTTCCTCATTCATGACAGGATGTGTACCAAACCAAGTGCTATCATAAAGCTCAACATCTGTTACGGTAGTGTACCCATAGTCACTAGATAAATGTGCTTAAGTACTGGCTGTATGAGGAGATGAACCAATCAATGAACCCATCTGCACTGTCCTTTCTCCTTATATGCTCCTTGGTCATTCTATTAGCCAAGTCTCTATCCAAGGCTGATTTGTAATCAGCCCTATACAGCTTTGTCAAATGTAACAAGGCAGCACCTCCTGGTTACAATCAAATCAATTTGGAACTCTTGATCAATATCAAAAGGCATCCCATCATCAAGCTCAAATAGTAGATTCTCCAATATCCAATCAATATCCATCTCAAAAAGTTAATTACCATGCTTCATCCAATCAAAATTATGTTGGTTGAAAGCTATTATCATCATAAGAGTAAATATCCTCATCCCTACCCTCTGTTGCCGCTACACAAATAGCTGATCAATCCTTAGTCATAACCAACAGGCATGATGTCATAATGCATGGAGACTCTTTTGAATTCCTAGGTAGCTGTCCATGATTGTGTCTTTTTCAGCCATCTAGTCCCTAAGAATACCATCAGCTTCATCCCTGCCAAGCTGCCCACATGACTGAGTTTTGTCTGTCTTTTCATACTCCTCTATAGGCTTAAACAAAACTTCTTTCCTTCCTCCCTCAATCTTATCCCTTGTTAAGAATGATTTCAGTTTTTGTTCACATTGTTTGGTGACATTGGTAACCAAACTACAAGCATCAAAAGAAGTAACCTGCTTTTTTTTTTTCAAGTCAGCCAATATAGTAGATAAGAAATGTTGTGAATCATCACTTTTCTCAATGATCAAAGACATAATGGACTGCATAAAAGATAGAACATTTCGCTTCTGGTCCCTTTTAATGGCAATCAAAAACTGATGGAACATTACAAAGATTTAGTCTTCATAACCAAGATCTAACATAATCACGCTAGCTCTAAGTCTTGCAACTGATTCTAAAATTTGAACTACCTTACCAAATGATGGATTATGGATATTACTCAATCCTTGAAAACTTTCTACAATCAATTGGAATACCACTTTCATCACTTCCCTATAGTACGGACCATGTGGCATTGTTATCGTCATAACATTAACAATGCATTGAGTAACTACAAGTCTCACCTCTTTATCTAGATGTCTCAACAACACTCGTCTGACTAAAAGAATCATAGCAAGAAGGATGTTCACTTGCTTGCTTTTAGAGCCTAGTTGTTCTATCATGGATAAACAGTTCTCAATTGCATCTGAATCACAAAAGTAATCTATGTTTTGATTGAGGCAAACCTGCAAGTTTCCTTTCTATGTTGTAGAGCTTTTCTGCAAGGACTTGTTCCTTGTCCTTGGTAATGAATTTTGGTAGTTGCCTGAACATGTTTGTTGTTGTCATGAAGCGTTGGTTGCAAGTTTAAGATGTCAGCTGTGGTTTCCCAAATATGTAACTAAATAAAAAACACTTTATGAAAAGTGAATATAACTCGTGTAATTATGTCAAACATTTGGCACGATATCGCATGAATTCCAGTTGGCAACTTTAATGATTTAGGTTTTTGTATCTATAATGTGCAAAATATAAGGAAACACACAATCAAATGATATGACAAGTGATGTACGAGTTTATGATATTCTTCTTCAGAACCACTACAATACCTATTCTTGGCACCAAATCACTAATGATTGCTTAGGTTCAGTTAAGACTAACCACGATGCAACCTAATTAATATTTGTTCTTTAGCAATCTCGTTATTAGAGCCAAACTGTATAATTATCCCAGTTGTACGTTCGAGTGAACTTAAGTTGCCTTTGGCAAAACTGTGCATGTTTCCACCTGTTAATGAGTAGATTTTGTGTTGTTTAATGTGCAATAATCTCCTTCTGACAACAATGTGTTGCTTCAGCATTAACAAATTTAGAACTATGGGAGATCGAGAGAGAAACTAAGAGATCCTTAACAATTTGTCTGCTTCAAAATTCCAAAATTTGTTTCACTGTCTACAAAAAACATTATGGCAACGGCTAGAAAAATTAAAAGGTTCTCCAAACTACTCTTCATCTTCCTATCAACTCTCATATGTTGAGACTTCTCTATGATTTTCTTATCATCTACCGCATGGTAACCTATTCATTCTTAGTAATGACAATCACTAGACTTTACACAAGGTTACACAAAATCACATGTCAAGTCTAGATTGCCATGACACTGCCAGATGGTCATTCACCATTTGAACCCCTGTCATGCTAAACACCAAAATAATTTGTTTTAGAATTTAAGTTGCATTACATAATATTTTGACATACCCAAAGATTATTCCATTTGCCTTGTCTCATATGAAACAATTCTCATGCGTTATTTTTGCCTGCAATATTGCCACTTGTTCCTAGAGAGATAAGATTCTAACAAGGAATTTGAAATTCAATGCCCTTATTATCCTTCTTCCCAATTATTGATGTTTATTAGTTGTCATTGGGGTGTGTTACCATAAGGATATGTTGCCACAATCACAGAAGACTGTAGGTATCTTTGAGAAGTAATTATAACATCACTACAACTCCTCACTTTAATCGTTTTGTGCATAGCCTCTAGTAATACCCTCTTTTACAGAACTTCCTTTTGGCTCACAGAATTGTAGTTTTAGCTTGGAATCTCTCCTTGAATTGGTGCTAGGGATGTTTGTGTAATCCTCCCTACAGTTTGTACTTAGATAATTTTGCTCAAAGTCTGCGATGATATTATAATTGCGCAGTGGCTTCTGTTGGATTACCAACAACTTCTCTTCATTAACACCAAACCTTTATGCCAAAAGTCATCAAACATTTGTCCCATCCCTTAATTCTTTCACATAATGTTCTTTAACTCTTGAGACACCTTTCTTTACAATCACCAATCGAAGTCCTTCTCTCGTTGCGATTCTTCAATGATTTCTTCCTTGCATGACAATTCAATCCCAGGAGGATGAACTATTACTTACTCTACCTAGGAGACTCAATAATGATTCTGAATTGTATTTTAAATCATTGTTGCGATATAAACCTCAGCTCGCACACTCCAGTGATTCGACTACCATAACATTGATACCATTGTGTAGTGGTAGGAACAGAGGAAGATGCAAAGCCAACTTGGTAAATTTGTCTCGACTCTTGTAACGACAAGTCTATTGAAACCTAAAAGGAGGAGACTCTCAATTTTTTAGAGCTTCAACAATTTTACCACTCGTCTCCCTTACAATAACCAGCTACAATAACTCTAACATATATGTTATGACTTGTTGGAATTCATGGATTGCAGCAAATGTAATAGCATTGCCATAATATTTAGTATGTGTTTTCCAAATGGCAGCGACCTCTTATTTAAAGAGAAAACAAGCCATGAAGAGACATGTCCCATTAATGGGACATGTCTATTTGTTAGTTAGATAATTAATATAAAAAATTTAATCATTGTTATATATGTATGTATATGTATATATGTGTGTGTGTGTGTGTGTGTGTGTGTGTGTGTGTGTGTGTGTGTGTGTGTGTATATATATATGTATGTGTGTGTGTGTGTGTATATATATATGTATATGTATATTTATATGTATATGTATATGTATATGTATATATATATGTATATATATATGTATATGTATATATATATATATTTCTCTCACATAACAATAAACTTATATATATAAATTATATCTCATATATAATTTATATAAGGGTTTATCTGACAAAAGCTACCAAACATCAACACTCCCTCTTAGCTAAAGAGGATAAACACACGTATTACCTCAAAGTAATATCAAGTCAGCAAGATTAAGGATATCTTTGATCAAAAGATATCTAATATTTTGATATCATGAGTATTTGGTCTTTAGAATATATGATATTCACCAAATGCTCTAAGTAATGTTCTCTATAATATCAACACTTTATACTCACAATGTCAAGATGCAAGATATTCACCAAGTGTTATGAGTAATGGCCTCCAGAACATCAAGTCATATGATATTCACCATGTACTCTGTGTAATGGCCTCTAGAACATCAATTTGCATAAGATTCACCATATACTCAAAAAATGTTTATAAGGTATGTGCACACGCATTCTCATAATGCTTACCATATAAACATCTACCATGCAAGGTATAATCTATCATGGTCTACATAGACATCGTAGGATATCCACCATAATACAAAATCAAGTTATTGTAAGATCGTCGTCACCTTTCAATAACTTCCACAAATACAAGTGACATCATTTGGAAGTCGTCACTTCCTCATTATGTACGCAAGGGGGTAGGCCCATTAAAATCACATAATCACAATGTATATTCATAAATCACAATCCTTTTGACTGCTACAATTTATTGATCATTGGATAATCCATCTCAACATGTTTTACTCCCTTTGAATCAATATGACCAAGATCACAAAAAGGTTGACTAAATCATATCCTCTATCTGCTCCCTCTCTTTCAATGTTGCTTAAAATGTCAGCCTCCCTCCAAATCTCAATCTCCCTCTTTTTCCTGCAAGAACATTCTCGAAGGAAAATATCAAGGTACATAGTTCGTATAGAAATAAGAAAGAAACTACTATAATACCCAAGGATAATCATTCTGCATAATAAGATCATTTCAATATAATATAGATCTAACCTAAATCTATATTTGCAACATATTGTTTTCTTATTAATGCCACATATAATCTATATTCACTCTTATATACATATATAATCACCATACATATTATTTGTGAAAATTTACATCTCTATATAAATAAATATAACATAGATAAGTCTCTACAAATAAAATACCATAAATTCATGTAAAATAAAATAAATTCATATACTTACTTCTTATATCCTTCCACATTAGTTTACCTTTATTCCTTCCAAAAAGTAAATTGCATATACTTTCTTCTTTTAATATAAGGAATCTTCATGCTACTTTTTAGTCTTTTGACTACCGTGCATCAATCTATGTCCAATTTATTCCTTGCTATGTGCTGTACGAACCCTTTATTTGATGCATCAGCCATCAAAGCTTTGCAAAGTTTAGATTCATTATTTCTTCCATTTATTTCCACATTATTTCAACCTATCTAACTATCTAAGACTTTGGTGATGTAGTTCTTTAATCCATTGTAAATTGAATCTTCGGTATTCTCTCAAATGAAAGAGAGACAAATCACTGTGTAATGCACCAAGTTGAGTTTATATTGAGAAATGAATCACTACTCATTGTAATGCAACAAAAGAATCATTGACTATGATGTATCCCGATCAAGGATAAGACTTGCCTTTGGAGGTGCTCTATTGGTTGATGTGCGACATGCCTACTTTTGAATCTGGCCGATCTATAATGTGAATGACATTGATGGCTTCCAAATAACCACCCCTTATGCATGATAGGAATAAGAAAATGACAAAGCTAATATTGTATATAGAGTCACGCCCAGTCAAGTTGTAGATTGAAAGTCTCATTCCACTGTAATCTTTCACCTCCAGAAAATTATAAACCAAAGTCTTTGATCGGTATCCAAATACTTTCCCACAAGAATAGCTATTACAACACTTTTTTTCTATCCAAAGACGTCAGTGATCCCTCGACCCTCCTTATTGAAACAACATATGATATGAATACAATTCTAATAAATATTTTTCCTTCTGCCGCAAAGCACCTGTAAATAATGATCATTTTGTATTTATCGAACAATGACTTAAAATTTTGTGGCAAGTTGACTCTTACAAAGCTAGGGTCTCGCACATTTTTGTAGTCACTCAAAAGACCCCTTCACATTTTCTATAGATTGTTCACTTTATATCTTGAATTTTCATAGGATTGGGTACGACAATTTTATCATCACATGATATCCATATGGGCTTGATGAAAATGATTGCCACTTAATATAGATTTATTGTTCAAGAGTAGTATCCATGCCCTCATGATTGATACACTACTCATTTTGAACTAAGAAGTTCCCGAACTCAAAACATACCAAATACCTCCCTCATAGAAATTTGTATTCATCATGTTGGGATCGATCTGATGTTGTTAGAACAAAGGAATGACAGATCATGGATTCCAATATTCTTTAAAATACCATTTTTTTTTATTAAAGGGTGTTCTACTATTATGTATCTCAAGACTAGGGTTGGACCCTTTGAATAGTTGATTTTAAAAACTCATTGTCGAGCATATATTCCCTAAACAATTATCTCTCTTTATTGCTGGTTAACACAAATCTTTCCACCCAGTCAATTTGATAATCCTCTACGATTCACGATTGGATTCTCTCAATATCCTCTTATTGCTCTCTCCACACATATATCCATTATTGTCGTGTCGTGTATGCATCCATATTCATTAGCAACAGCATTTGCAACATCTTAAAAAAATGTCCCAATCTTAATACTACATTTTATCAACCATTCTAAAATCTGGCAAATCATTTGCTATACATATCTTTCTCAACTAGGCTCTAATACCATGTTGGAATTCATGGATCATTGCAAATGTAATAGCGCTTCCATAATGTTTGGTATGTGTTTTCCAAATGGCAGCGACCTCTTATTTAAATTGAAAACAAGCGATGAAGAGACATGTCCCATCTATTCGTTAGTTAGATAACTAATATAAAAGAATTTAATCATTGTTTTATATATATATATATATATATATATATATATATATATATATATATATATATATATATATATATATATATATATATATATAAGGGTTTATCCGACAGAAGCTACCAAACATCAATACGACCAACCAAAGGATGCACGTCACCTGGTTCATCCCTGTGTACAAAGGATTCCCCGATATATGTCGCAACGTATATTTTTCTTTTTTCCAGGCTAAGAAATAATAAGTCGATCCTTCATAACAATTAAAATTCAAAAACTTTTCCATTGGTGCCAACAAAAATAAATTGTCGGCTATATGGTTCTAATGAAGTATGAACTACAATGGATGTTATTTCTTTCCCACATATTAAGAGTTTGTGAATGCCTTGTTACTTCGAAATGGAGTATAACAGAAATCTTTGAAGACTTGAATCATTATATAATACTTACGTTATTTATTTTATTCCACAAATGATATTTCTGAGTTCAACCAATCTTATTCACAGCCGTAGAAAATATTTCCAAATATGAGACTTTTGCATCTTCAAAAATTATTATTATATTTTTCGACCAAAAACGTCCCTGACTTTACATAAGAATAATTGATCTAATATAATGCCACAAAAAAAAATTATACAATTGCACTCTCAGCCAACTTACTAATATATGCAGTGAACATATCTCTTGTTTCTTCATAAAACTTCCCAGGCAAACGAGCTGAGAAATCTTTTCCCAACACTTTGTTTTTGAAGGAAAACCTCACAGGCTGGCAGAATTTTCAACTTTGATACCACTGTAATATCCCAAGTGGATATTTTTTCCAGATTGTCTCATAGTAATTTTCAGAATATAAGTAGATATTTAAAGCAAAATAAAACAGCAAATCGACCAACGGATGCTCATTACAATACTCAATTTTAAATAACTTCAAATTTTCTATTGTATTTTAATAACCAGCAATACAATAACGTAATGTTTCCCAATCTTAGAAATAGCAAACGCAGTCAGATTGGACAATGAAGATAAGCATAAGCACAAGTGAGACACCTAGTGTGATGTCTCCATGGACAATGGGTTCTTGTCAATTGTCTTCCAGCTAGGGGGTTCTCGTCCTCCAAGCTGGTTGAAGTTGCGCTTCCAATTCTTCAAGAGAAGAAATCTGTAAATCCAAATCAATATCAAAGCATAAACCAAGCATGCTGAAAATGAGCTCCCTCTTCTCCTTTAAGCATACCAAGACGAACCCTCATAATCCCTTGCCTGTCTCTTCATTTTTTTTACTCTTTTTTCCCTTTTAATTTTCTTTTTTCCACTTAATGGACTAATATAACTTTATAAGATAAAGTGACTTATTAATTCCCCTTTTAGTTTTAAAGTTACTTTATTAAAACAATTTAATCTTCAAACATTAAAATAAATATCCTATCAATCTCAGAAAGCCAAGAATAATAGCTTGTCAAAAAGCTCTTGGCAAGACGCTTGAAGTCTAATACTGCAAAACCGAGAATACAGACCCCAACAGACTTATTGTAAAGAGTAAGTATCAAGAACCCCCACTATCTCGACTCCGATCTACTTGAAAGTGAAGATGCTTATGACAAGACTCACATTGTCCCCCAACAAAGGCCTAGTTAGCTAGCGAGACCATGATGAAAAAGGCTAACAACACATCAGAGGTTAATGGCTAGAAAAGGGGACATTACAAGGCGCGACAAATCCATTTGATGCACAAATTGGGGCCAACCACACTCCACATAACATCATGATAGGGAGTCTAAGAGGCTACTCCTATTGCCTTAGTGCTAGCACCTACACGCAAAGCAATTTATATTACTCTAACAATCGAGGATGTGGTCCCTTTGATTGAAGATTTGATCCCTACGGCCAAAGGTTCAACCCCTACAATTGATGGTTTGGCTCCTATGGCCAAAGGTGTGGCCCCATGATCAAAGGTCTAGTTTGCACAAATGAAGGTTCGACTTTACCCAGAGCCAAGGATGTACACCACAATACTACAAGGGATGTGGAAAGAGGAAACACAACTGAAGGGGACACATCACCAGGATGATAATCTTTTAGGCTGGTTTGAGATGCACATGCTGAAATCCCACCCCCTTCACCTACTTTGTTGATGGTCCAACACTTCAAGTGGACAGATGTCCAACCCGACACTCAGCTCTTAGGTGGGGAGCCCCTTGCAGATAAAGAGGTGGTACCAGTAGGAAGGAAGGAAGTGATTGAAATTGAAGAAGAAAGTGTGCACCGAGCCAACATTTCCCTACAACAAACCATAAGGCCAAGGGATGCTAGCAAAAGAATAATACAAGAAGATGACTAAATTCGAGTTTCCAAGCCTAATCCACAAGATACAATAGGATCGTTGTAGAGGTATATTGCAAAATTCGAGGGGGTTGCTAGTAGCATGTGTGATGGCAGACCTCACCACATAGGTAGACATGGGACCGATTTCAATCCAAGTAGAAAGGCTCTTGGAGTTAAAATTTGAGGGGATTGGTGGTAGCATGCGAAATGGCAGACCTCACCACATAGGTAGACATGGGGCCGATTTCAATCAAGGTAGAAAGGCTCTTGGAGTTCATGAAATAAGGAGGCAAGCAACTGGGGGATGGCCACTCATAGAGACACCGAACATGGTGGAGACCTCACCATGTAGAAAGGCTCTTGGAGTTAAAATTCGAGGGGGTTGGTGGTAGCATGCGAGATGGAAGACCTCATCACATAGGTAGACATGGGACCGATTTCAATCAAGGTAGATACTAGAGAGGCTCTTGGAGTTCATGAAATAAGGAGGCAAGCGACTGGGGGATGGCCGCTCACAAAGACACCGAACATGGTGGAGACATGGTGTAGACCATACACTTTGGAGGGACAAAATAGCATAATGGGCACCCTCCATAGCACCGAGCATGTAATCATAGACACATTCCTCCAATTCCAAAAAGGCACCACATATAGGAGGAAGGCAGAAGAGGATTGTCAAAAGGCAGAGGAGTCCCCGATGGCACTATGTAACACAAGCTCGTGGAATAGGAATAAAAATTCTATTACCTTCGAGGAATAGTTAGTACACAAGCGAGTGGTGTGGTCAAGGAGACTCAGCTAACGGAGGTAGAGAGACAGTTAGGAGCCACTATAGGGGAGCTTGAGGAAACGAAGAAAGATCTTATGGATGTTGTCACACAAATAAGAGATGCTCGAGAAAAAAAGCTAATAGCAAAACATGACCTGTAACTTTTTTGACAACAATTTCTCAGGCCAACATCCTCAACCACTCCAAAGGCGTCCTCTCACCATCCCTCCCAATAGTTATTGTTGTGGTGCATCAACCCATTTTTGTTTTGTCATCCAGAAGACGACTACTTTTTGGGAGGGCTCATGTTGGCAATAGTTTCATCAACTATAAAAAAATAATGTTTTCTTATGTAGAAGGAAATATAATAACAAATAAGTTCTCAAGTAGTTGTAGGGAACCAGCGGTTGGCACTCAACTAACCGTCAAGTGCTTTATACTATGAGTTGATACCAAGAACAAACTAGCATTGTATATACATTACATGATATGAAAAGTTATCTCTCTGTCAAATAATTACTATTTTATGTGTTCCATAGATTGCAAACTCTTGAAGTACTGTATGAGTTACCGAGAACTCTTTTTTTTCTGCTGGGTGAGATTTCTCAAGTTCACTCGCATTTTTATAAGCACAAAAATATGTGGATAAAAATGTCAGTGCAGGTAAAACACTAGTAAAAATGCATTGTTTATGTGGTGCTTATACTGTAAAACCATGTGTTTTCTCTTTCACAATGTCAATTTTCAATTTAAAATACTCTGTGTGTGTGCGCGTGCGCACGTGTGCGTGTGTGTGCGTGTGTGTGTATGATAGAGAGAGAGAGAGAGAGGTTGGTCTTGTCTATATAGACAATGATATTGATCAGTTTTCAACCAGAAAATAACAAAGTGGAATTTGCAGTTCAATGTGTCATTGGTGATTTCTTTCAGTCTGATTGTGAAAACACTTCAAATCAACATGACTTAGTACATCTGATTTCTGGATTCATCTATGTAAGCTTTATTTAACATCAATGTTTCAAGTCACACATCAAAATTCATCATTGGTATGAAAAGCTGGAGGAGAAAGATGGTTGATTGCAAACCAAAAAAATTAAAAAAGAGTGGGAGGGGGATGGGAGAGGAAAGGCTACAGACTCTTCAAGGCGTGAAAGCAACAGTTGAAAAATTATTATTATTAAGCTTTAAAACAAATAATCTAATATTAGTATGGCCACGTAAGAATTATTGGTTTCTCCTCCAGGTCATCATCCTGAAGATGGCTCAGGATCATGGAGTATGATCCATCATGTTGATGCAAAACAAATCTTACACAGATGAATCATGTCGACACTATTTTAGAGGCAAAAGAATATAATCCTCGATGCATAATTTCCTCAAGTTACAAAATGTCATTGATGAGCCCATCATTCATTCTTTTGGAGCTATCTACAGCCCATACTTTCCAGTCTCAAACTTTTAAAATTGATTCTACTATCGTCCCAAGTCACCTGGACGTAATCATAATGGTCTTCTACTATTTTAGAGAGCCATCATCCATACGTATGGTTAGATATCCAAAAGCAAGGAGATAATGATTCTGTTGGAACCATGATCCACAGATCAAAAAAGTCCTCGCCCTCATTCGTCAGTAGAGTGCCTAGAGGTCCTCGTCCTAACAGAAAAGCAATTTGCTGCACTCAAAGCTTGGCCGGAAATCTAGACCAAGTGCTTGACCCACATACAGATTAGTTGGTCCATACTTGCGACATCTCATCACCTGTACAATTATTCTCGTGTATATTGGCAAGCAGGAGCACACACCAAATGGAATTTACCCTCCTCAAGCAATTAAAGAACAAGAAATTGACCGTGTACACTTGCATTACACAGCAATTAACAGGGCTACCTATTACAACTCATTGACACACATTGATATTACTTGCTGCAAATTCCCAATCGTATTATTATTAGATAATCAAAGGATTGGAGTGGAATGGTAACCAAGAGAGTCTTGCAAGAATATCGCCCAGACTTAATTACCTCTTACAGAAAAAAGGCAGCTCGAAACCTCAACAAACATGTTGCAATGTTGTACCGCAACAAACATAGATGACTTTCATCGTAAGCGCGATTTAAATTCAAGCTTGTGCCAGATAGTAATAAAGACAACCCATAGCCGCCCAATATTGACAAGAGCTATAATTAAAAACTGTACGCCCATGACGCCAAACCAATTTCTGTTCTTGATGACTGTATGGGAATCGACCCTGTGGCCTCTTTCGGATTAGTCGTAACCTAATTGCTATTCCACAGACTCTTCACAAAAGGTGGTCTGTGTTGCGACATTTAAAATCCTTTATTAAGTTCTAGGGAACTAAAAAAATGAACGTTCCAGTAGGCTATTCGGCAGATACTGAATTTTGTGTTTTTATTTTAATTTGACAAAAGTATATAGAACTGACTTCATACCGGTCTGTCGAATCGTTCCGGGTACCGAAACTTTCTGCAGTGTTTCCCTTCCAGTGCACCATAAACCGCAGCTCTTACGGAGTGAGCAGCAGGTCTCACCGAATAAATATGCTTACAAAACAGGTAATCGAAGTATAAATGCAATTCTCTGTCCCCGCTACACACGAGCGTAGAAGGGTAAGGTCATATTAGTTACGACAATGAAATTGACGGTTTCTGGCCTGTATTTTTAAGTTTTTTTCACTTATTTTGTGTAGCATTTTGTTTGGTTAACTAATTAGTTTATAGGCCATTATACACGTAACTTGATGGATTGTGTAATGTTTTTTACTATTAGAGTTGTATCTTGATGTGTAATGGGTAGGTCAATTAGAGAAAAAAAATTGGTCTATTTTGTTCGTGTATGTCGATAACTTGATGTGTAATGGGTAGGTCAATTAGAGAAAAAAAATTGGTCTATTTTGTTTGTGTATGTCGATAACTTGGCAACTATTTAGTCAATGATAGAAGTTTTGTGGTTGTGAAATAACTATGCATCCACTTATATAACTTCAAACACCAATACAGTGAAAAAATCTCTTAATTAGAAATATAATTATGCTTTGTTACCTAAAACCTTAACCATAATTCAAATGACATAGAATCCTTATTTATGATATTTATTGTCTATTATAGAACTAGAAAATTTTACTTTTTTTAGTGAATATTACAATATTTCTATATTGGAAAAGATTATCAAGCATTCTCTTTCTCAAACCTAATAATTCTAAGATGTGTTAATGAATCATCCATAGAAAAAAATTATAAATATTCAACATTGTAATCATATATTCCATTTGACTTGTGAATATATTTAATCTAAAAATTTAAGGAAATAAATAAATTTGTAACTTATTGTCTGCTAAATTTATAAAGAATGGATTTCAAACATTTGTTATTAAAATTAATACTCATATCAATTTTTTCACATTAAGTATAAAATTTGTTACACATAGAAACCTTGAACATAGACTGATAATAATTATGGCATAGGTGCATGCAAGCTACCTAGATATCTAATTCTTGATAAAGCCCCCAAGTATGGTGAACACAAGTATACCGAGAGATGTTTTTACCATTTCAAGCGACACTTCGGAGACAACTTCACCCACCTTGGTTATAGCTGAGAAAGGAGAATTTGAAGTAGATTGTACTTATGTAAACTAGATGGGATTACAAGAAAGAGTACTAGAATGGCTCGCCAAAAATATCACCACTAATAGTGAAGAAATAATAAGGATGTTAGCCATGCAAATAACTCTATGAAAAATGTGTAGGATAGCGAGATAAAGGAGATGGAGAAGGGTATGTAGAGACATCATATAGTGTGTGGAGTGAGAGAAAAATATTACAATTTAGAACAAGAAATAAAATACGTCTAGTATTATAAAATGGGAAATAACAAGTACATGGAGTACAATAGAGAATGTGGTGAGCAATGAACAACTTGAAAAACATATCCTACTCTGCAAAGCCTAATGTATAATGCTAAGAACAAAAATATGAACAGAAGCAGGTCTTGTGAATGGTGCTCTTGGTGAAATGATTGAGACCTTTTACGGCCTTGGTGCTGTCCCACTCAATGTTCCAATGTATTTTATAGCAAGAATTAAAAATTACCATGGGCCATTGTGGGATAAAGACAACCCCAAAGTTGTGCTAATCATTCTTGTGTCACTAGGCAATAGATGAAAAATACTGTTGGTGATGGCATGGGCCATAATCATACATAAATCCAAGGGTTGACACTACAAAAAGAAACTATCAACATTAGCAAGATGGAGAGGCAACGGTTGACATTTACAACCATGTCAAGAGTCAAGTCACTAAGCAACCTTCATAATCAACCAATGTTTTCTTTTAAGAGATACTCAAAGATACAAAACAACCCATACATAGCTCTAAGGAAAAAGAAGAGGCCCTCTTGCAAAAACTTCTTGTGTGACAAATTAAAGATTGCAAAAGCACAATAACTATCGGCTCTAATACTTTTTGATGTGAAAAATAACTTTAAATATTGAAGATCTAGTGGAATCGTCTATTACATGTATTTGAAAATATGCAATGTATACTACAAACATAAAAAGGGAACATCTTGACTCCTACTTCTTGTTGTTTTTTCAATGGTTTAATAGAATACTCATAGTATATCTTTCTATGAATGTAACTATTGCACCTCATTTTGGTGTGAATGCTAGTTAGTATTTTTTTGTGCATTCTTTTAGGTCAATTGTTAGTTTGTTGAAACAATAATATTGTGGCTACAATCAGAGTGTTTGAATTGATTGTTTGTGCAGTTACACTTTTTATTTTGCATGCAACAAGTTGTTGATAGGTAGGCAATTGTGGAAAGAAAGAGAAAAAGGCTTGTTGCAATGTTTTTAGCCAAACTAGAAGAGCACGATGGTTGTACTTATTATTTTATTTTATATCGCTTCATGTTGAGAATGAGTATAGTGTATAAGGTTTTTATTGGTGGCCACACTAAAAGTTTGTCAGGCTTGTCAAGCAAAACAAAGGAGTGACAATAAATTATAATTTATTTATTTTTGTAACCAATATGATTATTTTAGATAAATGCATGATTTTTATAAAATTTTGACCAAAAAATGTTGGACATTGCATATAGATAAGAAATAACATATATTATCACTAAATTATGCATACATGAAAATGGTAATATGTCGTCAATTACTAGTAAAAACTTATATATATAAATTTTAAATTTCTACAACTATTACATTTACCTTTAATGATTTTTGAATTATTTAAACTTTTTACTTTTTATATTACAACTATAAAATATATTTGCAACTGAAAACTAATGACCATTCAAAAAAGTGAACAAGTTGTTGACCTGTTAAACTTCATCGTAGTGTAATAGTAGTCAATACATTATATACGTGGTGTGATTGCATTGACAGATTTATTTTGAATATTTTGTACATAATTTATATGGTAGCATATGGCATTAAATTTAAAACTTTGATTCTCGATATTAGATTATAAAATGATCTTTTGAATCTTCGGTAGAACCCATAATAAAGAGCAAAAATGTTCGTAAAAATATTACATAAAGTCAAATGTATTGTTTTTTATCCTCCTAATTTTTGTATGGAGATGTAGATTAAGATGTGGTGAAGCAATTGGCTAGACAATGATTAGCAATGCAACAATAGGTTATATTCTATTCAAAAGATCATCGAAAAAATAACCCAAAGTCATCTTATTACATCTTTTGAAGACCATGTCTAAAATATTACAATGTGGTAAATAATATTCTTTGATTCAACCAAAATAAATCTTGTAGACATACATGGTATCCCATGCTTAATTAACATACATGTTACAAATAATTGTAGCTCTAGATATTCTAAATCCGCCTTAAAATTTGGTATTTCATGTTGGAACGAACAAAAGACATTTATCATATAATGTATGCAACTCAAAATAATATTAAAGGATCACATGTAGGGTGTAATGTAATGGGTTTGCATAGCCAAATAACCAATTTGGTGCTCTTGATTATCTCTTTTGTGATTATTGACTTGTTGTTGGTTTTGATGAATTGGGTGTTGTTGTTCATGGTGTTGATGATTTGGATGTTGTTGTTAGTGGTGTTGATGATTTGGGAGTTGTTGATGGTGGTCGAACAATTGAATTGTGTTGATATCATCCATGTTTTTGTTGATGTTCAAAGCATTGTTGTTGTTTATATTGAAGGTATTATTGTTGTAGCAAATACTTGGAGTTGTATACATTCATATTAATGGAGTACATGAAAACAAAGATCATAAATTGTGAGATGCATCCAAACGCACTTGAGAACTTTTTTGGATTCATAAAAATTGAAATTCAAATCATAAAAGGTAGAATAGTTATCCACAATCATACAAATAATTAATAATGACAGTCAAATGAGCATTTCCTGTTCTTCAGAAAAATTACTTTGTCAATATTTTTTCTACCGTATGTGCTTTATGATTACCAACATAGACATGCACATAGTTGACATTTCAAAGGCATATGAAGAAAACTTAAGCACTTTCTATTTTGAACCTTATTGAAGAATTTTGGAGTTCCCGTTTAGCATTTCTACAACATATCAATTTGACCGATCTACAATAGAAAAGGGAGCAGAGGTGGGGTGATATACAGAGCATATGTGGGTTGATATAAGCAAACACATTTTATTAAGTATTTGTTAAATTCTTTGGTTTGAGATATGTTTTATGAATAAACATTTTTTTCATTGTTTCCAAATGCAATTTGAGTGTGAGATCTCCCTTTTTGTAAATGAAAAATGATTTAATATTACATAGGACTACCTTTAAAAAAATCGCTCTTGAGAAACCTAATCAACAAAGAAATAATTTTGTTAAATATAAATGGCATTTATTAAAGTGAGAATGGAGTGGAAAATGACAACCATCATTCTCATTATGATAAAAAGGAGGATAGGAAACATATCCAAATTTCTTAGGCATCATCTAGGATTAACATAGAATCAGAATAATCAACTTAATGATTCCACTATAGATATGTGTGTCTTACTTTTTCATTACATATTGTTTTTGTCTTTGTTTTAATATAAATATGTCTTGACCTCAATTGTAGAAGAACCAAAGGAAATAATTTAAGAATGTTTAAAAATAAAGGGATAAAAATCTATCAAGAATGTCTAATTATGTAGGTCCATTCAAAAACATAATCTTAGTCATATATCTTGGAAGGAATAATTTTACATACCCGTGACCACTTTATAAAACAAAGTGAATTTAGTAAGCATAACTCTGGTATTATGCTACAAAATGTGACTTACATAAATGATATATTATTCCTTTGTCATATTTGCATGTAGGATACATCACAAAAGTAAAATTTTTAAAACATCCAAAAGCTATTGTTCCAAAAAATGGTAGAAATTAATATTTATGTATTTCCTTGTAGTGGTGAAATAAATTAGTTAAGTTTTCTTTGTATGATTATTCTCATCTTACCAATGTGGCTCTCTTTTTGAAATCTAAAAAATAGAAAATATTGCTCTACTTCAAAACAAATTTTTTACCAAAATTTATTGCTTCCAAGTTATTTCTATAGTAAAATAATTCTTAGATTTGAAATGAAAAATAAACACAACATTGTAACACACATTCACCAATAGTGATGAAGGGTGTTCCCCTTACTATCACAAACACACAACAGAAATAGAGAAACAATAGAATTTTTGTAAGAATAGAAAATGGGCTTCTTATCTCCACAAATATAGAATCACATATTGTTAGTAATACAACATGTAAAGCCATATGGGTGTTTTCTTTACAATATTCTTCAAGATAGAGCCACAAACTACCACCTAGATCTTCCCTAAATAATCTATGAGCCTTCCTTATATAGGCAATTTTCCACTTTCCAAGAAGATTCTAGACATTTAGCCCTGACCCCTAACCAATTCCCAAATAATCATTATTTTTATATTTATTACATCAAAAAAAAATTTAAGTGCTCTTTAGAAATGACACCTCCTAATCTACAATGATTGATCACACATGTGTCCATCAGTGGAGGTTTCACCTTGTTTAGAGACAATTAGGCCTTCAAAATTAAGCTCAAAGATTTCATACCCAAAAAACTCAACAACTTCTACAATGCATATAGTATGATAATGTAGTTCCACTGGCAAGCTAAAATAACTAAGATGAACCTCCACTTGTGAAATTAGAAAATTTTGAGATCATATGAATCACTTACTAAAAATGGTAAGTTTCCATAAATAGTAAATCTACACTGAAATAACCCTTATTGAAAAAGACAAAAACATAAATATTTTTGAGTGAGGCAAGATTTCCCTTACACCCAAGATGCTCCTACATTAGGCACCTAGGATAATTTGAGAAGTGACCCTATCACGTTCAGGTGTTCAGAGGAAAACTTAGATGATTAACCTCCTCCCTTGTCAGTTGTGATGAATCTTCTATAGGCCTCCCCTTCCATTTGACCAAATATGGTTTATATGCTTTGTTCCTTGTACTTCTTCCCACATGACTATCCAGTATCTCCTCAATCTCCTATGTAGTTGAAGTAGTTGCTAGAATACTATATTGCACTTCTATGATCTCATCTTCAATACCTCCTTTGTAATACTTTGTCAAATTTGAAATATTGAATACTTGTGAAATATTTACTTCAGTGGGAAAATCAACTTCATAGGCATTTCCAAAATCATGTTTCTTCAGTATTTTGCATGGTCCAAACTTCTTCATTTTCAACTTGTTATATTTACCTATTGGAAATCGCTCCTTCCTCAAATGAACCATGACTTCATCTCCAACCTAAAATTGATTATGCCCCCTTATCTCATTTGTGTTATCCTTGTATTGTGTATTCATCTTTGTGATGTGCTTCCTCAACTCCTCATGGATGTTCTTCAAATGTTCTACAAAATTCTTAGCTTCAACAATACGTATCTCTCCTTTATCCAACTTTCTCAATTCAGAAGCATTTTTGGGACTACTCCCATATGCAATCTAGAACGGTGGTTTACAAGTGATCTTGTTAATAAAATTATTGAATGTAAATTATACCTTTGGTAAAATTAAATCCCATCCTTATGGCTTATCTCCAACCAAACATCTTAGCAAATTTTCTAGGCTCCTATTCATAACCTTTGTGTGTCCATCATTTTGTTGATGATGTGATAAGTTAAACTTCAAATATATACTCAACCTCTTCCACAACATAAAGCAAAAATACCCAACAAACTTGGTATCTCGATCTAAAATTATGTTATTTAGTAGATCATGTAGTCTCACCACTTCTTTGAAAAAAACATTTGTCACATGAACATCATCACTATTCTTCTTGCAAGGAGTAAAATGTGCCATCTTTGAAAACCTAACAGCCAGAAATAAAATTGAATCATGCCCTTGTTGAGTCCTTGGTAAAACAGGAACAAAATATGCTTAAATCCTCCCATGACTTCTCTAGTATAGGTGATACAACCCTATATTTTGTTTCACTCCTTTTGTCATCTAATATACTTTGCAACTTCGTAAAAACTTCTTGACATCTTGTTGCAATTGTGGCTAGCAATAATTCTCAATAACCAAAGCAATGATTTTATCTCTACCAAAATGTCCAGTAAATCCTTTATTATGCTTCTCCTTGATGAGATTCTCCCTCATTGAACTCTTGGGAATACATAAGTGATCCCCCCCCCCTCCTTGAATAACATTCCATCTTGGATGATGAGATCTAACCACTTTGTCCTATCAAGTGTAACAGGTTTTGTACAAGCTTTCCAAGCTTCACCAAAATTAGGATCCTCTGGATACAAACTCTTGTGCTCCTTGAACCCAACCACTTCAATCTAGATATATGTCAACAAAATTTGTCTACTAGTAAGAGCATCTGCAACTTTATTAGACTTCTTGCTCTTGTGTTTCAAATCAAATGTGTAACTTTGATGATCAACATATACAACAAACTCCTTAGAAACAAGATAGTGTATCCACTTCTTTAATAACTAAAATATAGCATAAAACTCTTTATCATAAATAAAACATGTTGTTTAGGCATCATTCATCTTCTCGTTGAAATAAAAATAGGTCTACCTTCTTGGCTCAAAATAGATTCTATTGTAGTACCACTAGCATCACAATCTACTTGAAACACCTTATTAAAATCTGGAAGTGCTAAAATTGGTTGTTCTCTAACTTTTTTTTCAACAAATTAAAACTCTTATCTACTCCTATAGTCCACTTAAACTCTTTCCTATCCCCTCTCATTATTTTAATCAAGGGTCCACAAATACTGTTAAAACTCCCAATAAAATTTCTATAAAAGCTAGCCAATACATGAAAAGATCTTACCTTAGTAACACTCCTTGGACTAGGTCATTCTAGGATAGCCTTTACTTTCTCAAGGTCTATTTTTAAACCTTTCATTGAAACTACAAATCTCATATATACTAACTCCTTCATAAAACTACACTTCTTCAAATTAATCATAAAGTTTTCTTTCGTCAACTTCTCAAACACCCTATGAATATGCATGATATGCTCCTCCAATTTCTTACTATAGATAAAAATATCATCTAAGTAAACAATGACAAAATTACCCATAAATTCCTTCAGTACCTCATTCATGAGCTTAATGAAAGTGCTTAGTGCATTGGTTATCCCAAAAGGAATGACTGGCCACTCATTCAATCCTTCCCTTTTCTTATAGGCAATCTTCCATTCATCTCCTTCTCTGATCAAAATTTGATGGTACCCACTCTTCAAATCTATCTTTGTAAAATACATAGCTCCACTCAAATAGTCTATAATATCATCCATCCTTAGAAACAAAAATCTATACTTGATTGTGATCTTGTTGATAGCCCTGGAATCTATACACATCCCCCATTCTCGATTCTTCTCCAGTGCTAATATTGTTAGTACAACACATGACTTAGACTCTCTCAAATCAACCCCTTCTGCAATAACTCATGTACTTATTTGTTTAACTCTTCACTTTCTACTAGCATCATTTTGTGTGTTGCTTTATTTGGTAAGATGGCTCCTAGAATCAAGTCCATCTGGTGACTAATCTTCCTTGCTGGTAATAATCCATCAAACACATTATGAGATACAATATCTAGAAACTCATCCAACAAATTGGCCACTTATGTAGGTACCTCTTCTACTTCTTCTTTACCATCTTTTGATATTATATAAAAATGCATATGCCTATGTCGCATACCCTCTAGGAACTTCTTTCCAATAATAGAATATACTTTAGAAGTACTATATAGCTTTTCTTCTTTATCCTTCAATGGATTCATCTTATGTTTTACTCCATCTTATGTCAGAGTGTATGTATTCAAATGGCCATCATGTACAACATGCCTACCAAACTGGCACAACCTACTCAACAACATATGCCATATGTCTATAGGTATGATATCACAGAAGACCTCATCGTGGTAACCTCCAATCTTGAACTTCAACAAGCACCATGACCATATGGTCATCCTACACACATGCAATACGGTATGGATGTGAGTGTTTCTATCTTTTGAGATTTGACTTACTGACCATCTCTTATAACACCAAATTATCAATTCTTCCACCATTAATAATCGCATCAAAATACTTATCTTCACACTTGCACCTAGTGGGAAACAAATTCCTCTGTTGATCATGTTCATTCTCACCACTCAGTAGGACTCTTCTGTTAACTAGGACTTCTCCTCTTTTAACATCTTCAAAATATAATGATTTGGGATCTTCATCCACATGTGCAACTCTAGCATGGCCTTTAGTTCTCTTATATGTCCTTCCTTGGTACTGGGGACATTCAAATGTTCTATGCCCTTCCTCTCTATAGTGAAAACATGTTCCATAGAAACCTCCTCTTCCAAATCCTTGCCCTCTTCATATTTCTCTTCCTCTCTGATCTCTATTATTTTGATCATGGAAATGATTGAAATTATTTCCCCTTTGGTTCTAAATATTACTGCTACCCTCATCCTTCTTCTTATGATTTTCATTTTATAGAAAATTAATTATTAATAAACCTCCTCTAACAAATTAATTTGCTATATTATTATATTGGCTTTATGAGAAGCTAAAAAATAAATTTGTCATATAAAAACACCACTAAAATAGATCCACAGATTTCAATTATTTTAGAATATACTAGTGAGACTCATGATAATTTTTAATGAAAATAAACAAAGCAATGAAAGAGGAGTTATACGTTCAATAATTCACCAAGTTCTATTATCCATTTACGGGAAAGAGCTCAATGATGACCATGAATTAGATCATTTAGTAAAAAATATAGTTAACCCTGACTAGTTATCCCTAACACTATTCCTTATCACTCAAATCCCTATCCCTATATCAAACTAAAAAACTAGTTAGGGTTCTAATGATGATGATGATGGGGATTCAAAATCTATGAGCAACATGAAAATTAAAGTTTTAAAAAATAGAGTGAGAAAGAAAATAGTAAATTGCAAATCTTCATAGGCTACACAACTACCATTCATGTTATTTTGCTCTACTCAGTTTATTTAAAAATAAGAACAAAATTACAATTGGGTTTTCATGGGGATTTTTCCAGTCATCCACATGTAATAGATCAACATTTTGAGATAAACCTTTAAGGTAGAATCACACATATATCAAATGTGGGCACCCATTGTAAGATATTAAATCCTACATACATAAACAAGTCATTCTACAAATCACAATAATCAGCTCAAAAAATGTAATGTGTACAACATTTTCAATTATTATGACAAGAACATTAAATTGAAATATGTTTGAATCTCCATCCACATACTTATTTAAAAATTAATAATCAAAATCATAGAAGCCAAAAAAAAAACAAATTGATAACAAATATTTTTCAAACAATCCCATATAAGTTCATTTCAATTTCATCTTCTTTTGCCTAGTATTCAATGGTGTTATGTCTCAAATGAAGCATAACAATTATGGTTTTCAATATTTCACTATCTATTAAATCTTGACATTCTCCCAATATATTTAAGAAATGACCTCCAATAATGTCTTCTAGAAAATAAATAAATTTGAAGCAAAAGAAGGATCCAAACTCAAATAAACTTACCTAGAGCACTTTTTTCTAAAGTGGCAGGATAAAAATCCCCTTGTTCTTTTCAAGAAGTCTCACATGCAACCAATCAAACCTTACAATATCTTTTAATGACATGAAATTTGGGGCTTAATACTCATACATGTTTGTTTTCTTATTAAAAAATTAGCCATGAGAAATCAACATAGTTAACGTTGTATTTATACAAAGATCTTGTAATCAATTATCACAATATCAAACATATACAATAGACTCTCAAAACATACCGTTATGGTTAAGTTTATTGGGTTGATGATGACAACTTTGGTGGGTAATTTTGTTGGTCCTTGTCTAAATATTGATGTTGTTAGAGTGTTTTCCAAGTAGAAATGGGATTTAAAGGGTAGCGTGGAAACCTTGGCAATGGCAAAAAGTTTTTTATTTTTCTCCTTTTCCTGCCAAAAGGACTTTACAAGGATTTTTTGCAGGCATCCTTAGGTGATTAGTAAGGCTACTTTGGCTCTTCAAAAATGGTCTCCTAACCTAGATCTAAATGTTTCATTTTTTGTTCAAGCCCCCATCTGGGTTAGGCTTCCATAACTTCCTTTGGACTTCTAGTATGAGGATATATTCAAAGGCATTGTTGGCTCCTTTGAAGAAATGTTGTCTGTTGACCCAATTATAACATCACATAAGAGGTTGACATGGGCCAAAATTTGTGTTGGGGTGGAATAGGTGTTAACTATTTTCCCTACCTATGCAAAATTTCAATAATTTTTTCTAAATTGTTTTCCTAAGTGAAAATAGTTTATAAAATAGAACATATTCGTTGCTTGTTAAGTGGAAAACAAATTATAAAGTGAAAGTTGGTTTCTATTCTAATTATAAACTGAGTTTTAAACATTATTATAAGCGTACAAGGAGAGAAAGAGTTGCATAAATAATTCAAATAAGACAAGGCATGTACAAAAAGGAAAGTTATTTTTATTGCTTAAAAGAGATGTACATAATGTTTATCCACACAAGTCATGGTAACTCTTTAAAAAAAATAGAAATATTTAAAAATAAAAGGTTTGAATCTGATGAGGATTACATTTTTTTTAGGAAATTTGAAGTTGCATGTGAATTAAATACATTGCAATGCAAGTAAGAATGAAAAAACATTGAAAGAGGGATTCAATGGTTTTGTCATTGCTTGATTGAGGGGGTAGCCTTGTTGTGATCGATGGAGTCCCCGGATTCCCACATCTACGTTGTTGCACCTATAGAGAAAACAAGAGAGGTGCTAGTCACATGATATGACTGAGCTCAAGAAAACACCAAATCCAAAAATGTTCAATGTTCAAAGCTCTATACAAGAAATAAATGTAAATCATCTACACAAGGAGAAAAGGAAAGAGGCACAAACATAAATGGAAGACATATTTTATACCAATGTTGTTTGTTTCATGTGAAGATAGTTATGAAGGTTTAAGGTTGTTGAAGGATCATGCATAAGTTATGTGCATGAAGCCTTTCAACTGAGTCATGTAGAGGCAAAGATTTTTGGGAGACTATTGAGGGGGAATACATTCATTACAGGTCTGGTACCTTCTAGTTGAACCATAGTGTTTGATTGAAGACACTAAGGAGATCATAGAAGGGACATGAATAAACTACAAGTGTGAAACCTTTTGGTCAAATCAGGAAGAGGCAAAGATTGAATTAAAAGGACAAGGGACATGCATTAATTACAACTATTGAAGGGAGATGACTTCATGATATGAAACCTTCCAAGTTGTAAGGAATCTAGATCAACATCAAGATGGTTTTAAATATTATAAGGAAGAGCTTTGATATTAAAAGCAAGAACAATCAACATTAAGAAAAAAATAAAAATAGTCATATTGCGTCAAGATTTTTGAGCAAACTAGGACGTATAAAAAAATGTTTTCTAGGTTTTTTCTAGAATGGGGTAAATTTATTTTTGATGTAGGAAGAATTATCAGAAGATCAATGAGTGTAAAGATATCAGTTTCTTTCCAAAGGCAATTTTTTTTTCAAATTCATTGGTATAGTTGAGATATAGGTTTCATGATAGGTTAAACATGGCATCACATACAATAGGTTGAAGAATTTTTTATCAAATTGCAACACAAATTAGATAAACATTTAAAAAGGATAATATATTCAATCACATTATCATTAGAGAAATCATTTATTTTTTAATCAAAGAAAGATAAATAGTTTAAAAAGAATGAATGCATACATTCAACATATAATTGGTAAGAAATACAATGTCCAACAATAACATTATGAAGAATGCAGTGTTGCATTATAAAAGAGAAGGATTGACATGTAAAAGTCATCAAAGGCAAAATGGTTTGGTTTTCAAATCTAAAGGTAGGCATAAACCAAACGGCTAAGGAATGCATTTCAATTGAAAAGTTTAAGCTCTTTATTACTATGTTCAAAAATCTGCAAAGTATGTGAAGGGAACCAAAGATACTACAACACAGCTATGAATTTTAAATAGAATAATAGATTTTCATGATGATAACACTTGTTGATATATGTATTGGACAAGTTGCCATTAATAAGTGTTGAGCTATCATTTTGCACGATGCTTAACGACAGGAATCCTTTCAAACTCCTCTCTTGAAAAGTTAATCCGACGATCAACTCCAAGGTTTCGGGTGATCTTGCAACCTACTGGAATCTGCTTAGTTGAAGGTAAATGTGAATGTTCACGAGGAGGCCTTTGCTAGTTCTGAAATGATTCGAATAAGATGTATGATCTGCTTGCTGTCTCAAAAAGAATAACCACACAAAAAAGGAATATATTTTTTTGTATATTTCTATTTTAGGATGAATGCAGTCTAACAATGCAATTATATGAATTCCTAATTTAACCAAGGGGTTAGTAAAGCAAATAACGAAGGTAGGGAAACAAGAAATTTAAGAAAATAACATGAAAAGTATATCCTAATGGACATAAACCACGGTAACAACACATCATCGAGTTAAGCTTTTGAAAAGATTAGTGGGTAACCAATGAAAATAGGAGCATCGCTTCCTTAATTGCACTGATGCAATCGTTGATGGGAATTCAATAACTGTAAGATGTTTCACTTTTCATCAAATCACAAGGCCACAAAAAGTGCGCTCATGTTAGACAAAAAGTTATGCAGGAACAATATGATGATCTCTTCTCAAACTAAGTACATTAGCAAAATTTGTAGATCCATAGAAAACACCATAATTAAAAGATCACACGACTAGAAATAACACAATAAACTTTTGGCTCAATTACATTCTATGAACATACATCCACAAAATATAATACACTTAGGCAAGAATCACTACACTCCAAATGCAAGCACCAAAAGCATATATTATTTGTAAAAATAGCGACGACCTTGATTACATATTACATTCCCATATTTATAAGAAATCTTCTCCTCAATTTGTGTTGAGAGTGACAGATATCTTTATGCAATCATATGCTTCTAAACTAATAAAACAAATCTATTTATGTACAAACTAACTATTTAACTGGTGCTAAGTAGGACTCCATCCATTTTATATCATTAATTGGATGCATGAGCCTTTACATGTCATAAAACAAAGAAAGCATGAAAGAATAAGAAAGGGAAAGCATTCAGATGATGTAGAAGTGACCGAATATGGCAAAAATAGAAGCTCCATCTTCACTAAGTGTCCAAAGGAGTTAAATTGATGTTAGAATGTGTTTTTGATGCATGGAAAGCTATAAATTTAGAACTGGCAGTTAACTGTCAGTGCACCTCTGAATTCTTCAAAATCTCCCAATGACACTGCTAAAAAAGCACACCAGCACACCTGGTGCACCTGCACACCTAGCACAATAGTGCACCTTGAAAGCAGGCTCCAAAAAATGCAAATTTTCACTAAGTGTCAAAATTAAAATTTTGGCTTTTGGGTTTTGTTCCCCTTTATACCAGAGCTATGGCTAGGTATTTAACCTTGAATTTATCAATGATCTTAGTGACTTGAACTGCATTTGGAAAATCTAAGGCTTCATATTTATCTTTCACCTTATGCATGTAGTTGCCAACTTCAATACGGGTCTCTGCAAAATCTCCTAATTTCACGTCAAGTTCCAGTAAAGCCTCTTTCGTCCTGAAAGCCTACATGATATCATCATCATTAGTAGCCTCCTTAAAAGTTCTCTAGAATTTCTCTACTACTACCTCTATTGGTATTAACTTGTCTTGCATATCATCCTCAAAAATATCTAAACAAGCATCACTATAACGCTTCTTAGCTTCCAAAATTTGCTCTTGGGCTTGGTCCTTGAGCCTGTGAATCTCTGTATGTAATGTCTCCATTACTTTATTCCCATCTGCAATCTTTTCAATCCAATCATCAATCTTATCTAACTCCTTAGTTGTATATACACCCATCAGAATCTGATACCTTTGGCCTTTAATTCTTTGTAATGTTTGCAAATCTTTGCCTCAGGTATGTATTTCATCCATTAGACCAAAATCTTGATTCAAAATGGCTACTAGTCTATCCACATTCTCCTGCATAACATGTAACAGCTTCAGATTTCCTTGAATGATCTATACACACTTTTCCTCAAAACTTTCTCACCATTATTGACAAGCTCTCAAAAATGGGTCCAACTATACTACCCCTTATCTCTTATTTTAATTGTTGCATTCAAAGTTTCCTCGAGGTTTGTGGGATCCAAGGGGCCAACAACTTCGCTTAAATATCCCTTTAAGATTTTATTTTGCCACCGAAGTGTTATTAGTTATGCCCCATCCTACTCCAAGCTTCTGAATACCTCCTGCATACCTGTTGTAACCATTAGCTTAGCAGTTTCCAAGGTAGGCTTCCCAAGCATGACCTCCCTGATTTGATAATCTTGTGGCATCAATTCTTCAACATTTGAATGTAGAGGAGGGATAGCCATGTTTGCAAATAAGTCCTAGCTCTAGTCTCTCATAATGAAGGCTAATGCTTGTGCATATTTTGGAGGTGATTTAGGATTCATTAGCATTTCAATAAATTCCATTCTATCCTCATCCTTAGTGGTGAATTGTTATTTTTTATTTCTTATTACTTCTTTTCTCAGCCACCTTGGGATATGCTCCAATGAAGATTTTCCTTTCAAGGATGGAGTCTGCTCAGCTATACTTTTCCCCTTATCACTCATTTCTGGAGTCTTCTCCTTCCGTGAAAGATCTACATTGAGAATCTCTATATTTGTAGAGCCCATAGTCCTCACCTTAGTGTCTTGGGAAGTTTGTTGAGGCTATTCACTTATCTTCCCTTCTTCTGACACTTCATCAGTGGATACTTGTTGTGGCTCATCTTCTTATTCTGCTCGAACTTGTTCTTCTTCATTGTTAGGAGGAAAATGGGTAGCTGATCCCTTGTCTACACAAAATGTGACTTGTACTGAGGATGATGGAACCACCTCAGGTCCTTGTGGTTTGGGTGGCAACTGACTCCAATCTTCCTGCTGAGGTTGATTAGTTGGAGTTTATACTATATTATCTCCCACCAATTCAATACCTAGCAACATAAAATCAAAATCTAATATCTCGAAGACACTAGTGCCTTGCACATCCTACTCATTTATCCATTGTTGCATCTCATCTTCTGATGTTGTAGTTTGAATGGGTTATTTAGGAATAGATGGAGGTGTAATGGTGGAGCTTCTTCTCCTTTATGACTCTATAGCTCTTGCGAGACGAGTCCTTTAGTTCAAAGGTATAGTATCCTCTTCATCCTCATCATCATCTTCTTCTGCTTCTTCTGGAATATGTTCGAGGACTGATGGGAAAGGAATCACTTTCTTAATCACCTTTTGCATCCTCTTTATGAGAGTCTTAATCTTTCTTCTCTTCTTAGGTGCGAAGGGGGAGGCTTGTACTTGTTGCTGAGGTATTTCTTGTATTTCCACTTCATCTCCTCCTTGTCCTTGCTTAGCTGGTGGTACTTGAGGATTGTCTTGAGTCTCTATAGTTTCAACATTTCTGACCCTTGTACATTTTCTTCTCCCTATTGTGGAGGTCCCTAAATTTCCCCCTCTTCTGGCTCGGCTTGCTCAGGAGAATTCCTCTTCCTTTTGCCTTTACCTTTACCTTTCTGCGCTTGATAATACCCAACTAGTCTATCAAGTTGGTGCACTATTTTTGGTCTTATTGGTGACTAGGCTGTAAATATAGGTATTGTGACCTTTTCTCCTCTACCTTTAGCTGGACAGGCTTACGCATGGAAGATCATTGTCTGAGGAATTGGATCAAGTTCAAAAGGTCTCTTGATCCAATCTTTTATCAATTTGATGACGTGCCTTGCCTTGTGATTAGTGTCTGAGTTCTCTTCTTTGTCAATCTCGACATTTATGATAAGTCAATCACCAAACTTATCCCTATTAAACAATGGGTCAAGAGGATTCTCTGTATCTTGCTACACAATCTTCAATGGAATCTTTATCTTCAAAGCCTTCTTTGCCAGATACAATGTCATCCTACAATAATCCCTTATATGGACATCATAATCATTTGTTGCATTCATCCAGTGATCTTCAATGGCATCTTCATGTTGAAATGTTTTACCTGCTAAGTATTGCACTCTCTCAAAGTTATCAAAATAAGGTCGAGGGGAATTGTACTCTTCCAAGGGATATTGATCCCATTCACACTCAAAAGATGAAATGTCTTGTCTCTAATCCACCCTAAATGGTCCTATTGCAATAGGCCATATCCAACATATTTTGTGTTGTCTTCTAACTCTATCATATGTTGACAAGAGTTGTCGAGCAATCTCTAGTAAAATGAGTGTGTCACTTGGATACCTAGGGAGCTTCTTAGTGTTGATAGTTGTACCTGCTACCCTCAAATATGTGAATCTGTGAAATTGGATGTAATAATCCCCAACTTTTGATATCTTAGTTGTTGCCTCTTCGGACATCCTCTTCGCATAATCCCCCTCTATAAACCAAATCATCACAAATATGAAAGCATCATTTACAATCATATATTCTTTTCTTTTCTCTGCAAGCTTCTTCTTTACCAGTTGAGGGTATACAATATAGGGCCAGGCATTTGCATTTTGCACACTACCCTTCTTATAGGGCCTAGGATAATCTGTTGCTCTCGTAGCTAACAAGTATACCAAATATGAAGTCATATAGAATCTTTTGTTATTCTTTACCACTATTAGCTGCTCTCCCAAGTTCTTGCTGAGAATGTAGGGCCAGTCAATTGGCATCTTTTCCATCTTGATAGTCTCAATGAAATTGACCGTCCATATGTTCAAATGTCCTAAAGCAGGAAAACACATGACTCTTCTCAAAAGAATGATTGAATATCCAATATCATCCTTCATATAGCCTCATGTCATATCTACATTTCTTGCCTTCCACCCTAGAGGAGTCTTGTAAATCAGGTATGAAGACTGTATAATTTCAGAGGCTTCCTCCACATGTTCCCTAAACCATCTCTCAGCTTGGTGGTAGGTTAATCTGATAAACTAATCTACCCTTGACAGATGGAATACCTTCCCTATGTTGTTGGGTCAGAGATCCAGGACAATCTCTCTAGTTATGCTTTTAATGACCCTTTCTTCGGGAACATATCTTTTTGCTAGCGTCATGATTAACTCTAAGGATTGCACTGAAACTAGATGCAACGTTGTGTTGACAAGCCTTGATCGGATCAATGCAAAAATCATCAAAGACCTTTCCATTGGTTTGTTGTACAGTGTTAAGAATGCTCCCAAATCAGTGTGACCTAGTTTGATATCTTGGATCTCTGAGTACTCATCCTAAAATCTTGATTTTGTCTGCACACCCTAGAACTTGAATACTACTAGTTTTGGAACCATTTTCTCAGCAAGGGAGGATGATGAAGATGTCATCAAATTTGTACAAAAAGATGTCCATTATTTTAAAATTCAAAGAAAAATGAATAAAAAAAACCCTAATAATGACATGATCAAAATGCAAAACCATAATTTGCCTGACAACACCCGAAAAAACTAATTTAATTCTAGAATGCAAAAACAGGTGCATCAATGCACCTCATGAGGTGCACTGATGCTCACTTCATGAACTTAAGCACAAATAGGAAATGCTTTTAATGATATGTGCACATCAACGCACCTAGATAGGTGCGCTACTGCGTATTTATCATTTAAAGTATTTATGTTTGTTTTCTTAATTTTTTTGCAAGTTTTGTTTTTAGGATTAGAGGAGAAGGTGTGTATCAGTGCACCTAGGTAGGTGCACTGATGCACACCTATTTAGTGTTTAAAGTGTTTGCAGATGCTAAGGAGGTGATAGGTGCACCTCAAGTGATGCGCTAGTGTGACTTAGGTGTTGAAGGAGATGGGAAAAATAAAGGCAAGGAGTGGAAAGTAAAGGGAGGGGCCCTAGGTTTTATAGACCTGGGGACCCCATATTCTATTGTGTTGCATTGTTGCGCATTTGCACATCACAAAAATGCCTCTCTTTAAAGTAGTTTGGTTCACTAGTGCACCTAGATAGGTGCACTGGTGTGCCTTTTAATTTTTGTAAAAAAGACTTGTCTCTTCCCATAAATCTATTTTTCAGTTCCTCAATTTTTGAACTGGGACTTGGACGTGAACTAAGACCTAAAAAGACTCAGACCTTGGACTAGGATTCTGAAAAAAATTGAAAAACAAAGTAGGGGGTGCCCATTTCTAATTGAAATGGGGCGTGCTTTGTGAAACCAAAACAATAAGGACAAAAACACATTTATTGTAAGTTATCCTTACATACACAAAGTGTTATTTTGTGACTGATCAAGGAAGTATTGTACATCATAATTCTTTGGGGCTCGGGGCATCTCCTCGAAAAAAATAATTTGGGCCCTATTTTATTGGGATTTTGGGCCAACATTTAATTATAACTAACAAATTAAAAATACTTGTATAAAAAGTCTTAGGGTTAGGGGTTCTTCATAATATGTCATGCAAAAATTGCTTCTTGTAGTGACATTGAGCTATAAGGGATTATGGATTGTAATTAGGTTGTAATCACTGGATCATAATAATATTAGACTTGTTGTTTGGTGGACATAGCCCAGGGTTTGTGTAAACCACGTAAAATCTTGGTGTCTTGTGTTCTCTTCTACGTAATCTATTCTTTTTTTATATTGTTTATATTTGCATGTAATTGTTATTTCTGTCTGTGGTTAAATCCTAACACAAAGTTGGAAGAACAAGAGGTATTTATTACTGAATGCAAAGAATGTCATGATTGAGATTGCTTCTATTATTATAAAAAAAGTATTTGAAACATATGTGTACACATCAAAACTCTTTAGAATATAAATTTTTAAATTGTAAAATAAGAGGACCTATAAGAATGAAAAGGTATGTTCAACAATGGAAACTAAGGAAGTTTTTTTTTTTAGAACCAAAGGTTTGCATGAGCTATGACCGATATGCAAATATAATGTTGTACATTTCATACCAAGGAAAAGATATGAGTTGATCTTTCTATCTATTCAAAGATATCACACCAGAAATGCAATTAATCCCCAAGTTATCTTAATAATAAAGGTCATAACAGATGCAATGAAAATGGTATTCAAATTGAAAGATTTCAATTTAGAAAAAGAAAATTAAAAAAGAAAAAGAATTTGTTGAATGAATAGGAAATTTGTGATACCATAATGTAAGAATTCTTTGTTCATTTCCAAAAAATAAAAATAAAAACTCAATAACAACTATGCTTTAGAAGGATAAGCCTGCAATTTTATAATAGATTAATGATGATATAATCTACTAGTTTTATTGTATACATTGGTTTGAACATAAAATATCTTGAGAAAAGCTGATCATTGTAGTATCTAAAGGTTATATAATTTCAAAGAAGGTTATGAAGAATGATGGCCATTATTTTCAAGACAATTTTTGGTATACAACCCAAAAATAATGCATAGTTGTAGCATTTAAGTAATAGAGCACCCATATAAGAGGCAACATGTATAACAAGATTTATGACAGAAAATCCCCCATTAAAATCGAAAAGTGCAGAAAAAAGAGTCTAAGGGTCTACAAGAATACCTTACAAATTAATAATAGAGTTCACTTTGGGTGCCAATAACCAAGAGGAAAATCCCTTGTATGCAGTTAAATCTATAAAACAAGATGCAAAATGACTCTATGGCTAATTATACACAAAGCATGAGTAACAAATAGGATTTGTGGAAATTCAAAATTCCAGGGATGGGAATCTCCAACCCGTAGTGATTTTGCCACAAAAATTTATAACTCCACTATGTTTTCTAGGTTAAGGGTCAAGAAAATAGAAAATGCTTATTATAAATAAATTGATGGCTTAGTATATATTTTATACAAGAGTTCATAAAGAGATATGATGATAAAAGGGTTTCTGTAGGCAATTGTAAATGTGTCTAATTGACATTAAATAAAATAGAAAAATAGAACAGAGACATCATTCTTGTAGATATCCAAGCAATAGTAGCAACCATGAGTAACTAAAGGGTATAGTTTCCATTCTAAGCTAGTTGAACTCTAGCAACTAAACACAATTTTTTTGAATGAATATCTACAGATAGCCATACCGAGAAATCATTTTTTTGTTGAAATAAACCTTCATATTGGCATATCCAAACCTACCATTTACTAAATCTAGATGACAGTGAGATCACAATTTAAAAATGTCTTAGTAGCTTTCACGTTAACGAAACCTATTTAGGCTCAGAAAGGATAGAACATGTACACGATAGAAGTGGCTCACAATTCCTACAAGCTCACACAGTGTCGCTCAAAACCTAGCATTTAGAAAAGAGGAGTGTTCCAAAAAGTTTGTGATAGCTAGATTTTTCACCCAACAAAAAATTTGTGAAAATAAAAAAGAAATGTGTTTTTGCTACTTAGGGTTTCTGAAAATGTGTAGATCCTCATAAAAACCCTAGGGGAAAAGGGTTGTGTTTTATGTCTTGTTGAAATATTCTTAAGTTAACATGAAGTGCTAAATATGGATAAATAAAAAATCTTGCTTATACAATTATATCCCTAAGTTTTTGATCTTTTTCTGCATTACATTTCATGCCTCTATTATCTCTTAAGTTGTGATGTTGCAAAAGTTCTTTAATCGCAACATCACTCTGTTTTGCTCACTAAACATGTTGAACGATGCAAGGATGTGAAATGGTCTATTAATAGTTCATCACAGATTTGTAGCTATTAATGATAGCATTCAACTAAAGGGTGTGAAGGAGTGATACAATGGAGAGTGCAATATCGTAGGTCAATTTAGGTTCAAAGAAATTCAAGTCACGACTGTGCAAAAGAAAGGCAACAATTAGCTTCAAATAGTTATCGCAAAGTTGTAGGCTAGAAAGCATTGAGTATCTTTTAAGTTGTAATATTGCAAATAGAAGGAAGCAGTTAACTTTTAAGCTTATCACATGCTTGCAAGTGGTTAAAGATAACCCAGAGTTAGGGCAATGAAGTGGTGAAAACATATAATTGCGCTTTTGTAGGGTTAAGTAATGAGTTAAGAATTCAAGTTGTGAATTGACGATAATGGAGAATACAGTCAAGATAATGTTTGATCATAACATTACATAGGTAAGTTGGATGTTGATGTTCTAAAGTTGTGAAATTGCAAGGAACATCTGATAGTTAGAAGAAATACTCATCACTCTTTCTCAAGGGTTTGAAATGTAGTGACAATTTAAGTTGCGATGGTGTCTAAAGTAAGCAAGCAGTTAAGTTTTAAACCAACACAACATCGCAAGAGTTTATGATTGACTCAAGGTTATAGTGGAGAAGTGGGGAAACCTTCAAATCACACTTTCACAAGGTTTAGTTAAGGTTAGTATTTTGTGGTTGTAGAGGTATGAAGTGAACTGATAATTAATATAAATGAGTGGTCACAACATCGTATGAATGAGAAAGGCTTTGTATTTGATAGTCACAAATGTGTGAATAGTAACTTGATAGTTAAGGTCAAAGTAATCACAACATCACAAGGAGTAAAGGCTAACTTAAGGTTAGAATTATGAAGTAGCAAAATGCTCATGATCGTGTCTTCATGGGTTAAAAGATGTGGTTAAGAAATAAAGTTGTGAGCATGCGAGCAAAGAAAGTGTTAAGGTTAAAGGGTTAGCAGTGTGTCACATGGTTTCATAGATAGTTGAGATTTTGAGTTGCAATGTTGTGAGATGAAGTAACAGTTAAGAAAAAGATTTAGTGCAACATCGCATGGTTAAAGCAAATATCATGTATGGCAGTTGCAAATAAGCGACAAGATGGTTTTCTGAAGGAATCACAACATTGCAAGTGATAGAAGTGCTAAGTCCCAAATTGTGGCGAAGCTGTGAAGTAACAAACAAAGAGGTCATCGCCAGATCACAATAGTTAATAAGTCAAAGAGGTAAATGGTTGCAAAGTGGCAGCAAAGCATAAAACAAAGTGATTGTTGTTTTGCAAGGCCATTCAATCAATGAAGAAATAAAGTTGTTAAGTAGCGATAAGGTGGTCATCACATCATTAAAGATTTCAATTTTAACACATAAAATAGTTTTCAATGACCATGTCTGAGCTGGATAAAAAGAGTATGAGCCGGAACTACAAAATATGAAAAACTGAAGATTTTGCTAGCTTTTCGAAGATTGATAGGTTTTGAAGTGTACTGATTTAAATGCCATTAATGCCATGCTCCTATTGCAAAGATAGATAAATTCTGAAAGGCACAATGATTCTCATTACTAGTTATACAATTGTTTGAGTTTTCAGAGTAGAATTTGAGTTGCAGAGTGATCTGGGGTGAATTTCTAACATATAGCATTCAACGTTAATTGAATTGTTTTGATAAAATGGCTCAAAGATAAGGTGAATTGATTGCACAAGTCAAAATTGAAGAATCTACGTCACAAACAAAAAGTCCTAGTTCATTTATGGAAGAGTAGATGCACATTCTACCTAGTTTAACCAACACGCAATTTGTAATTATCACGCCTTTAGAGATCCATTTGTATTTTGTAGAGATGCAGAGGTTTTAGATAGGAACAAATATGAAATTTTCTAGTTCTTTTACAAGAATAGAATGGAGAAAGTCCTAGTTTGTAATCCTTGGGTTAGGAATTTGGACAAAATTATTATACCAAAAGTATTTGTGGATGTTGACCTAGTAAAATCATTGATAAATTGTTACAATTTAGTTAGAAAGTTATTCCACAAGAGAGACATAAGCATTTTCCTATCCCTAGATAAGGAGACATTCGTAGAGGCATTCGATCTGGGAGGCCAAATGTCATTGCCTATTGAGATTTCAATGAACTAAATGAAAATTTCAAGAGTTAGAAGAATTTCTATATAGGTAGGTAATGAAAAGACACATTCCTATGTCTAGAAAGGAGAAGGGAGAAATTCCAAAGAAAAAGGAAATAAAAGGCCTTATGCCTCTTGAATTCTTTCAGAGGTATTTCCAAAATACTGTCTTTGGCCTCAACAAAGTCCTAAGTTCAGATGGAACCATGAATGCTCTAGGAGGACATTATGTCATGGCATTGAATATTGAAGACCCTAACACAAATGTTGGGTATGATTATGTGACATATGTCATCGACAAGATCCATGACGAGATAATTGTTGCATAGTAGGGACAATTGGAGAATTTTAAGTTCCACTGCTATTCTTTGATCATGCATTTGATCTTGTTCAAAAATGTTGATTCCTTTTATCGAACTTTCTTCAAATGCACAGAGGAATGGGGAGAAAGGTTACCAGTGCAAAGATGGATAGGGGTATGGAAAAGATTCTACCCATATTCAAATGTTATTTCCTTTTACAATGACTTTGTGCATCTTATTTTGAAAATGATAGGACTAGTTAATGAAATAATTGATAAGTAGGAGATAATTTCAATAGCAAGTCAAATTGTGATATTGCTATCAGGATTTAACTGTGTGATTTTGAGTCAAACTCATTGACCCATGTTTCATGAGTAGTGATTCAACATCAATCCATCTCTCATGAGAATAAATGGAACACTTAGCACTCATTGGATCTAGGTGATGCTCACAGGGGTGCAATTGAAGAATCAAAGTCCTAGTTCATTTATAAAAGAATAGATGCACATTCTACCTAGTTTAACCAACACACAATCTATAAATGATCATGCCTTTAGAGATCCATTTGTATTTTGTAGAGATGCAGAGGTTCCAGATAGGAATGCATATGAATTTTTGTGGTTCTTTTACAAGAATAGAATGGAGAAAGTCCTAGTTTGCAACCCTTGGGTTAGGAATTTGGACAAAATGATTATACCAAAAGTATTTGTGGATGTTGACCTAGTAAAAGCATTGATAAAGTGCTACAATTTAGTCAGCAAGTCATTCTATAGGAGAGACAGAAGCATTTTCCTATCCCTAAATAAGGAGACATTCATAGAGGCATTCGATCTGGGAGGCCCAATGTCATTGCTTATTGAGATTTCAATGAATTAAATGAAAATTTCAAGAGTTAGAAGAATTTCTATCTAGGTAGGGCAATGAAAAGACACATCCCTATGTCTAGAAAGGAGAAGGGAGAAATTCCAAAGAAAAAGGAAATAGAAGGCCTTATGCCTCTTGAATTATTTTAGAAGTATTTCAAAATACTATCTTTGGCCTCAACAAAGTCCTAGGTTCAGATGGAACCATGAATGCTCTAGGAGGACATTATGTCATGGCACTGAATATTCAAGACCCTAACACAAATGTTGGGTATGATAATGTGACATATGTCATCGACAAGATCCATGATGAGATAATTGCTACACAATAGGGACAATTGGAGAATTTTACATTCCACCACTATTCTTTGGTCATGCATTTGATCTTGTTCAAAAATGTTGATTCCTTTGATCAAAGTTTCTTCGAATGCATAGAGGAATGGGGAGAAAGGTTACTAGTGCAAAGATGGACAAGGGTATGGAAAAGATTCTACCCATATTCAAATGTTATTTCCTTTTGCAATGACTTTGTGCATCTTGTTTTGAAAATGATAGGACTAGTTAATGAAATAATTGATAAGTAGGAGATAATTTCCACAACAAGTTAAATTGTGATATTGCTATCAGGATTTAACTGTGTGATTTTGAGTCAAACTCATTGAACCATGTTTCATGAGTAGTGATTCAACATCAATCCATCTCTCATGAGAATAAATGGAACACTTATCACTCATTGGATCTAGGTGATGCTCACAGGGGTGAAACACTGGTACTTCTGTGGAGGTCACCCATCCTAGTACTAGTCTAGCCTGAGCGCACTTAACTATGAAGTTTCCTCCATGGTTAAACCCAAAGCTTGTAACCCCATTTGCAAAACCTTCACCAAGTGTTGTGCCTTATGAACCATTCATTAGAAAGCCTCTTAAGCTCATCAATTCATAAGTAGGAGACAATTTCCACAACAAGTCAAATTGTGATATTGTTGTTAGGATTTAACTATGTGATTTTGAGTCAAACTCATTGACCCATGTTTCATGAGTATTGATTCAACATGAATCCATCTATGATGAGAATAAATGGAATACTTAGCACTCATTTGATCTAGGTGATGCTCATAGGGGTGAAGCACTGGGACTTCTCGGGAGGTCACCCATCCTAGTACTACTCTAGCCTAAGTGCGCTTAACTATGGAGTTTCCTCTATGGTTAAACCCAAAGCTTGCAACCCCATTTGCAAAACCTTCACCAAGTGTTGTGCCTTATGAACCATTCATTAGAAATCCCCTTAAACTCATCAATTGATAAGTAGGAGATAATTTCCACAACAAGTCAAATTGTGATACCTAGAAGTGTTAGGAAAATTGTTAAGCCTAAAATGAGTTTTGATGCTAGGAAACAATTGGCACATGATTGCGGAATTATTTTTCTATTTGAGGAATATACTATTATTAGAATATATGGATGCCCTCATCCACCTCACATTCTACCTAAATATGTCCCAGAGAGGCTAGGGTTTGTAGAGGTTTTTTGGCAACTGATCTCATTAAATAGAGAATATCTAGGTAAAAATGTCAAGAAAGGAACATTTTTGTGTAGGTGCACTAAAGTAGGAGATTTTGAGATAGGAAAGAATGCCATTGAGGAGATTTATGCCTATTTGAGAAGTTACAAATTGTCAACTTGGCTAGCAAGAACATATGGCCCTTGCAATGTAGTCAAGCATGCCCTAAAGAACATGAGGGGATATAAATTACCTCCTACAAAAACTCTATGGGAGGAAGATGTCATTGATGATAGATTGAATGAGGACATTTGTACAGAAAGAATGATCAAATATAGAGATGTTATGAGTTTTGAGTAGGAGATGAAAAAGGTAGATCCATCCTTTAAGGGATTCTATCCTGAGGAAGATTATTAGTCAAGGTTGGACAAATGTGTGCAAATTTTTGATTAAATATTAGCACAAGTCCCTAAAGGAATAAGGAGAAAAAGAGAACCTTGATTATGTTGGTCTGATTTTTTATAGTATAAAAAATTAGAATTGAGTCAAAATTGTAGCCTCGATCTTAAGAATTTTGAGGAAATCAAATCCTTTAAACTCCCATAAATGCTTTTGTACCCGACTGTTAGTCTGAGGCCTAAGAGGTGTTTAATGCTTCTAACATCTTCCATTCAGCCTATCCACATGTTCCATGAAGTTAATTGAAATTTTGAGTCATTTCATGATGTCTTGTTTTGAGCAAATGTCAAATCTGTATTTTCACCTAAGTGAAACAACGACAGGAGGCCTTGTTTGCATCTGAATATCTTGCACCCAAAAATGTTTCATGACTTGTTGCTTTGGGAGTTTCTAGTGTCCATAACTGAGAGCCTATGTTTTAGATTTCAAGTCATTTCAAATCCATTGACTAAGTTTTAAATCCCTCAAAGTTGGTAATTTATTGTTTTCATGCTGATGTACATTGCACATAATTCTGGGAAGCCCTATTTGATGAGTTATAATTTTGACCTAGTTGATCAAAACGCTAAAATTCCTCTTGCATTGCATTTTAGGAGTCATAGACTTGTTATGTTTCAATTTTTAAATCTTGATGAATCTGTTTGATCAGTTTTCAAATGCGATTCCAAATGTAATTTCTAAAGTTTTACTGGTGTCAGCATTTGCGGATTTGTTGGAACCCCTGTTTGTGATGTTATATCTTGAAATAAGTGATAGGTCAGATTGAATGGATTGTACCACTATGTTATCCTCTAAAAATACTTTAACTGTGTCATTTTTTAATACTTGACGAATCCGTTTGCACACTTTTCCGAGTCCATTCCATTTGCAAAAAATGCTTTTCTGACATTGTTTCAATTTGCAAAATCCAAGTAGCCCACTTTGATTGCCCACCATTTGCGTCCAGTTATTCGTCATGAGCCCAAATTGTAGATCTGTACTTTCCTCATGACAGAGAATCAATCTCCCAGTTTTCATCTCCCCAAGTGCCAATTTACCCAGTGTTCAAAGCCAAATACAAACCCAATTTATTGTTTTCTGACATGTTTTCTTGTAGGTAATTTTGAAAGGTCAACTTTGACAGTCAATATCTTTTGACCCTAAATTTTTCATGAGACAAGATTCAACAAGATGCAAGAATGTGGAACAAAGATTTAGTATGCCAATCTTACGAGCTTGATCAGGTGTTTTGGTCAATTTTTAAGGCCAGTCAAAGGAGCTCCTAGCGCAAATTTGACAATAGAAAGTGATAAATTGAGTTTTTAACGATTAGTCAGTGATCAAATTTGATTCTAATAAGTTAGATTGTCAAGATGTTTGGGTGTGGAATGATGTATTTAGGGGTTGCAATGTTTGTAATGATAAATTTTTAGTTATATATTTTTTGGGTTAAAAAGGGTGGATTATAGGCAATGTAGTTGGAACAGGCGAGGGATTGAATACTTGTGCGAAATAAATAAATAAATAAAAGATTAAAGGGGGAACTTATTCAATGCCCATTTTTTGTTGATTAAAATATGGGTGGAAAATAGTTTGGATGAGGCCTCTCCATTGATGATTCATTGATGAGACACTTAAAACATATCATCTAGAGGCACCATTAGCAATTCTGAATGCTCAACTGTTAATGAAGGCAATCAAGGAGACCTTAGTGATTTAAGATCAAATTCATATTATCAGTATGATCTTGTTGGTATTGTTGTTCATAGAAAAACTGCATTTGTCAAACATTACTACTCATATATAAAGGAACACCCTGGAGATGGTCTTCTATAGAAGCCAACGCATTGAGAAAGGCAGAAATTCAAAAGTCATAGAGAAAGGAGGAAAGTGATATTTTGTGAAAGGACCTGCCTCAAGTTGTTAAATAATAGTAAAAGCTCATGCAAGCAACCAAGAAAGATGTGATTAGAAGAAAGTCAGCTATCCAAAAGACAAAACTAGAATAGCTGACAACTAAAGAGGAAGATGCCATTAAGTCCTAAACAAAGACTCACAATTTAAGCCGTTCCATCTTACAATGTTCTAACATAGAGGGAGTCCCATGCTGGATAGATCCATGCATATTAAAACAAAGGAGAAAATCACCGGAGAGGAGCATGAGGTCGCAGTCAAACAAATGAATTTCACGTCCATATTTGAGGTAGCCATAGCAGAAGAGAAGCTTCCACGTGTTTCAAAGGAACAAAGCTCATGTAAATCATGAATAGAGAAGCCCATGGATTATAAGAGGATAGTCAACCCAGTAAAAGAAAGCTCTCCACGCTAAAATAGGAAGAGGCCATAGCATGTTTAACAGGTCAACATGAAGTAGAGACAAAGCCGCAGGGGTAGCCCATGGAAAGAAGAACACCCAGTGACAGTTAAAATGAAGACCCAAGCATGAGGAATGAAAAGAAAAGCCCACGCATGGGCAAAAGGATATCCGCATCAAACAATGGTAGTTAGAGAATCTACGCCCCACATTTTCTGAAATAGGGGACGTCAGTGTCATGCACCATGGTAAGAGAAAAACAAAGTCACCATTACTAATAACAAGGGAAGACGTTCTTTATAGCAGAATAAGGCATTTGAAAAGACCAAGATGTTTTACAAAAAAAGAAAAGAGGGAGCAGGTTGAAGTCAAGGGAGGTAGAATGAACCTTCTCCCATCATGAACAGTCCCGTGCCAATTTTGAAGCCACCAGTTATTAAAGGAACAACATCAATATAAAAGATCCCTCTGTTCTAGTCAAGGCAGGGGAGACATGTAAAAGGGCAAGAATCCACACTAAAGAAGACATCCACGACATAAAAGAGGAAGCCCCATGCGATACATGAAGAACTTGGGAAATATTGAAAAGCAATAATCCCACATCGCCTGTGTGAGGAGATTTTTTGATTTTTAAATTCAATTGCACACATATCCTTTATGTCAACAAGAAAGAAGGCTTTTGGAAGCTGTGTGCAGCACAGGGGCCCCACTAATGATGTCAGCTAGAGGGAATAATGCATAACTTTGAATGAAGCTGCACATGAGCTAACATGGTGCCAGGAATGATAGTGAACAAGATATCAACACGTGGCGAGATGGGCGGTGGGCACAAGCCCGCAAGATCAAGATGTGCGCTAGTTAGATAATGCAAGAAAGTGGGCAAGCACCACGTGGCAGTATGCCCCTCATGTAATGACATGGCACCGGATGCACAAGATCACACCACATGGAAAATCAAAAGACCTGCACATCCCTACAATAAAAAGTTGCAAGATAGTTAAGCAATGTGGGATTACGGGCGTGTGCCATGTAGCAATGGGCCTAGGTGGTGCTGATGTGGCAGATGCATGTTTGAGTAGCCAATCAGATGGTGCCATGTAGCACCCAGTCAAACCTATGTTGACCCTAAATTTGAAGGATGTGGGCAAATATAAGAATTTGTTTAAAAATGATTTTTTTAAAATCATTTAAAAAGGGCACGCTAAGAATTTCTTTTAAATCAAAAAAGGGTTTTTCTAAAGTTTAAACTTTAGATGAATTTAAATTTTTGAAATTTTAAATTTCGAGGAGTTGCAGACCAGGTAGCTATAGCAGAGGGACATTTTTCAAACTAACTTCCTGGACATTTTTTGTAAGCAAAATATGCGATATTATATATCACTAGAATTGGGAGAATTTGAATTTTCTGATTATGTAGTTAGTTTCTACACAGGAAGTAGTTTGTCTGAGCTATAAGGGTTTTTCTATCAGGTTTCCAATTTGCAACTGTATTCAGGTGAGGAAGTTCAAAGCTGATAATGACCTGAATGTGGTTAAAAGGCAGTGAAAATGCAGTTTGGGTCAAATTCTGATCACATTCACTCAGTAAAAACTCAAATTTTACCAGCATTTTCATGAAGCAGATTAGATTTTGGCATGCAAAAGAGTTCATCATTGAACAAAAGATATTTTCAAAATAGTTACAAAGAAATGATGAAACAAAATCAGATCAAAATGGGAGAAGGAAGAGAGAGGTTGTTTAGTTACATAAGATTGAATTCCAAGTGGACACATGTCAGGCATAGGTCAAATCTAGGAATTCATCTTCTTCCTATATCTTTCTTTCTTTCATCCATTGTAAGGGTTGGCAATTTTCTCTGTGAACCAGTAGGGTTCCAATTTTTTGTTACTGTGAGACCATTGTTGGTTGGAATTTCTCAGTCTTTTTGTGAGACCACTTTGTTGGATCCAGATCTGTGATTCCACCTTCATTCTTTAGCATATTCTCTCTTGTATGAACATCAGTAGGAAGGATAATACAACAAGTTCTGATATGTTAGGTGCTTTCATGTTCTGATTTCATGCATTTGGTTGTATTGTTTCAAGGAAATGAATACAAATGAACAAGAATTTCATTAGTTTCATTTTGATTCTCGTTTCCTGTCTTAGTGAATTTTCAATGTTTTATGGTCTTTGAACAAAGAGCTTAGGTCATAGTTGCAATTCCTTAAGGTTGTATGTTGTTTCATTGTTGCTTATAACTCAAGGGGTTATGTAAATGCTTTAGGGAAATCAATAGGGTTGCAAGTTTACTGAGGGGGATATCATGTAAGAATGAGGTTAGGATTGAGCACAGATGTTTGTTTACAAGGTAAATGGATAGATCATATATTTGAATATATAAATAAGTATTAGATATCCATATGTATGCATTTGATTCATGGATTTGCCCAATGGATTAGGCACTGATAAGCTATAGGATCATTAAGTCTTACTGCTGCATATCTAAGGGTTTGTTGAATTCAACATTATTAATCAAACACTTTTCCCCTTTCATGTTGAAGAACTTAAATGTCTAACCCTCACTCAGCTTGTGAATATCATAGGATTTGCAATTTGCTATTTTAGATCTATCTTATTACATGAGTTTTTAGGAGATATAAGGGTCATAATTTGCTTTGTTAGATCCAAGGATATGTTTTGCATTGGTACCATATTAATTGGATCTGAGGTTCACCCACCTAGGTTTTGCAGAGCCTGAAGTAGAAGAAGGGTCATGCCTTATAGTTGGCCCTGTGTCTGAAAAGATATGTCAAAAATGGGAGTTAGCTGCCCCTAGATATGTTTTGTTCTCATAGGGGTAATTGAAAACCCTCTAGCATTTTCAAACACCAACAAATTATTCTGATGAAGATATTGTGGTTGAATCAGTTATTCAAGGTCCACTAAAGTCCAATACAATTTTTTTAATAAAATAGGGGTGAATCAGAAGTACTATCCCTTTTACTTTCTTGTCAAATCCTTAATGGCATATAATTGAAATTATCATGCATGAAATTAAACATTAAACAATCATGAAAAGTAAACATGCATCACCTCATAACACAAAGGATTTTGGTGACCCAAAAACCCTCCAGGAATAAGAAGGTAAAACTGGGGTGGGGATGACACCCACAAAATTATTGCGCAACTGATTTCAACCACTTCTGATGGTTTGCCCTCTTAAAGGCTTGCCCTATTAAAGGCTTTAC
Source organism: Cupressus sempervirens (assembly GCA_028749045.1). Taxonomy (NCBI): domain Eukaryota; kingdom Viridiplantae; phylum Streptophyta; class Pinopsida; order Cupressales; family Cupressaceae; genus Cupressus; species Cupressus sempervirens. The sequence continues at coordinate 140,528,077 of CM053783.1, read as the reverse complement.
ATACTGTCATATGTGACCCTGTTAAAGGATATCTACACCCTATTAGGAGTGTTCCCTGTTAGAGGACTTAAGAACATTCAAGTTAGAATGCCACCCTGTTAAAGGATTTACACAGAGCTGTTAGGCCCACCCAAGTCCATGGGATTTACAGTCACCTTCTCAAAAGAATCTTTTATCCCTCTCTAAGGATCTCCTATCCTTCTCCTGAGGATCTCTTATCCTTCTCCTGGGGATCTTCTATCCTTTTCTTGAGGCTTATCCACCTAGCTATTAAGCTAAATTTCAATGTCCAATACAATGATAAGATAGTATTAGAAATATTTTGACCTGATAAAGATTGTAGCTCTAACCTTGCAGATTTTAGATCACTCTTCAATTCTTTTCTTTGCTTAGCTTTTCTTCCTTGTAGTGCTGACAACTTGTTCACCCTTCAAGATCTATCTCCTTGAGTTCTTCCACTCATTATGCCAATGCACTCTATGGTCACTTGATCAACTTAGAGTCTTGATGCTCTGTGCTTACTCCTCACAGTGTCCTCTTCTTGACACTTCACACTAGCCTTCTCTTGGCTTCTTCACACAACCACACTTATGACCAACTCACTCTCTCATTTTTAATCTCTAACCTATAACTCCTTATAAAGACATTCTGTTCTTCATTTTTCACTCAATTCTTCTCGCTTATCAATTTGAATTGATTTTAGAAATTGTTTTCCCTCCAAACTATTTCTTCTAGAAAATCCAACAGTATTCGCCTTGAATTGGTTTGCATGGTTTACATAAAATTATGTGACATCTACTCATCATCCTTATCATCCAACTAATTCACAAAATTCAATGTAACAAACTTATTCTTACTGATCTGGCAATTCTTTTGACTTAACAAATAATGCAACAACTCGGCATCATTGGTTTACTAATGCTCGATATTAACTGGGTTACTTGGCTTCTACTGCTATTTACCGATGCTCGATACCCTAAGAGATTTTCTTAGCATCTGAAGAAATTTGCTCGACATCCACTACCTTTCTCTGATGCTTGACACCTGAAGGATTGCTCAACATCTGAAGAAATTTTCTCGACATCCACTACCTTTTTCTGATGCTTGGCACCTGAAGGATTGCTCAGCACTTACAGATGAACTTAGCCAGTCTTTGCAAATGGTTTAGTCAAACCTTGTATTTTGTAGTGTCCATTCCTCGTGTCTTAAAGTATGTCATTAATACATGATTTCATCATTGTCTTATCTGATCCTTATACTTCATTACAACATCATAACTTCAACCTTTCTCTAGGTGTTCTAGTTACATCTTGTCAATCAACTAAGTGATAGTATTTGGATCACTTAAGCAATTGTCATTCCTGTAGTTAGCAAGTTTGACATCAATGATAAAAAAATGATTGAAAGCATTCTTTACCAATTTCATCATTCTTCATTCAAAGATCTTTTCAATCATTTCCAACATTTGCCCAATGGATTAGGCACTGATAAGCTATAGGATCATTAAGTCTTACTGCTGCATATCTAAGGGTTTGTTGAATCCAACATTATTAATCAAACACTTTTCCCTTTTCATGTTGAAGAACTTAAATGTCTAACCCTCACTCAGCTTGTGAATATCATAGGATTTGCAATTTGCTACTGTAGATCTGTGTTATTACATGAGTTATTAGGAGACATACGGGTCATAATTTGCTTTGTTAGATCCAGGGATATGTTTTGCGCTGGTACCATATTAATTGGATCTGAGGTTCACCCACCTAGGTTTTGCAAAGCCTGAAGTAGAAGAAGGGTCATGCCTTATAGTTGGCCCGGTGTCTGAAAAGATATGTCAAAAATGGGAGTTAGCTGCCCCTAGATATGTTTTGTTCTCATCGGGGTAATTGAAAACCCTCCAGTGTTTTCAAACACCAACAAATTATTCTGATGAAGATATTATGGTTGAAGTTAGTGATGATGAAGAAGATCAACTCGAGACTTCAGAGTGGGCAAAGAAGATGAATAAGAAGTAGAAAATGTTGGAGATTCCACAAAAGGCTCAATAGAAAGCCTTATAGATGTTGCCCAGGGGTAGCCAATATTTTAATGATGTCAAAAGAAGGTATTTGATAGCTCAATCTTTTGAGGATGAGAAAAGGGCTAGGAAACTACAACTATAAGCTCAAATGATCGATGATAGGATCATTGAAGCAAACAAATTTATGAGTGATGGTAATTTCATCAAAACAGAAGAATTTAAAAGCTTCATTTTTAAGTTAAAACAAAATGAGTTGTCTTTACAAATGAAGCCAGGTAACTCTGATGAGGTAGTTGTTGAATTAGTACAGAAACTACAAGAGCATGATCCTACCAATGAAACCCTCAATGTAGAAGAAGCTAGAGATTTGGTAAGAAGAAGTGGCATGATTATCTTCCTAGGATGGGATATCAATTCATCTTTCCTGCTAGACCAGATGAGGAGAAAGGACAAGATAATCTCATCTGAAGATGAGAATCAACATGGATAATTGAGAGGGTTAGGTTACAACATAGATGCTCAAACAATGGATATATGGAGTTTGGCTCTAGAGCATCAAAAGCCTACCCTTATGGAAATCAAAGAGTCCCGTAGAGGGAATGTAATATTTTGGAATGTGCACTCTACCTCCAGTAGCCAGATATATGGAATGAAAAATCTAGTGGCATTGTTGAGAAAAAACAAAATGATGTCCTTCAAGCACAGTTGGAAGGAGCCTATGAGTGGTATATCACAGCCAGGAGGCATTATGAGGAAGAAATAAAGAATACTTATGTCTTGGAGAAAAAAACCCTTAAACTAGAAAATAAAATAGTAGTACTAAAAAATACTGTCATAACTACTATAGAGGTTAAAGACTAGGGCATCTAGATAGAGGGAAAATCATTTGAGATTGAAGGAACATCAAGTCAAGCCATGGAAGTTGATGAAGAGGATTTAGAATTAGGCAAGGAGATTGAAATCAGAACCATTAAGAACTTGCTGGTTCACAAAATAAATGCACGAAAACTTGTCTCCCATAGTGTACTCAACAATTATCTTATTTTGTAGGGAGCAGAGTACAACTATTCTAAGACAATTGCTTTGTTTTCTCCTCTTTTTAGCACATGGGGCCCTTATTCCCAATTTTTTGATAGCCTTGTGCTTGTGTTGGCACAAAAGAAAGACTTACCAAAGACAATGATCATCAATGTTAGAAAAATTATCAATAAGGTAAAGGATTTTAATGGTTTCTTTGCTAGCAAGTTGCAATTGATTCAGAATAAAATGAAAGTAATTATCATACAAACACGCAATTTTGTGCCAACAATTTTGAATAATGAAGGAGGAATTAAGGACTAGGTGGAATTGTCAGCATCTTTTGATAATATTTTGAATCATCCCAGATTCCTGGCATATTGCAATGATGAAGCAAGTGTAGTAGTAGTGTATGATTTGATTGACATGCTCTATAAGGTAGAAGTAGAGATGTCAAAGATAACTAAAAAGATTAAGGCAATAACAAATGCCAAATGGAACAAGTGCCTCGAAGACTTGAATGCAGTTAGGGATTCCACTTGGCTTGATGTAGATACAAACATAGCCATTTGGGAAGTCATTGTAGATATTAAAGCTTTACCATCCGGTGATAGTGACTAAGATGGCATAAGGATACAATTAAAAGGAATAAAAGACAAAAATAAAATAAAAGGCAAGGAAAGTGATAGGAAGTTGAAGACTAACAGAAAAGGGTTCAAGACACCTGCCAATTTTACAACTACATTCTGTTTTATGTCCAAAGTACAAAGAAAGTTTGGAATGAAAAAACATAAAATATCTTTATATTTATTTTCCAATGAATTTTTGACACGTGTCCTCCCATCTAAATTTTGTTCCAATCTTTCCTATAAAAGGATTTCCAAGATGTGTAGTAGAGGTCTGGAGTCTATAGAATTTCAGTGTTTATGCTATTTTGCAATTAATCTAGTTGGTCTTTGTGTCAATTTTATGTGTTGTATTCAATTTTGTAATCTAGGAGTACAAATGAATCTTGAATGACAATTTTGTCATGTCTTGAGTTATTCTTGAGTTTACACCAGTAATGTATTGTTTTCAAGGAAGATTAATATAAAAGAAGGCTTTGAAATATCTCTGTCTCTGAATTTTGTCTTATTTTCATATATCTATAATTTTGGGATTGAATGAACAAGGTTTTTTCATTTTAATGCAACTTGGGTGGGTTGTATATCTTTTCATTGATTACTTTTAATTCAAGGAGTTAAGTAAATGCTTTCATTGAATTGATAAGGTTTTTAGGTATAGGGGAGGGATATCATAAGTATGAAATTTAGAGTTAACTAATGATAAATTTAATTGCAAGGCAATCAAATAGGTCAAGTTTTGTTGGTTAGACTCTCATCAATTCAGATGCAAAATGAAAATTTCATGTGGTTGTACAAAGCACATTTAAAATCAAATCAAATTTTACTTTTATGTAATGAAGAATCAAACTACTAGTCATTACTCATTTTTAATAGTTTCCTTCTGAGTTATAATTAGCTATTGTAATCAAGGAGTTGTTGCAAAAATAAGAAGAATTATTGACCATTTTCTGCTATAGGGGATAGATATGAGAGAAGAATATTAGTGAACACATTTTGAAGAGAGAATCATAAAACCAGTCATATTTCCATCCCTAAGGTGCACCCACCTTGGCTCTGTAGAGCCTAAAGTGTAGAGAATCTTTGTGATTCTGTTGAAGTTGATCCAATCTGAAGAAAATCTTACCGAATAAGGGATTTAGCTAGTTCTTAGGCTTGCTTTTGTCTTCTACATACTAGCATTGGGTATTTTACAACCTGATAGTTTTCAAACCCCAACAATTTGAAAAGGTGAAAATGAAATAATATTATGGTGTTACCCTACCTTTCATGTATTAGAGCCCTCATTTTATCAAATCCAACACAATGATGTTTTGGGTTTGGTATAGTTAGTTTACGTGCTTATTATTAAATGACTTAAATAACAATTTGTTTATGCTTAAGGTTTTTATGAATTTATCTCTACAGGCATATGCAAACTATTACTTTAGTCATTTATCACTATATACATTTTTAATTGATAATTTTTAATATTTATATGATAATTTCATTAATTATCTAATAAATATTAAAATGCACTTATAGTGATAAAATGAAACAATATATTTTGCATGAAATTATTATGAAATTAATTCATTAAGCATTAAAATTATAAATGCTCAATTTAATAATAATTTAAAATACAAAATTGTTTAATTTGCTTGCATAAAAGTATTGTAAAATTAATAATATTAAGTGCTAAAATTATAAAACACTTGATATTTATTAATTATTTTAAATGCAAATGAGTTAACTCAGTCAAGATGTAGTTGTATTTTTGGGTACTTAGACAGATTTCTAGTTCGTTACGACATTCCATTTTTAGTGGTGGGAGAATTTTTTGGTCAACTGGTGTTGCATGAAGTTCATTTTCAATTGAGAGGTGTTTGATTTCCTCATGCTCTTATTTAGGACTTTAGTGCTATTTTTGGTGAGTTATTGAGCAGTTTGGGCTAGTTATACAAGTAGATCACTTGAGGACCCTTATTGAGCAAATTTTTACATGTTTTTGAGCAGTTCCACATGCAGTATTTTGGGCTTGTTTGATGGATACAACCCAAGAGTTTTTGCATGCTTTTTGAGAAGATAGAGGTAGCTTTCAATTGGTTATCAGTTGGATAGGTGCTTGAGGGCATATTGGATGAATTTATTCATAGATTGGAGCAATTTTTTAGTCTTTGACTTCATGCACTTTTCTCATATTCCAATTAGGCTTTTGAGCTCTATTTATTATATTTTCACCTCATTTTGAGGCCTCTTCTTTCTCGCTTATATTTTTTGCACATTGAATTTTTTTAAGTTGATTATGGGAGCACTTTGTAGCAGTGATTTTTTAGCATTGATTATACATATTCAGCAGCTCCTTCTCATTGATTCTTGTGTAATATTGTGGGTTTTTTCTTTTATGTTGTGTTTATTCTTCATTTAAACTATTTTCCTTATTGCATGTTTGAATGTCAATACTTATAAGTGCAGGTCTTTATTTTTTGTCCTTATTCTTTTTGCAAAAAAATGGTGCAGGTCTTTTTTTTTTGTCCTTATTCTTTTTGCAAAAAAATGGTAAAGCCTAGGTTTTCCTTTCAAAGAAAAAGATTCTGAGACCTTGCATAGAAACACTTTCGTAATTGCATGCTTGTCTGGGTATTGTGAATCATTCCTATTGGTTTAATTGAAGTTGCATATAAATCATTGGTGTATTACCTCATTTAGGATTTAGTATTCATTTTACCATTCATCTTCTTATACCTTTTCCCACATACAATTAAGTTTTTAGGTGATCACTATTTAGGAACCAGTCAGATCTAGAGATTCATCTCTCATTTTAGGACAACCCACCACCCAAGAGAGTTTCCATGTTTCAATAGGATAACTAGATTCCATATCTTACTGTAGGCGCAATCCTGATCGACAACAATAGGATAAGGACATGTCAAAGGTCATTAAAATTCATTCTAAGCTCAATAAGTGATTTCAAAAAATTAATTTTGAAAGTTTTCCATTTTCTTATTTTCATTATAAGAAGGTTGGGCACATTACAAAGTTGTGCCCCTCCTTCATTGCAAAAGAGAAAGCCAAAAAAAGGAATAGAGAAAGAAGGAAAAGGATATAGGAAATGTAGGGAAGAAACACACTACTCCCAATAAGGGTGGTCAGGAGTCAGAGGAGCATGCTGTTCATTTACAAGAGGGGAAAACCCCTATTACTAAAGAGGATTCTAACCCAAATATGAGTCTCATGGAAAACCACCCATAGGAGGATACAAAAGGAGGAGGAAGGAACGAGAAGCATAGAAGGGGGCTCTTCCAATTTCCCTCAAGATGGTCTAGAGAATATTTCAGTTGTTCCTAATTCTATTGGGGAATAGTCTCTAGAAGAAGGGGAGATTCAAGACAAACAAGAGTCTATGGAAAGCATTACACATAAGAATCCTAATGAGGATGTTCAACCATGTAATGTTTTTGGGGGGTCTGTGTTCTAGTCCTCATATATGGGATATGCAAATCCCTTGGTAAAGAACATGGAACCCCTATTTTTTCAATGTAAAGGGGAGATAAATCTAATAAGGAGGAATGAGAAATGGTCTCTAAAATTAAGGAAACCGAGGAAGAAAAATAATGAGGACCCTTCTCCAGCCTCACCACCAATGAATAGAAGCAAAATAAATCCAGATATAGGAGTTAAGTCAAAGAATCTAGGAGAAAAAGAGTAAGTGTAGTTAAAGAGGAAGAATCATGTAAGAATATAGTGGATGGAACTAAATTGGTCATCTAGGAGGCCTACTATCAAAAGAAGAAATACAACTCATCTCGTGGAACTTTTGTGGTCTGAATGAACCACACAAGTAGGAAATTTTGAGAAATATTATTAGAGATCATAAACATGATATTATTCTGATACAAGAGACCAAAATGGCCAAGCAAAGAGTAGAATCCTTGAAATTTTTAAAGAGTTTTAATGTGGTTGGCTCTAGTTCTCAAGGTGCTTCAGTTAAACTTGTTGTGCTATGGAATTCTTATAAAGTGATAATTGAGGTTATTTTTGAAGGAGGTAACATCTTGGTTGTTAAGTTTACCAATTCCAAAGATGGTAATAGTTGGAATATTTTTAATGTTTATGCTCCAAAATCGAAAAGGGGTTAGTCTATATACTAGGATAGAATCAAAAATATTTTTGGTAGGATTTTGAGTGTTAGATGGATTATTATGGGGGATTTCAATACTCCTCTGGAGATTCATGAAAAGAGGGTGGGGGAGGGGGGTCGAAGATTGATTTGGATAGTAGGATGGATATTATGAAACCTATTATGATCTAGCTCTTATTGATGTGGACCTTAAAGAAGTTAATTTTACCTAGACTAATAGAAGGCTTGGAGAAGAGTGTATTCAAGTCAGATTGGATAGGGGCCTACTAACTATGTGTAGACACCTAAAAATCCTTTAGAAAATAAAGTATTTTTATTTTCTGAAAAAAATCCCTAATGACATCATCATTTATTAATTAATTAATTATTTAATTAATTAATTATTTAATTAATTAATTTATTTTTATGTAATTAAATCCATTTATCTTAATTAAAAATATTTAATTAAGGAATCCCTCCCAAAAATGTTTAAATCTTATTTAAACATTATTTCCTTATTTATTAATTATTTAATTAATAAATTGACCAAAAATCCAAAAATAAATTATTTATTTATTTTTTGTCCAAAACTTGGCCAATTTCCTTAAGACCACTAACCTCTTCCAAAATCTTCTAAATCCTTCTTTAATTTTGATTAAAGGCTAATCCCATCATTTCCTACCCCTAATCCCAACTCAAAATATTTAATTAAGATTAAATATTAATCCTCATATTTATTAAAAATATTTTAATAAATATTTCCTCAACCTAAACTCTTGAAATAAATAAAACTTTATTTATTTTCTAAAAAATCTTATTTATCCTCATCCTAAAAGCCTAGACTCTTCTAGAAGATGTCAATTCTAATCCTAAACCCCCCTCTAACCTTGTCACATTCCCTAAACAAGGTTAGCCAACTCCTAAGCTAATCCTAATCCCTCTTCTAATCATGTGCACAACTTAAGCAAGGGTTAAGACTTGCTAACCCAAGCCAAAGTCAATAATCTCATCCTCCTCCCAACCACCTCTAAGCCAAAGTCAACAATCTCATCCTCCTTCCAACCATCTTTATTTATGACCCAACCATCTCTATTTGACCCAACCATCCCCATTTATGGCTCAACCTCCCTCATTACTCCTTTGACCAACCCATATCCTACCCTCTCACATCCAATCACCTTGTGACATGTGTCACCTCCTAATTGGCTTTAAACAAGCACAATCCATGTGCTCCCCTTTGAGTGCATCCTAGCCCTCCCTTACCATCTTGCCATCCTTGCATCCTGACTGTCCATCCTTCCACCCATTGGCCTATAAATAGAAGCCTCTCCCTTCACTAAAATCATCCACTTTTGAAGCAAACTTATAATGCTATTTTGAGAGCCTAAAAACTACCAAAATACTATTATAATGCTAAAAACCCTCCATACCTTCATTGTTGAATCATTCATCCACACTCATATTTGATTATCACTCATCCATTTGGAGCTTGAGCACATCATGAGCATACATCCACTATCCATCAGGGACATAGCTTCGTCATCATGAGAAGCACTTGAGGAGTTTACCATCTTTGGTCTACTTTCCTCAATTTTGTCTTCTTTGGTCCTATCTTAAGTGTTTATTTGTTTTTAGTATTGAGAATGCTTTTTATAGATTAGTGTTCATTTTACTCTACTAAAATAGGTGATACACTATTGAATGAATTTCTTCATTTTCCTGCTCTCTTTCAGCTCCAACTAGAATTGGATCATATCACTCCCCAATTTCTTTGATATTGGATTCCTTAGATAGGAAAAGGAGCTATGCTTTTAGATTTGATAAAATATGGCTTGGTCATTTGAGTAGTTGGGATAATATATAGAAGTGGTGGTCAATCAAAATTGATGGTACTTCCATGTTAAGGGTCGCTGAAAAGCTTAGGAATGTTAAAGAAAAAATCAAGATTTGGAAATATTTTTTAGTCCAAAGTTGGGATTCTTTTGGAGATTATCCAATTACAGGAATCTATTCAAAATTGGAGATATGACCAAGATAGAATGACTAAAGAAAAAACCATGTTATCTTCTTATCATGATATCATAGCTAAAGAGGAGGTCTACTGGCAGAAGAGATCCAAGCCTATATGGTTGTGTAATTATGATAGCAATAATAGATATTTTCACCTCATTGTCCTCAAGCATCAAGTGGCCACTAAAATTTACAAGCTCATTAAAAATTATAGGATTATATGGGAGGAAGAAAGTATTATTTTGGAGGCTAAGATTTTTTTTGTATATTTATTATCTGTGGACTCTTCCTTATCTAGTGATAACTAGGATATTCTCTTGATTCAGATACCTTCAATAATTGGGGTTAATTAGAATAAGAAGATTAGTATTATTCCCCCAGGGGATGAGGTGGAGAGGGCTCTCTTTTTATTTGAAGGTGACAAGGTTTTAGGACTGGATGGGTTTCCCATGTTTTTCTTTCAGCACTTATGGGGGATTATTAAGAATGATGTGAAAGTTGTCCAAGAATTCTTTGGCTCTAAGAATCTTCTGAAGGAGGTCAATGCCACTTTCTTGGTTCTAATCTCGAAGGTGGTTAGTGTTGACTCTATGGAAAAATTTGAACCCATTAACCTTTGTAATTTTTTTTATAAAATTATTTCCAAAGTCCTCACTCTGAGGTTGTTGGAGATTCTTCCAATGATTATATCTCCTCAACAATCAGGGTTTATTCCAGGTAGGAAAATCCTTGGTTCAATTATCCTGGTGCATAAATTCATTCATTCACTTGATGTAGCTTAGAAGTGAGGGTTCCTTCTCAAGCTTGACCTTTCTAAAGCCTATGATAGAGTGGATTGGTACCTTCTTGAGAAGATTCCTTCTTCTTTTGGATTTGATAGGAAGGTCTACAGGTTGATTTCTCAATTGGTCTACATGACCTCTATGGCTGTTATGGTTAATGGGAAACCTTCTACTTTTTTTCAAACCTTCTAAGGGATTGAGATAGGGAGATTCTCTCTCCCCTATCCTTTTTGTTATTGGTGTTGAATGTTTAGGATGAATGATTTTAGCTGGCATTAGCTCAAAAATTTTGGAGGGCATTAGGTTTTCATTTGATGATGATATGTTTTCTCATCAAAATTTGTGGATGATACCATTCTTGGGGGAATTTCTTGTTAGGGTTAACCTCAAAGAGAAATAACAGTTACATGCAAATATAACCAATATCAAAAAATAGTAGATCACATAAAAGAGAACACAAGACACCAAGATTTAATGTGGTTCATCCAATCCCTGGGATATGTCCACTAACAACAAGTCCAATATTATTATTATCCAGTGATTACAATCCCCAATCCCTTATAGCTCAATACCACCACAAGAAGCTACAATATCACCCTAACCCTAAGCCTTTTTATACAAGCTTTTTTGCTGCTTACAAAATTAGGGCTAGAATAAGTCATCCAATAGGAAAAATAGTAGCTGATGCCTTTTACAATGGCATTTTTGGCTTTAGGGCTGCTGCCCCAGAAAACCCCTACAAGGGCATTGCCCCTTGACCCCACCCTATACTACGATAGGGAGCACAACTAGGGTGTTGCCCCTTGACCCTATCTTGGGGGCACTGTCCCTAAACCCCCATAGAAATTATATGGGGAGAAAACCACACTGAATAAACCTTTGAGTCTGATTAGGCTCCAAATCACAACATTTCTATCATCAAGGAGGTGAGAAACATGAAGGAGTATCAAAACTATTATAGTTAGGTGATAGCAAAACTTATTAACTAGAGTAAAAGTTCCCTATTTTTTGTCAATACTCTTGTGGAGAGACAAAGAAGGATCACTGAAATTTTGGGTTGTGATATTGTTAGGCTTCCTTCTATTTATTGCAGACTCCCTCTTGGGCTTAAACCATTATATTCCTTTTGGGATAGTCTTGTGGATAAATTTAGTAGGAAGCTGGTTGGGTAGAAATGAGTTATTCTCAGTCAAGCTGGTAAGGTCCAACTGCTCAAATGAACTCTTCAAAATCTTCTTACTTATGCTCTCAACCTTTTTCAGATTCCTTCCAAATTTTTTGAAGCCATTAAGATGATCCAAAAAATATTCGTATGGTCAGGAGATGAAGATCACAAAAGCCTACCCCTTATTTCTTGGGATAAAGTCTGCCTCCCTAAAAGGATGGGAGGTTTGAGGCATGGAGTAAAATCTTAAACTCTAAATATTTATTCAACATCCCTACCATTTAGGTTTTTGTGGATGAAGACATTCCTAAAGGTTCTTTTATTTGGAATGGTTTCCTAAAGGCTATACATAGAGCCTCACTGAAAGCTAAATGGAAGCTAGGAAATGGAGACTCAATTCTTTTTTGGGAAGATAGTTGGTTTCCATCTTGAGTCCTGGAGAACAATGAGATTTTCAGAGCTTGGAAGGATTGGTGTGTGACCAAATATAGGACTAGAGTGGATAATTTTAGGAGGAGGGTGGATGAGTTAATCTAGGTGAAATCTCTCCTGATCTTTGGCCTCTTATGACTCTACTCTCTTATATTATTCTAAATAATAAGTAGGATTATCTAGTTTGGGAAGCTATAACTTTTGGAAACTTCTCTATGGCTTCAACTTATCAAGTGATTTAGGGAGACTCAAGTGATCCTCCTTGTTGGGAAAAGGCTTGGAATTTGGTCCTCATACCCAAGGCGAACATTTTCTTCTAAATTCTTCTTCAAAATATAATTCTAACTATTGACAATTTGTGTAAATGTGGTTTCTTCTTACCCAATATGTGCATTATGTGTTGTTTAGATGTAGAATTTGTGGATCACCTCTTTATTCATTGTTCCATTTCTAGATAAATTTGGTCCCTTTTTTGGAGCAAGATCAATCTTTATTAAATTTTTCCAGCTAGTATTACAAAAAATAAATCTTAATGGTCCTCCCCTCTTAACTCTTTTAAGAAGTTAAAGAATTTATGGTTTATTTCTCTCCCTCACATGCTTTGGGATATTTGGAAAGAGAGGAACAATATAATTTCTAGGGACAATGCCTCCCCTCCAAAGGTATTCTACTCCAAAATTGAAAATGCAATTGTGGAAAATCTTAATGCCAAAGGTTCTGGGTGTCTTAGTTTGAGGTTAGTTATTGAGAATATGCATTATGGGACTCCTTCTAAGAAGACAAGATTGGAGAGAAGATTTTTTTTTCCTCCAAAATATTAGTGTAGGATAATTTGGATTGGATACCCAAGGGTTACCCTGGGTTGGTTGGGTGTGGGGGAGTGATAAGAAATAATTTTGGTCGTGTTTGGCTATGGTGCACTTCCCTTGGGAACTCAGACTAACCACTTTGTTGAATAAATGGTTTCCCTTTAGATCACTGAATTGGCTAAGGATAATGGGGTTTCCAAGCTTTGGTTGGAGGGTGATTCATTGAATATATCTAAGTGCCTTAATGGTTCCTCTAGTCCTTTATGAACTATTAATAATATCATTAGGAAAACTATTAATATTATTAAATCTATGGATTAATACCATATTACTCATGTATATTGAGAATCAAATATGATTTTTTCTTAGATTGCTAATGTTGTGGTGAGGTGTGACCAAAAGATTATATGGTAGGGAAATATGAGTTTGCCTTCAAATGTCATGTCAAACATTGATTATAAAATTATTAAAAGGGATGAAGGGACAATTATTAATGGGAATGGAGGTAGTTAGAAGTAATGATTTTTTTATTATGAGACATTTGAAGGGGAGAAATGACGACATTTGTAATTATATCTCTATTTTCTTGCATGCTTTTTGGGTGTCTTTGAGAGTTACTATAATTTATTGCTATAAAACTCTATTTTTGTGTGTGAATACTCTCTGCTATAGTTTTCTAGTTAGCAAGAATCAAAACAAGAAAATGGGTGGCCAATGCATGAGACAAGAGCCCCCTAACTATGAGAAGTGGAGAAGGTGTACCAAGGTTTGGGAGATTCTTGAGAGAGGAGGCTTGACCACCTTCATGAAAAGACTCAATGGTGGGAATCCTCAAGTCACTCAGTTGTACCTAAGAAAGTGGAATGAGGGAATGTCGAATGTGTGTGGTTAGAATATTACCATCATAGAGGAACTCATCTCCAAGCTGACTAGTATTCCAATTGCCAGAAGAAATTTCTACAGGGATCACAAGTTCTTGGATGTTGCTATTAAAGAGTTTACCAAGGAGTTGGGTGAGAGTGAGGCCTTGGTCAAGCAAGAAGGTAAAACCTATATCCATCCCAAGTGTATCAAGAAGCTCTAACATTTTATTTTGTGTGCTACTGTATACTATATTACTTTGGATGGTATATTTTCTAGGGTTTGTTTACACAATTTTTCCATTCTGAACTATTTTAGGCATGCCATTAAGATTTCCATTCCATTTTACCTTTATTCCTTGAATGCAAGTAGTAATGGTTTGAGAGAGAAAATTATTACCAATCCTTCCCACCATGATGACTTAATTTTGCTTATCTACGAGTACATTAAAACTCATTCTATGGGGAAATTTGTTGAGCTTAAGGGCATGGTGGAGGATGACAAGGATTCATAGGATTTTCAAGGTTTCTTTGATATTGAAGACAATGAGGGTCTACATTTAGAGGATGAGGATGTGGCTCCTAAAAGTAAGGGTAAGGGAAAGGGAATTATTTCTATGGCCCATGTAAAGTCTCCTAACAAAAAAATGAACATTTTAGTGGGAAAGAAGTAGGGCAAGGAGGTAGTGGAATTTGATGATGATTACCTTGAAGAGGATGAAGACATAAAGACTAATGTTGAGGAGATGGGTTATATAAGGAAAAAGAAAGGGAAGGGGTTACAAATGAAGTAGAAGAAGGATAGCCTAGCTATGAATTTTTTTAGGAACCCCTATGACCAAGAAACAAGTCAAAGTTGTTATATTATTTAATGATTATCATGAGGAGGGAGATGATGTGGAAATAGATATTGAAGAGGAGGGAACTAGAAAAAGTGTGAAGTCCTTGAGGAAAAAATAGAAAGTTGGAAAAGTTGATGATGGTGTCAGCAAAGACATAGAATTCCCTCCAAATCTTATTAATGGACTAGTATGGGGCTGACTCACCTGTTGAGGAGGCTGAACAAGAAATTAACATCTCTTAGGATACCTAGGTCAAGACTTCTATTGAAGTCTCCTTGACTCTTTCTAAGGGTAGGGGAATGGCCTGGAAGAATATGAGTATAAATTTAGTGAGGTTCACCATTTCTAGAGAGAAAATTGTTCTCATGGTTGGTGAGGTGGAGCCAGAAAAAAGTTGATCTCCAGGACCATATTGACCCTTCAATGATTATCCCTAGCAACTTCAACAAGGAGGAGAGCATGGATATGATAAATAATGCTAGAAATAGTCTATTGGATAATTTCATAGTTGTTCCATCAAGAGATGGATTTAAAGGACAAGATGGATCTCATCGAGGGAGGGATTGAAATCCATAGGAATCTAGACATTGATAATAAGGAGAGTCCTATGATGGGATCTTTGATTGATATAGTGGCCTTTTACAGGCTGGAGGCTAAGGTATTGAAGCTAGACAACAAGGTTAATGGAATTAAGTGTACTTTGAGAAGTATTATTGAACAAAGCTATAAAATTATCAAAGCCTCCAACAAGCATATTAAGATTCTCATCACCAAGCTGGAGAATTCTATAGGGGAGAAAGTCATTATTTTTGTTCCTGAGGACCAAGGTGGCACTACTGATAGAAAGGATGGGTTGGGTAAGAGAACTAGATTGTACTAGGAAAATAGTTTCAACTATCTCTACTGATGTTAGTCAAATTAAGGAGGATGTAAAGAAGATTGACCAACTCGAGATGTAGACTGTTAAGCTTTTAAAGAATATGGGCTAAGTTCCTTTTGTGTCTTATTACTTCGTGTGTCTTTTGTGTTTTCTATTATTTGGTTGGTTCGCTATCCTTTTGTTGCTAGTTTTTTTTCATCTATTGGCACTGTCCTTTTTTGTCCTAGTTTTCTTATTGGGCTTAATGTTTAATCTCTATGGTTTCCTTGTATAGGGTTTCAAGGGCCCTTCAAAACCTATTTTCTCAATAAAAAATATACCATTGTAATCTTCCTAATCTTAATTTGTACAATGATAATTCATTAACTACATATTAACAAGTAGTTATAAAATAGTGAAGCTCGTAAATATTTTGTGATATTACAAAGTATATAGTGACTTAATATAATGCTTCTCAAAAGAACTACAGAGAAGATATTTTAACTTCTACATGGGTAAGAGAACTAGAGATTGTACTAGGAAAATAATTACAACTATCTCTACTGATGTTAGTCAAATTAAGGAGGATGTAAAGAAGATGGACCAGCTCGAGATGTAGACTGTCAAGCTTTTAAAGAATATGGGCTAAGTTCCTTTTGTGTCTTATTACTTCCTATGTCTTTTGTGTTTTCTATTATTTGGTTGGTTCGCTATCCTTTTGTTGCTATCTTTTTTTCATCTATTGGCACTATCCTTTTTTGTCCTATTTTTCTTATTGGGCTTAATGTTTAATCTCTAAGGTTTCCTTGTATAGGGTTTCAAGGGCCCTTCAAAACCTATTTTCTTAATAAAAAATATACCATTGTAATCTTCCTAATCTTAATTTGTACAATGATAATTCATTAACTACATATCAACAAGTAGTTATAAAATAGTGAAGCTCGTAAATATTTTGTGATATTACAAAATATATAGTGGCTTAATATAATGCTTCTCAAAAGAACTATAGAGAAGATATTTTATCTTCTACACCTATTTTCAAAATCCATTCTACAAAGTTTCATTGACTAAGAATCTTGTGTTCTTAAACATGACTTGTTGGAGTAAAAATCAATCAACTCAAATTATAGATACATTTGAATCTATAGAATTCTAGTTTTCAATAGTAGAAATGTGTGTATCAGTGATTTAAGTCCTTTCCAAAGTATAGGAATATATACATTTATCACATAAAACATTTTCAATTTCAATACTCATATTGGATTTAATTTTAAGATCATTCATCTAACATTGTTCTGGAATTTTATATTCTCCCTTGTCTTATATATATTCAAAGAAAAAAGGAGATGCACTACCTAGTCTACAACCCTATATCTCTTTCTCTTCATGATGAATTATCAACTAGAAAAGGAGAAAACAAGTTGGGGGTTTGATTTTTCTGATCAACCCATTTGATATCCATATACAATTCCCTAGACTCCATATTTTGCAATTGTAAACATACTTTAAGTACCAATACCATCTTAAAATGTAAGTACCCATTATTTAATACCTTTTAGCTCCCACCATTTATTGACCTTATACACCATGGATGGATTCATTCTCAATCATCTCTGTCTCTTATTCTCTCTCACTTATTGCATTTTTATCTATGTAGTTTTTGAGATCTTAAGGTTAGCTCCTTTTGGGAAAACCCTATAATAGATTGAGCTAGATCAACCTATTATGGAGTAGGGTGACCTGGGTAGATCTATTCCCGTAAGAATTCAGGTCTTAGGGCTAGTTTTGTCACAGGATTACAAATTTGGAAATCAGGAGCCCCAATAGGCTCACTTTGTTTTTGTGCCCAAAAGTTAGTATAAAAAGAATCTTAGGCACCTCATTTTCACATCACTACACATCCATCATCATAGAAATTACAAGGCATGATTTTCATGCACTCAAGAAAGTAGATTTTACATCAAGCAATCAAGTCTTTTGAGATTCAAGAATGCTTTATGAGTATTTCCTCTTAAAGATCTAGCATTTTTTTGGCCATCAAGGGAGGACATCACATGTAGGCATTCATCATCTTCTTTACTAATGAACATTTACATCCATGGCTCTGTAATGTGATTTTGGTATATACATTACATTTGTATAGATTCCCTATGTCCTTTATTGTAAACTAAACATTAATAACACACAAGCATTTAAAAATCCTTATTGATAAGGGCTTCTTCAAGAAAGGTGAAAGTTTACATTTATTTTTCTTCCTTTCATTTTTTGCATCTCAATTTCAAGGTTAATTCCTAAATCTAGGGCTTAACCAAGGTAACTAAATCTAGGGCTTGACCAAGGCAAGCCCTCATCAAACAAAAACAAAAACCAAGTTTTACTATGTGTAGGAGTGGGATATCTGAATTGTGGTTGCAGATCCAAAACTAATCACCAAGACCTTTCTGAAGAAGTTGTGTCTATTTTGGTACCGTGTTTGAGGAAAATGTCCATCTTCCTATAAAGTGTCCAAAAACTTTACCATCACATTGACCTATTCCTAAAGTTTTTAGAAAAATATGGGTTTATAGGTTTTTTGTCTAGATTGTAGATTCACAATTGAAATTTCAGTCACAGGATCATATCCATGATTTTTGGAGCAAAAAGGAATATTCCCTTATACCTTTATAGGTAGGTAATTTATCATTTATTTCACCTTTTAAAATAGACACATTTCCATATTTTAATTGGGTTGATGGCATATATTTAGCATCTAGATCTATCTTACAGTTTTCATAATTAATTAATTCAATTTTAGATTTACATTGCACAAACAAGGACTTTCTTATGCACTTCCTTGATATAATTTTGGTTTAGTATTGGCATACCTTCATCTATTTGGGTTTTTCTAATCTATCTTTTGATATATTGAGAGTTATGTTTTGAAGCCCCTCTTTCTCTTGTATTTAATGTCTAATGTGTGGAAAATGTTGTGTTAGTGAATTTACCTCATAATATTTACATCACTAATATTGACCCATCACACTTTTCACCAAAAGATTTTTGTGAACTTGATGTCGTATACCTCTTTCTTTCATCTTGGAGTTAGACCCCTTGATCTCCCTTTTTTCATTAGGTCTTTACCTTCTTTTGGTGAGCCCAACTTGTGCCTTTTTCTTTTTTGGGGTTAGATTTCTTCTTTGGGCATTATCCTCTTTGTATATTTTTTAGCATTAGATTTAGCTATATTGTGAGGCTATATATCTATTTTTATGCTTCTTGTTACATTGATATATGTGTGGTGAAAACTCATTAGATTTTTATTTTGTGATCTCCCCTTTTATAAGCTTTATTACATTAAGTACAACTTATAACATTCTTGTTAGGAGAAGCTAGAGACCCATGAGCTCTTTTGATCCTAATTTTTCTTTGCTTCCTAGGACCTATGATCATACCAACCTTTTTCCTAAAGATCTTATTCCTATCACAGAGAATAATTCTTCTCAATCTTCCCATAATGAAGGTGAATATTCAAGAGTTCCTCCTTCCCAAGTTGATAAGCTCTCTCATAAGTTTGATAAGTTGGAAAATTGGCTCTTGAAAGAGCACCAAAATCTAAATAGTGTTGTCACTATCAAGGGTATTAAGAAGCTTATTAATCGTTATGATAACAATATTTCCATCTTACATGGTATATCTCACCTTATTAATACTCATGCTAATCCTTTGATAGAATGTGCTCAAGAGGTAGGATACACTTGTCCTTCCACAACTATTGAACCTTCTATTCTCATTTCCACCTCTATTCCTAGCAATACAACTTATGTTTCACCTCTTATAGAAACTTATACACAAGTTGCTAATCCTCTAAGTGTTTGTCTTCCTAAGTCTACACTTCCCTTGAATATTCCTCCTACTACTATACCTTCTTCATTAAATTCCTATAATGTCATTCCTTTCACATTTTACAATCCTTTTCCTACTCCTTCCAATCCTGCACCAACATCTTTGCATATTCCTTTGCTTCCTACAACAACTTTGTTAAGATGCTAATATGCCTACATCTACTGTTGCATCTTCTAATCGTACCATTAGTAGCTTTCTTTAAATTGTCACCACTTTGCAAGAATTAGTGGCTTAATTGACTCAATCTAAGCACAACATCCTTACATGTGACATTGTTAATCCCATTTCCTTAACATGCTTTGTTATGTTAGCCCACAACACATTGAGATACCTCATCTTGAGACTTATAGTGGTAAGGGTGTTTGACATTCAATCAAGTTTATTATTAGTGACAATACTTATTTAGATTCTATATGGCTATCAAGCTTATTAAATAGTCTATAGTGTTTGCCATGCATTTTAGTAGCCATTGAGCATTACAGTTCTTACCAAGCATTTTAGTGGTTACCAAGTGAATTTAGTTAGTGTGAAGTCTAGTAGTTCAACTTGAGCACTCCAATGGTTATCAAGCTTTGTAGTTTCTACCAAGCTAGTAGTTCATGTAAAGTGAAGTTAGTGTTAACCAAGCCATATGTGATGATTAGTGTTTACCGAGTACAGTCATGGTAAATGAGTAATTTAGTTTATACCGAGTTACACAGTGTTTACCGAGTGCACTAGTGCAGACTGAGTTTAAGACTACATTGAAGTGATTAGTATGGATCAAGCTTCTACTTCTACTGAGTGCATGATGATGCTGAGCAATGACAGTGGATGTCGAGTATCAGAACTTCACCAAGTTAGTCTTCAGAACCCTAGTGTCTTCATTTGGGCTGACTTTGTAATATTGGTGTTAACTTGTATATTGGTCGACTTTGTAATTTTATAAATCAGATTGATATATATATATATATATATATATATATATATATATATATATATGTGTGTGTGTGTGTGTGTGTGTGTAATGTATTGTATCATATCCAATGTAGTATGTAAGATAATGAACATGTAAGAATGTTAATGTAATCAAGTATTGAAGGCCATATATAAAAAGGAGCAGTAGAGACATATCCATCACAAAAGATGATTAGTACTTCAAAGAATCTCTATCAAAAAATTAGTTATAATTTAGAGATATACTATTTCATCCTAATAGGTGAACCACTCCAAATCCTCTAACAAGGTAGACTTAATAGTCTTTCTTAAAATCTCTTAACAGAGTGCATACTTTATTATGTTTTTGTAAAACCTCTAACAAGGTGAACCTAGCAATCCTAATTGCTCCTAACAGGGTGAATCATCATAAGTGATCAATGCAAGCCTTTACTGGCCAACTTTATGCTGTAGTATTGAAGTTTTGTGGGTATCATCCCCATCCCAGTTTGACTTTCTATTTGGAAGGTTTTTGGGTCACCAAATTATTGTGTTCAAGTGTTATGAATGATTTATGTTTTCAGTTTCTTATGCATGCAATTAGATCAATAGATGATAATTGGTATATTATAAAGTGTTGAATTTAATAAAGTTTTAGAGGTTACTAATTCACTCCTCCCCTCTTAGTAACCTAGCATAGTCTTGAATATTTACAACAATTGGTATCAGAGCCTTATGGTTCTCAGGAGAAAGTTTAATAGCTTGAGCAAAGATCAAGAATATGGAGATATTCATACTTGATAAGGCAATTGAAAATAAAAATTTGGATCTAGAAATGGCCATTGCACAACTCAAGAAAGCAAAGGAGCAACTTTCCCAATCCCTAAAAAGAAGGAAGGAACTTGCAAATCAAATGAATGATCATCAGTACATTGAAGAAAGAATTGAAGATTTTTTCCCTTCAAGGAGTTCAAAGGAAGATATTGATGCAATCAAAGAAATCCTAGAGAAGAATGGTTCCCTGCAAGAAGAAGTAAAAATGCTTAAAAGAGAACAAGAAATGCAATCGATAAGGTTATGTGAAATCTTGGAACAGAGGAACAAGATAAAAGAAGAAATGGATGGAAGAAACAATTAGATCCAAAACCAATCCCTTCAACATGCAGATCTTATGGATCAAATCTCCAATGCAAATTAGGAAATCAAGAGCCAAAGATAGATCAATGAAAGATTAAGAAATGATCTAAATTTAGAAGGACAAATCAATGAAAGAATAAGAAATGAGATGAGATCTGAAAATAAAATTAGTGAAAGATTGAAAATTGACCTAAACACCGAGAAGAAAATCAATGAAAGAACAATGAAATCTTAAGAAGACATGAATCAATTAAATCAATTGAATGAGTTGAATCTCTATAGACAAAAAGGTAAAGCAGGAATTGGATACAAAGAAGAAGGTGAATCCTTTGAACAAAGTACTCAAAGGAATCAAAGACCTACTTGCAATCACTCTGTAAGATAGGTCATATATCAAACAAATATTGGAGTAATGGTAAAGCAAAATTCAATGGTAAATGCTACAATTGCAATCAGCATGGTCACAGGGCTAATGAATGCAACAAGAAACCAAAATTTGAGGGCAAGTGTCATAAATGCAAGAAACAAGGTCATAAGGCATCTGAATGCAAATCCAGGTCATTCAATCTAGTAGAACAAATTGTGAAAGCAATATTCGGTTGGGACTACAACACTTGGTTTAGATGTAATTACTGTGGAGAATATGGACACATTGGCATGAACTATGTTAAACATCACACAAGGAAGATAAATACCACCATAAGATGTTTTACTTGTACCAAACTTAGTCATCTAGCCAAGAATTGCATGAATATAGATAGAGTTAAAGATGAGAAGAAAGAAAAAGCAAATAACATTTGAAAGTAGATGAGGCAACAATGGATTCCTAAATCTACCAAGAATGCTAGTTCAAGCAATGATGGTTATGTAACTCAAGAAGTGGGTGACTCCACCATTTTCAACTAAGTTCTTAAGGAAGAATTGGAACTGCATTATCAAGATCACATCCAAGTAGTTCTAATTGAAAGGTGACAAAGATCCAAATTAGTATTCAAGATACAAAAGGATCATCAAGTGAGATTAGTATCAGTTATCATAGAGTTACCTTCTCTACCGAGTAAGGTCAGGTCATGGACTCTACTGAGCAAAGTCGGGAGTAACAAGAACATGTTTGATTACTGAGTTATGAAGCCTTTACCGAGCAATTCGAATAGATGGTGGATGATAGGTTTTCTCACATACTGTCAAGCATGATGTCAACCTAGCTACCTTTGTACCGACCATTAATGGTGAAATTTTAACAAAAATCAAGAAATCAAATTCATTTCACCGAGAAATCTAAGTGCCTTTATGAAGAAGCGAATTGCAGAGCAATCAAGCAACTTTGAGCAAAATTTGTAGCTAAATTCTTCAAAGTTTTTCATAGCTTACTGAGTTACCATGGCATCAAGCAGCAATAGCAAAGCAAGGAAAGGGTCAGAGATGTTGGTCTGAGGAGTAGAATGGAAATCATCTAATTTCAAACTTGTACCAATGATCGTTGAAACCCTCGATCCAAATAGAGTGCAATCATAGATTCCTCCAAAGGTACTTCTCTTTAACGATATCTGAACTCATTTTAAGTGTGCAATTTAGAAAATTGGAATCCTAGAAATGGATGATGCCCTAGGAGAATTGTGTGTTAATGGTATTCTTAAGCCTGAGCATAAAAATTTGGAAGATGAGGGTCTAACCTACATTCCCCACCTGCCTCGAAGTTTTCAAATAAAATGGATCAGATACATCCTAAGCCAAGTTCACAATGGCCAGTTATGGCTTGCTCAACCAGTTTTGATTACTAAGAAAATGATTCATCATATCACCAACTTCCCCATGCGCACTAAAGCCAAAACCACCAAAACCCTAGGTTGGGTGGAGTTGGAAAAGAAAACCCTAGCCGAGTGGGATGATAGAGGTATGAAAATTAGTAGTGTAACTGATGTAGAACTAAAATTTGGCATACATGTGATAGCTCACAAGATTTATAATTCTAGCTATCTCAACAGTGCGTCATGTAAAGCTGTTGACTTGGCATACAAGGTTGTGAAGAACAACTTGTCATATGATCTTGCAGATTTGTTGTTGAAGCAATTCAACAAAAACATGGAAAGTATTAGAACTTCCTAGAACAACCCTTCCAAATTCAGTTATTTTTTGACATGTTTATTTTTCTATGTTTAGAAGTTTTCCCCTTCAAAAGGCACAGTAGTATGGAGAAAAGATGTGCCAATGTTATATCAGCTTAATGAATATATTTCTGAAATGGGAGAGAATTTCATTAGCATAATGGATAACTATTTTGATGTCTTCAAGGAGAAAAAGAATAACAAATTCAGGATACCTAGGAAATTGGTTGAAGATTACAAAGATGATGTTTGTTTCATGGTAGAAAATGATAGAGGCTACATTCAGGTAGTAAAACCAAGAGTTGTATGGATATAACCTCTTCCCTATGAGGTGAATATAGATGAAACCAAAGACATAATTGAAGCCTTGATTAATGAACCTAATGATCCAAAGGCACCACACTTTGGAACATATGATGAGGCAAAGGCAAGGATAGAGCTAAAGATAAAGCTCCCATAGGTGGTTAACAAAGGTAAGAGGAGGATAGCCAAACTCAAAACAAGCACAACTCTTATGTTGATCGAGGGTAAAGGAGAAGATGTTGAAGACGTAGAGGATGAAGAGGAATTAGAAAAGGAAGAAGAACTAGTGAAGAAGAAAGGCAAGATGATCATCACCAAGCCACCTAAGTCATCCACTACAGTTTTCACAAGGAGGTCCATGAAGAAAGGCAATGATATTGTCTTTAGCAAACCTACTCCCACCTTCAAAGAAAAAATGAAACAATTGGAAGAAGGTGCAGATATAAAAAACTTCAAATCCTTGAAGTATGAAACAAGATTAGAGGCAAAAAAGAAATAGGTTGAAGAACTAATGTTAATCAAAATGGGAAAATGGAAGTATTTGCCAGATCAGATAGCCTCCTAAATCTCTAACAAAATATTAGAGAAAATAAAGCCAAGATGGGACTTTGCCATGTAAACAACAAAAAATATCTATGCACAAACCCTGAGGTAGTTGCTACCTAGCATGGCAGATGATGAGGTAAAAGAGTCCTTAAAGAAAAATGAAGATAAGATGACTCTTAGATTTAATATTTGTTTAATCTTGATCAAGGATATAGAGCATGTGGTTAAGAATTCCACAAGCATGTGGAAGAATGTTTATCATTTGCATAACCAAAGTGACTTGCTAGTAGAAGTTAAGGATGATGACAGTGATGATGAGGAATAAGAAACTTACACTAAGCCCACACATTTTGACAATGAGGAAGTTGAAGAAGATAAAGAGGAAGAAGCTACCAAGGAAGATAAAGAAGATGATGAAGAGACTAACCCTATGAAGATAGTAGCTGCAGTAATTGCCTCACTTCCTCACTCTCCAAGCAAACTAGCAACCATATCAAGCACAGAGACAACTTTAGCAAGTTTGATTGTGACCATAGCAGATACATCAAATTTCCAATCACTCTTCACACCCTTACAACTCAACACATCACTAATAGAAGTGTCTACCACTTCATCTACCTAGTTGCAACCTCCCTCTTCTTTAGCCATAGAGCCAACATCATCAGCAATTGATATGGTATATTCTACAATTTTGTGTTCTTTTGCAGTAAGTACAATTTTGGATTCTACAATTTTGACTACTATAGTTTTGGATATTTCTATAAGTACTTCAGTTTTGGATTCAATAAGCATACTAGTTAGTATTCCATCTGTTAGCACTATACAAATTTTCACTACTAGTCCTACTATCTCTGCTATTGTTTCCATACCAAATTCAAAGGCATTAAGTACAAGGATAGTTTAACCCAAGGTTCAACCAAGTACAAGATTTTTTGGTAGATAAAAGGAGATAGAGGAGAATATAGACCTAGATAAGGAGATAGAAATTTCCAAATGGGACTTTGATAATCTCACTACAGATCAAATGCATATAGCTAGTCAACTCCTACAAAAGAAAGCAAAGCAGAAGAAATTGAGAGAGGAAAGAGATGGGGAATAAAAAATTATTGATGATGCCAAGAACATTTTGTCTGAGACTATAGGCGTTGAAGTTTATACTACTCAACACATTTTGTTGCAATTAGAAGAGGCAATCCAAAAGTTTAATGAGGACTCTAGTGGTCAAGATAAATTAATTGAGAAAGTAGAAAATAAATTTGATAATAAAGTGCTTGAGAACATTGCTCAATAAATTTTCATTCAACAAGTTGAGTTTTCTTCAATTTTTCCCAATCTTGAAACCTCTTGCACGAATGTAACATCACTTTTTTGGAAAGTTGTGTGGTGTTACCAAGTTCACAAAGGAGATAAAGAGAAAACTGACAAAGATTGATGAAGATCTAAATGCTAGTGCACAACAGTTGCAACTTAACCCTAGTTCAAGCTCTGCACATCATATGAAGATTAGATTCTTGTCAAATATGCAAGTAGAGTTGTTGAGAGAAGAAGTAAGGATCTAGTCTACACTGATAGATATTTAGAATATGATCCTTCCCATCATGGATACAATGCAAAGCATATTGTTTATTCAAAAATATTGATCGATGACAATAACTCTCCATTGTAGACCACATGATACAACTATCTATTGAAGTGCAATTTGCTCTACATACATGCAAAGTTTTGCAAGAGAATTGGGATAAAATGTTAGCACTTATTCTCAATGTACATTCTGATTTTCTTTCTCATATTGGTGTCTCCATGTAAATAAGTTTTGAATAAATCTTTGGCATTATTGTCAAAAAGGGGGAGAGACACTTAATATGCTCTATATGGAGAGAGATACTTGTTATGCTATGGGGGAGAATCATGCAAAGGGAGAAAGTGTATATAGCAGACAATTTTTAGATATAGTATACTATATATACTTATAAAGACAAATTTTGAAAAATCTCAAAAATAGTATACCATACCAAGCTAATGTCACATTGAGACGTATATAAGTTTTGGCTGATAAGTGTTTTTGTCACTAATTCCAAAGGGGGAGATTGTTGACATTTAGTCAAGTTTGTAATTAGTGACAACACTTATTCAGATTTTGTATGTCTACCGAGCTTATCGAACAGTCTACAGTGTTTCCCATGCATTTCAATAGCCACTGAGCATTAGAGTTCCTATCGAACATTTTTGTGGTTACCAAGTGAATTTAGTTAGTGTGAAGTCCAACAATTCAACCCGAGCACTCCAGTGGTTACTGAACTTTGCAGTTTCTACCAAGCTAGTAGTTCATGTAAAGTGAAGTTAGTGCTAACCGAGCCATATGTGATGATTAGTGTTTATCGAGTGCAGTCATGGTGAACAAGTAATTTAGTTTATACTGAGTTACACAGTATCTACCAAGTCACTGGTGCAGACTAAGTTCAATACATTGAAGTGATTAGTATGGACTAAGCTTCTACTTCTATCGAGTGCATGATGATGCTGAGTAATGACAGTGGACACCGAGTATCAGAACTTCACCAAGTCAGTCTTCAGAACTTGAGTGTCTTCATTTGGGTTGACTTTGTAATATTGGTGTTAACTTGTATATTGGCTGACTTTAAAATTTTGTAAATTGGATTGGTATATATATGTAATGTATTGTATCATATCTAATGTAGTATGCACGATAATGAGCATGTAAGAATGCAAATGTAATCAAGTAGTAAAAAAAGTATATATTGAAGGCCATATCAAAAAAGGAGCAGCATAGACATATCCATCACAAAAGGTGATCAGTACTTCAAAGAATCTCTATCAACGAATCAATTGTAAGTAAAAGATCTACTATTTTATCCTAATAGGTGAACCAGTCCAAATCCTTTAACACGGTAGACTTAACAGTCTTTCTTAAATCTCTTAATAGAGTGCATACTTTATTTTGTGTTTGTAAAACCTCCAACAAGGTGGACCTAACAGTCCTAATTGCTCCTAACATGACAGATCATCAGAAGTGATCAATGTAAGCCTTAACTTGCCAACTTTATGCTGCAGTATTGAAGTTTTTTGGGTATCATCCTCACCCCAGTTTTACTTTCTATTTGGAAGGTTTTTGTGTCACCAAATTATTGTGTTCAAGTGTTATGAATGATTTATGTTTTCAAGTTCTCATGCATGCAATTAGATCAATAGATGATAATTGGTATATTATAAAGTGCTGAATTTAATAAAGTTTTAGAGGTTACTGATTCACCCCTTCCCTATTAGTAACCTAGCATAGTCTTGAATATTTCCAATAGGGTGATCATGTGATCTATGTTAGGACTTTTCAAAGTATATGTAGTAATTTTTCTTATGAATATAGGTTCATGGTTAACTTATTCATGTGTAATATTAGGGACAAAGTTTTAAAAGATATTGCTCTTCATCCCCTTATTTTATTGATTCCTTTTAAACACTTGCCAACAATTTCATTCAACAATTTCAAAACAACATTGGTCCTCTAATTTCTTTGATTGATTTGATGCATGTAAATAATAAGGTTAGTGTCAACTATTTTAGTAGATTCAACATTTTAATGCTCAAATATCTTATCTTGTGCCTAATCTTGATATTCAATGTATTTTATTTCTAATTTACAAAAAGATATTAGAGATAAGATTCTCCTTTATGAGTATACTATTGGAAATATAAGATAGACTAAGCTACTGAGAGGGGAGGGGTGAATCAATAACTAATAAAACTTAATCTTACTTCATTAATTAATCCTTGATATGTATTTTGATCTAGTTGCATGCATGAAAAACTAAAAACATTAAAACATTCATAAAACTTTGACATGCAATATGGTGACCTAGAAACCTTCCAAATAGAAACTAAACAGGGGTGGGGATGATACCCGCAAGCTTTAGTACTGCAGTATAAAGTTGGCTTGTTAAGGCTTACATTGATCACTTCTGATGATCTACCCTATTAGGAGCAATAAGGATTGCTAGGTCCACTTTGCAAAGGGATTTACAAATATACAATGAAGTATACACTCGGTAAATAGATTTACAAAAGACTGTTAAGTCTACCTTGTGAAGGATTTAACTATTCCACCTATTAGGATGAACCAGTGGTTGATCTCTGATCTGCAACTTTGATTTTTTTGAATGAGATTCCTTTGGAGTGTGATGATCTCCTTGCTGTGATAGATAAATCTTTGCTACTCCTTATATTGCTTGTAGTCTTTGCACTTCTACTCTTAGTGTATCTTCTTAATATTCAATTCATCATCATTCTTTGTATGTGATGTGATACATTACATATATACCAATCGAAATTACAATTCATCAAAGTTGGCTATAAAAGAAGTTTCACCAAAATACACAAAGTCAACCCACTAGAGGTACTCAGGTTCTAAAGAAAAGCTCAGTGAGGTTCTAATACTTGGTAACCATTGTCAACACTCAACATTATCATGCACTCGATAAACATAGAAGCTCAACTCATGCTAATCACTTCCAAGTAGTCTGAACTTGGTTTGCATTGGTGAGTCAGTAAACACTATGAAACTCGACATATAAACTTAATCACTTGGTTGACACTACATAGATCAGTCAACACTATCACTGTGAGCTTAGTATAAACTAAATCACTTGGTTGACATTGTATAGCTCAGTCAACACTAGATTCACATTGCTGAAGTTGTGAATTTGGTAAGCACTGGAGAACTTAGTTTGCATTAAGAAACTTGGTAAACACTATGAAAATTGGTTTACACTAATAATCACCAACTTGGTAGATATTACTCGGTGTGAACTGATTATTGTTTCTGGAACTCGGTAGCAATTGTAGAACTCAGTATAGCCTGAATTACTTGGTTAACACTATAGACTACAAGAGAAACTTAGTAGCTGCTAACCATTTGATTAAGTGCATGTGTCACTAATAAAAACACTTATCAATCAAAACTAAATTCAGAAAGTTCAAAATAATTTTGAGTTTCCACCTTGTATCTTCAACTCAGTAACATACTCTATTTTTGAAAATTTTGAAAATTGCTTTTCTAAGAGATGTTTATTTGAATATTTGTACATGTATATGTATAATATTATGATGCTCCCCCATACATATATATTAAATATACTTTACATATTATATACATCTTCTCATCTTCTCGCTTTTATTGCATCATTTCATATTCTCCCCCTTTTTGACATAAATGCCAAAGGTGTATGTTATACGATTATTCCAAAATGTGACAAGAAGTTAGAATGTACCTTTAAAATTAGTGACATTTTCTTGTCCCAATCTTCTTGCAACACGTTGCTTACATGTAATGCAATCTAAACTTCCTTTGATAATTCCATCATGTGATCAACTATGGAGAAGTTGTTATCATGGATGAGAGTTTTTGCATGTGCAATGTGTTTTTGCAATGCATCCATGTTTGGAAGAATCATGCCTTTTATATCTACAAGTGTGGCCCTTATCCTAGATTCTTCCCTTAGTAATTCTGCTTACATATCAATCAAAAATCTAATCTTTGTGTAATAAGCAAAACTATAGCTCAGGTTAAGTGATAGCTAGTGTGCACTTGCCTTTAGATCTACATCTATCTTGGAGAGTTTATCTTTGATTTCCTATGTGAAGATAGATGTATCACATAATTTACCAAATAGAGAAGTGACATTGTTGGCAGAGGTTTCCAATGAGCTTAGAATAATAGACAAGTCTACTTGGTATAGTGTAATCTTTTGTGCAACTAGCTCTAGTACTTTATTTTCAAATTTCTTCTCTGCTCTTAGCAATAATTTCTCTTACCCATTCAGATCTTCATTAAATTTCTCAACCACTTCTACTAATTGAGCCAAAATAGGTTGAGAAGTATTAACCTCAATGCTAAGTGCATCTGCAAGAATGTTCTTTGCATCTTCTAGCACTTGATGTTCTCTGTTTCTCTCCTCTCTAAGCCTTTGTTTCTTAGCTTTCTTCTACAAAAGCTCTCCTGCTATATGCATTTGATCAAGATTCAGAGTAGAGATATTACAATTTGGAATAACTATATCTTCATCAAGATCAATGTATTCCTCCTTGTCTTTGCCTTTGCTACAAACCTTAGTACTCGGTTGAGACTTTCTCTCAACTATCTTTGTACTAACTATTTACATACTTAGAATAGTAACAATAGTGGAAATAGAAGGACTAGCAACAAAAGTAGATATTGAACTAATTGAAGAAATACCTTGTTACATAGTAGCCAAAATTGGTGAATGAGTAAACATTGACTACTCGATAGGTGAAGTGCTAGATACTTTAGTCAATGAAGTACTAAGCTGAACAGGCGCAGAGATTGGTTGAGTGCTTGGATTTGTAGTGTTTATCACAACCAGCTTGGAAGAAGCTTTCTTTGAGCTTGATGACTTTAAATCTTTGCTTAGAGAGTGAGGAAGTGAAGCTATAACTACTATTGCAATCTTTTTAGGGCCAATTTCCTCAATACTCAGAATCTCAGGCAGATTCTCCTTGGTGGCTTCTTGTTCTTACTCCTCATCATCTTTATTCTTATCAACTATTTCTTATTCATCATCATTATCATCTTCTTCCTTATCATCTTCACCATCATCTTTAACATGCACAAAAAAATCACTCTACTGATGAAGATTGAGGATATTCTTCCATGTGTTAGTGGCATTCCTCACCACATGTTCAATGTCATTGATTAGTATCAAGCAAGTGTTAAATTTCAAGGTAAGTTTTTCTTCATTTTGCTTCATGGACTCTTTTACTTCTTTGTCTTTAAAGCTCAATATGAGTTACCTCAGAGTCTTCTCATATATGTCCTTTGTAGTTTTCTTGGCATGTTCCCATCTTGGCTTGATTCTTTCCATCAATTCATTGGGAATCTATTGTGCAAGTTGGTTAGGTGAATATTTCCATTTGCCTAGCTTAGACATAATCATGTCTCCTACTTTATTCTTCTCTTTTGAATTTATGGTCTCATAACTCAATGATTTGAAATTTACCATGCTAGCTCCATAATCAATCTCTTTCAATTTCTCTTG
Organism: Cupressus sempervirens; assembly: GCA_028749045.1. Taxonomy (NCBI): domain Eukaryota; kingdom Viridiplantae; phylum Streptophyta; class Pinopsida; order Cupressales; family Cupressaceae; genus Cupressus; species Cupressus sempervirens. The sequence goes on along the minus strand of CM053783.1, from coordinate 140,496,607 downwards.
AAATGTGGGTGGAGGCCATTTGAAAATCACATCCTCTACTTCTTCACCCAATTTCAGTTTCTTTCTAGATGTTCTTCTTATAAACACTATAGTAGATGACTTGGTAGGTTTGATTATGATAACCTTACCTTACTTCTTAACTATTTCTTCTTCTTCTAATTTTGTTTCCTCTGACTCATCTTCTATGTCATCTTTCAATCACATCATCTCATTTACCTTCTGTCAATAGAAGAGTATAACTAGTTTGTCTCAGTTTTTCTATCTTTTATTTCCTTTGCCGACAACCTGAGAAAGTTTTATTTCTAGTTCAATGCTGGCTTTGGCTTCATCATATGTACTGAGATATGTGGCCATGGGATCCATAGGTTCATTAAAAAATGCCTCAATAATGTCCTCGATATCATCAATATTAACCTCATAGCCTAGAGGCTTGATCCATACCACTCTAGTTTTGACTACTTGTGTGTATACTTTATCACAATCTACCATAAAATAAACATCATCCTTGTAATATTCTACAAGTTTCTTTGGAATTTTGAATATGTTATTTATCTTATCCTTGAATGAATCAAAATAACTATCCATGATACTGACATAATTATCACCAATCTCTTCTATATACTCATTGATTTGATATATTATAGGTACATCTTTTCTCCATACAACTATACCTTTTGAAGGGAAAAAATTTTGTACAAAGAAGAATAAAAAAGTTAAAAGTGAATCAAACTTATAAGAGTTATTCTTCAAAGTTGTAATGCTTTCCATGTTTTTGTTCAATTGGTTCAACATCAGCTCGACAAGGTCGAAGGATATTTTGTTCTTCACCACTTTGAAAGCGAGATCCACTGCCTCACATGGTACACTATTGAGATGAATGGAGCTATATATTTTGTGTGCAATTACATGAATTTGAAACTTCAACTCTGTGTTAGCTATACAACTAATCTTCATACCTCTTCCATCCCATTTGGCAAGGGTCTTCTTTTCTAGTTCTACCCGACTTAGGATTTTGGTAGTCTTTGCCTTAGTCAACATCAATAGCCCTGTGATCCGATGAATCATTTTGTTTGTAATGAGAATAGACTGCTCCAACCATAACTGATCATTTTGCACATGGATAAGGATAAATCTTATCCATTTTATCTAAAATTCTTGGGGCATGTATGGAATGTGGATTAAACCCATGGTTTCCAAGTGTTGATGCTCGGGTTTTAACACACCATTCACACATGAATTTTCCAAAGTTTCATGCATTTCTAGGGTTCCTATGTCTTGAATTAAATAATGAAAATGTGAGTGAATGTCATTAACCAGTAGTACCTTTGGAGGAATCTGTGACTGAGCTTCGGTAGGATCAAGAGTTTTTACAATTGTCGAACTCAACTTGAAGTTAGGTGCTTTCCATTCAACTCCTCAGACTAACATCTCAGATCCTTTGTTGGTTTTGCTGATGGAGGATGCCATTGCTTAGTAGGGTTTATGAAAAACATGGAAAACCTCAACAACAAATCACACAGATTGCTTGGATGCATAGAAATCGCTTCTTCGCATATAGCTCTTGAAAATTCATGGTGACAAATGAATTCGATTTCACCCTTTTTAACAAATTCTACTTTCCAATTTCCATAAATGCTTGGTATGTTTGCTTGCTTGATGAAATTCTATCTTCCAATTGATTTGAATTAATTTCTTGGTAGATCCATTCATGACTAGGTGTCCACACAATGACTTAGTCACTCCTGACCTTGCTCGGTAGGGTCTTGTTACCTGAGCTAGCTCAGTAAGGTCTAGAATTTCCTTAGACACTTGGTGATCCTTTTGCATCTTAAATATGGATACACTTTCCTTCTAGTTGACTAGAACTAATGCAATGTGTCTACTTTAGAAACTTGGTTCTCATTATCCTTGTGGGAGATCAAGTAAAAATGTTTGAGTCACCCAATTCTTGAGTTACATGTGCTTCATTGTTTGGACTAGCATTCTCAGAAGATTTTCAAATCTACTACTATACCATATAATTTCTGATGTTATTAGCCTTAGCTTTTTTTTCATCTTCAATTCTTCTAGTGTTCATATAGTTCTTGGAAAGGTTTCCAAGTTTAGTACAAATAAAACATCTTCTAGCGGTGTCTCTTGTCCTCATGTGATGTTTTACACAATTTATTCCAATGTGTCCATATTCTCCACAATAATGACATCTGTACCATGCATTTTAGTTCCAACCAAATATAGCATTTATAATTTTTTCTACCTAATTCAATATCTTAGTTATGTATTCAAAAGATTTGTGCCCATGCTTCTTACATTTGTGACGTTTGCCTTCAAATTTAGGTTTCTCTTTGTATACATTAGTTCTAGGACCATTCTTATTGCAATTTAGCATTTTCCATTGAATTTAGCTTTACCATTACTGCAACATTTGTTTGATGTATGACCTAGTTTATCACAATGATTGCAAGTAGGTTATTGATTCTTTTGGGCTCCTTGCTTGGATGATTCACCTTCTTTTGTATATCCCATTCCTGCTTTGCCTTTATATCTATATTAGATTTTCTCATTTAATTGATCCATGTCTACTTGAGATTTCATCAGCCTCTCGTTGATTTGCTTTTCAATGTTTAGATCATTTTGTAGTCTTTGATTTTTTGATCTTAGATTCATGTTTTCTTCATTTGCATTAGTAAGTTGATCAATGAAATCTGCTTGTTGAAGGGATAGATGCTAAATTTCATTATTCTTTCCTTCTAATTCTTCTTTTATCTTGTTTTTCTCTTCCACAACTTCAAACAATCTTACTAACTAAATTTCTTGTTCTCTTTTTAGTTTCCTTACTTCTTCTTGAAGTGTGCCATTCTTTTCTAATAGTTCTCTGATTGCTTCATTAGCTTTATCTGAATTACTTTCTAAATGGATATCTTCAATTCTTTCTTTAGTGTAGAGTTTATCATTCATCTGTACTGCAAGATCTTTTCTTATTTTAGGGATTGAGAGAGCTTCTCCTTTGCTTTCTTAAGTTGCCCAATAGCCAATTCCAAATCTAGCTTTTCATTGTCAATAGCCTTATCAAGTCTAAATACTTCCATTGTCTCTGATCTTTGCTCAAGCTATTAAACTTCTTCTTTGAGAACCACAAAGTTCTGATACCAATTGTTGGAAATATAAGATAGGTTAAGTTACTGAGAGGGGAGGGATGAATCAGTAACTAATAAAAGTTAATCTTACTTCATTAATTAAAACTTCATATGTATTCTGATCTAGTTGCATACATGAAAAATTGAAAGCATTAAAACATTCATGACACTTTGACACACAATATGGTGACCCATAAACCTTCCAAATAGAAAGTAAAAATGGGGTAGGGATGATACCCACAAGGTTTATTACTGTAGTATAAATTTATCCTATTAAGGCTTACATTGATCACTTCTAATGATCTGCCTTGTTAGGAGCAAGAAGGACTGCTAGATCCACCTTGCAAAAGGATTTACAAATATACAATGAAGTATGCACTTAGTAAAGAGATCTACAAAAGACTATTAAGTCTACCTTGTGAAATGATCTAACTATTCCATATGTTAGGATGAACTAGTGGCTGATCTCTAATCTACAAGTTTGATTTTGCTGAATGAGATTCCTTTGGAGTTTAATGATCACCTTGTTGTGATAGATAAATCTTTTCTACTCCTTAAATTGCTTGTAGCCTTCACACTTCTACTCTTAGTGTATCTTCTTAATATTTAATTCATCATCATTCTTTGGATGTGATAAAATACATTACATATATACCAATCTAAATTATAATTCATCAAAGTTGGCTACAATATAAGTTTCACCAAAATACACAAAGTCAGCCCAACTACAAGTACTCGGGTTCTAAAGACAAACCTAGTGAGGTTTTGATACTCAACAAACATTGTCAACTCTCAAGATCATCATGCACTTGATAACTAGAAGCTCAACTTATACTAATCACTTCCAAGTAGTCTGAACTTAGTTTGCACTGGTGACTCAGTCAACACTGTGAAGCTCAGCATATAAACAAAATCACTTGGTTGACACTACATAGCTCGGTCAACACTATCACTACAAGCTTAGTATAAACTGAATCACTTGGTTGACACTGTATAGCTTGTCAACACTAGATTCACATTGCTGAAGCTATGAACTCAGTAAGCACTAGAGAACTCAATTTGCATTGAGAAACTTGATAAACACTATGAAAATTGGTTTACACTGATAATCACCAGCTTGGTAGATACTACCTAGTGCAAATTAAATATTGTTTTTAGAACTCAATAGCAACAATAGAACTTGTTATAGCCTAAATTACTTGGTTAACACTGTAGACTAAAAGATAAGCTCAGTAGCTGCTAACCATCTAATTAAGTGTGTGTGTCACTAATAAAAAAACTTGACTGTAATGTCAACATATACTTCCTTCTTACATCTTTATGTAGTGCTTCTTTATTATTATTTCCAAGTGAACTAGCTTGAGAGAACCACTCTAATGGCTCTTGTTACTATTGATAAGAGTGACATTGTCATTCATCAAAGTAAGTTTTATAAGATTAACAACTACATCAAAATCAACAAGTCAACAAACATGCTTGATGATCAACTGACTACTACATCTAAGCATATGGCTACTTTTTCCTCTATGTATCATCCTAGTTATAAATACACTTCTTTATCTGGAGCTTTTCTTGTGTTGATGTCAAAGTTGATTAATGCTAACATTATTAAACTTTCTCCTATTTATCTTATTGACACTAGAAAACCCATGCCTAAGTCATTTGATCAAAATGTTTTTTGTCAGGACTATCATTAGCCTGATCATGATACTCAAAATTGTTATTCTTTAAAGAATGCTACTCAAGACCTTATTGATTCCAATTCTATATTTGTTAATCTCAAAGTTAATAATATAAATAAATTTTTTGTACCTCTTAATAAGAATTTATAAATTTACACTAACCCTTTTCCTATATGTTCAACAAATATCATTAATTAACCTTCTTCTCTTTTTACTGATATTAGTTACAATGACAATGTAGAGCAAGCTAATGGTGTGGTTAATTACATTGAGTCTCAACGTCAACCTTCATTTTTACCTTCACCCAAACCTTAACCTTCTCTTACTATCCCCTTTGATCATTTTGATATGTTTAAAGCACATAATGGCCCTCTTTATATTATTGCTATGGTTGCTCATATCCCTTCCCATGGTGTTTTGGTTGATCCCTCTTCCTCTATGAATATTATCATTATAGAGAATCTTTCTAATAAATTATTGCATAACTATGACACATATAATGTTTGAATTATAACTTGTAATACTTTTCTTTATTTCCCTCAAGGTTCTATCATTCTTCTTTTGACCCTTTCCAGTAAGGTTAAGCATAATACCTTATTTTCATTCCTACTTCTGATAAATTTCAAGTTAATCTTGGTATTTCATAGGTTATTTCCATGCAATTTGTAGCTTCTCCTATTCATAAATGCATTAAATTCCCTAATTAGATAAGTGTCACCATTAACCATTCTCTTTCTAAGCCTTCACATCCTTGAGATTGTGTTGAGATAGACTTCTATTGGCAATCTCTCCCTTAAACACCCCATGCTCATCTTGGTCATCACTATCAATCCTATCAACAATACAAGGCATATAAGATTCTTGAGGTTAGACTTCCTAAGGTTGATCTGCTTATAGCTATCTTTCATAACCCACCTATTACTTTGCCTAAAATTCCTCAACTTATGGTTGTTCCCTCTTCAAAACCTATGATAGTTAATCCTAATCCTTCAAGCTTGTCTTCTAAAATGATTCATAATCAACATGCTCATAAGCATCACAAGAACCATCAAGCTAATTCCAAAGTCCATGCTCTTGCTTCTTAAACTTCATCTTCATCTCAATTGTCTCCTATTGTTATATTATGATGATAAGTTTATATTTAAGTGATTCATTAATGTCAAACAAGTGCACATGTGGATTCAATATATGGATAAGGAAAGATAATAGGTAAGAACTAATATACTATCAGAGAATTGTGTTATACTATCAGGGAAAAGAGTATTCTATCAGAAAGAATAAGATTTTGTTAGTCCTAAATAATAATGTTGATAATGTATGTGAAAGAGTCATATCAATTACTTTGTTGTCATTGATATCTTAGCAAAATTGATAAGACATGATAATTATGTAGAGTGTCATATTATTTGATTTATGAAGAGGATTTGAAGAAAGTATAATTATGAAGAAAGTGTTGATAAGCGTATGGATTTCAATGGGAACTTGATGAGTTAGACTTTGATGGTATAATTCCAATTTGATTGTTTTACATGATTTGATTAAGTATTGAGATCATGTATAAGCAAGTTAAGAAATCATGAAGTGAGAAGCAATTTTTTTTAGCAAGTTTCATTGAGCTAAATGGTTTGGTTGGTGAATGAATAACTCAATGGAAATTGACCACATGTTAAGGAAGTAAATGATATGTGGTATTAACTAAGCAAGAACAATGTCAACTGAGCTTGGTATTGACTGAGCAAGTGTAGTTTTAACCAAGCAAGGAAAACAAGAACAATTTATAGAAGATTCAATTGAAGGTCAACACTTGATTAAAATATGGATTGACCAAGAAGTTTCAAAGATAAGAATTAAGTTAGTTATGAGATCTATGACTAGATAAATTCAAAGAAGGTTTGATGAAGGAAAATTAATGATTTGAAATAAAGCACAAAGTTCAAGGTGAAGGTATGATAGTTGAGTATCTAGATTCAATGAATATGAGTTGGATGAAGATTGAATGATTGTGATTAAGTGAAAAATATTTGGAGAATCTAATTAAGTGGAAATAAGCTATCTATTTAAGGGATAGACAAGAGATTCATTATTATTGATCAAGTTGATATTGTGATTGATAGCCAAAGGGGTAACTGAGAAGAGCAAGATTGTGAGATCTAGAAAGAAAAGTGCAAAGTTGATGTGTATGTGAGTGGATCAACTAGAAGGAAGAAAGAGGAAGAATAGAGGATAGATAATGAGTGAAATGGAGTTTTGGAAAAACAAAGGCAGTTTCATTATTCTCATATCATTTCACTATTACTCTCTAACCATTGTATCATAAAATCTCTTAATTGAGTGGACTTAACAATCTTATTTATAAATCCATTTGTATGGTGGCATTTAGTTATATGTTTGTAAGTCCTTTAAAGTAGGCCACTCATATTAAGGAGTGATAAGGTATAGATGATCTTTAATGTAAATCCTCTAACTAAGTCACATTAACAATGTGTATGTAACCTTTAACAAGGTTTGCTCCTAACTCAACTCACTTCAAAAGATGTAATATTTTGGGTAACTGATCCCAGATGATTTTTCCTTTAAGAGGCTTTCCATGTTAAAATTACTTGTGTCAAATTATGTAAATGTTGTTTGTGATACATTTCATTTCATGTTTACTATTTATTGTTGCAACTTGGTATATACATAAGGTCAATGAAGTTTACTTAGATACTCGGTATATAAATTTTAATATTCATTGGAATGATTAGGTTAAACATTATTTTGAAGTTTGATCTGATTATCGAGCTAGTTGATTGAAATTAAGTTTGTGGAAAAGTGTTTAGGTACCTAAGGATAATTGATTCACCCCCCCTCCCCCTTTCAATTATCTGAGTTCTCAAAGGAGATAGTTTGAAGGGACCTAATCTAAAGATCCAAATATGTATAAGATAAAGGTTCCTAAGCTCAACATGGAGAACTTTGCATCATGTATGAGATTGTGCCTATTAGGAATTGGAGATTATCTATTGTATTATTTGGAAAACCAATATTCATCACCACTACTTGTCATATGATAGTTGAGAAAATGAAAAAAGAAAGAACATAATATCTTAATGATAAAGATTGCTTCTTCTCTCAATGATTTTAAATTTGATGATGTCAAATATAATGCTACTACTAAAGAGATGTGGGATAAGCTTTTCCTAGTTCATAGAGGAGATTAGAATGTGTTGAGATCCAAATATGAGAGCTTGATAGGAAAAATGGATGATATAAGGATGAAAGAAGGAGAGAACATTTCCCAATACAGTAACTGAATCAAGGAAGTGGTTAGTGCCATGAAAGTTGCTAGAGGAATCATAAGTAATGAGGATGTTGTAAGTAAAGTATTGAGAACCTTTTTTCTTATATATGCTATTAGAGATTCAACTATTCAAATATTTAGAACTATTCCTAGTTATGTCCTTACTATCGATCCTTTTGTCGGTAGATTGATTGCTTTTGAGTTGAGTAACTTTGGTAACAATTTACCTAAGGTTGAAAATGATTTCAAGACATCACTAACTATTGGAAGCTTAAGAAAAGATAAGAGTAGAAAGGATGACAGTGAATCACATTCAGAAGATAAAGAGAAAGACAAGCTTGAAGAGCTACAAGCTAGGAGGCTACCAAAATGAAAAGGGAAGTTCAAAGGTAAACTACCCCTTATATATTTTAAATGTAATGAAGTTGGTTATATTACATCTAGATGTCCTAACTAGAGTAGAAGTGACAAAAATGAAAAGAGGAAGAACAAATATCAAAGGAACAAAGATTATAAAGAGAAGGGAAAGAAGTCGTGTTACATTGCTGAGTTAAAACACATTAAGTCAAATTCTAATGATGAAAATGAAGGTGAGGAAGTTGTGTATGTTGTTGTGAAAGAAGATTTAGAGGAGGAAAGGTATGAAGAAGAAAAATGCCTTATATCTCATGTTAGTAAAAATGATACTTGGATTATTGATAGTGATTGTTCTCATAATATGATTGATGATATTGATAAGTTTGATAAGTTAGAAGAGTATGATGGAGGATATGTTAAGCTACAAAATGATGTTCCATGTGCTATGAAAGGAAGAGGTTCATTGATTTTGAATAAAAATATCATATATGATGATGCTTATTGGGTTCAAGGTATGAAATATAATTTTTTTAGTGTTGCCCTTTTGAATAACACAAGTCATTGACTAGAGTTTCAGAATAGAAAGGTGAGAATCTTTGTTACTGATGGAGAGTAGATTGGAACTAGTGAACAAACAAGAGGTAACTTATTTTACCTAGAATCTACTATACATACATGCCTACTTTCTAAAGTTGAAGATGTTTTCTTATGTCACAGGAGGCTTTGTCATGTGAACTTTGATAACATGGTTAAAGTGAGTAGAAATAAGAAAGTGAGATGCTTATCAAACTTGCATAAACTTGATAGTTCTATGTTTAAATAGTATCAAATCGATAAGATGACTAAGTCAAGTTTATCAAGAAAATAAAATTCATGTGATGATATCTTGGAATTAGTTCATATTTATCTTTGTGTTCCTATGAAAGCTGAAAGTTATTATGGTGATAGATACTTCATTCTATTTTTTGACAACTATTCAAGAATGATGATTGTAATTGTTTCTTAAGTTTAAATCTTATGCATTTGATATGTTCATATGGTACAAGGAAAGAGTTGAGAAGGAAACTGGTCAACACTTGAAATGTTTAAGATTTGATAGAGGAGGTGAATTCGTGTATGATGAATTCACTAACTTTTGTATTTGGAATGGAATTAAAAGGAAAGTATCTACACCTAGAGCAACAAAAGAAAATGGAACTGCAAAGAGGAGAAATTGATTAGTTGTTGATTACACTAGAACATTTTTGATTGAGAAAGGAGTTACACAAATGTTCTAGAGGAAAGCTATAAGCACTATTGTTTACACCCTCAATTGAGTTTAGTTGAAGAAAGGTATAAACAAGACACCACACAAACTCCAATATGGAAACATATCATATTAGAATAGATTAAAAACTAATTACATTAGGTTTATCATGAACTATTCAACACAAGCTATTAGAATATCACACTTTTAAGACTACCATATCACTACTAAACATGACTTACAAGGTAGTCAGCCCATTTGTTTCACTTTAATATGAATCAAAATAGTATTAGATATAAACTAAATATCCAAAAGGATTTACATAGTGCTGAGTAATATAATATAGATGATCAAAATTTGAACATATTGTTGATTATCAGACTTAAACATGCTATTGATTTATATTTGGGCACCATCCATCATTAGAATCCAGAGCTTGTAGGAAAGTTGCATCAAATAATTCATCATTTCATCTTGCTAGAAAAAAATCATTTTCTAGATGAACCTTTCCACTAGTAGAAATGTGTGAATTAGATTGTTGGGTGCTAGTGGAAATGTGCAGATCCTCCATTATTCTTTCAATTTGTTTTATGTCATTTGGGTTCATCACATCCTTGAATTGATCAAGGTATCTAAAAGCCTTGACCTTGTATTTATGAATAAGTAACATACCATCCCTGACCAATGTCATAAATTGAACCAGAGAGATTTCCAAAGAGAGTGAAACCTGAGACATAATAGAAAAACATGTGAGTTTATGAGTGAACTCAGTAAGTCCTCTATCCTTCTACTAAAAAACCTCTTCATTTATTGCTTTCTAAAGAAACCATAAAATTTCACATGTAAGAACAAACCAAAATGAATTAAGCTTAGAGTCAAAAGCTTCCACATATCCAGCTAAAATTTCACTCCAGGGAAAACTTGGCTTTGAGTTCCATACAACAGGATTGCCCAAAAAGATTGACCATATCATAACAACAAATCAAATTGAAATAAAACATGTTCAAAAGACTCAAATACATCAAAGACTTTACAATAGCCACAATTAAGACCTAAAGACTCCAAATTAGGTCCTAAAACAATATTTTTGAGCAACAAAAGCCATTTAAAACAAACTTTTTTGGGTTCTACTTTTGACTGCCACAAGTATTGAAAAAGAAAAAGAAATTTAGAAAAGGGAGAACACAAATCCCACCCTTGGATCACTCTTTGAAATCTTTTAGGATCAGACACAAGCATAGTATATAATTGCTTAATTGTTACTTCATTAAACACTATTCCATCTATCCACAATAGTTGTTTGAAAAAACTATCTGAGTCAATGGCCTTGGAGAAGTTACATGCACCAAGTGCCTTGAAAATTAATGTATGTGTTTTTTCTGAGTATGTGGGATACCATATCTAGATGCAAGTTCATCCTAAGTACCCATCTGATTATCAATCACTAAGTCACTAATTAATGAAAGTCTCATCACATTCCAATGTTTTCTAAGCAAGTTTGTGTAAGTGCCAAAGATTTTCTATTTAGGTACATCCCACACCAAATTGGTCTATCAATGACAAAATATGATGAGGAAGAGCCAAAATCATCTCTAATTGGTAAGAGTATCCTTGATTGGGTCCAAGCCTTTGAGAGGGTAGTAAAAACATTAGAACCAAATACCCTGATCTTGAAATCGCTTAAAAGAAAATTACAAAATGGTATGTTCATCCAAATTTTACCTTTGTATGGACACATATCAAATGTAAGTTATTTTAAAATATTTGGAAGTAGGTGTTATATTCATAAGGGTGCTATAAATGAAAATTTTGATTCAAAAGGAGATGAAGGTATATTCATAGGATCCTCATCTAGGAGAAAAGCATACAAGTGTTTGAATAAAGTGATTGACACTATGGTTGAAAGGAAAAATATAAGAATTGGTGAGTTTGTAGATAAGAATAGTGAGTAAAGCAAAAAAGAACTTGAAAATTACAATAGATTTGTCTATCTTCAAGAAAGAGTGACTGATACTTTACCCAAGCACCAAACCCAATCACAAGAGAGGATCACTGAACAAAAATAAAAAGCTATCAAGCCACAACTTGCACTACCTAAGCCAAAAATAGAGAACACCAAGAATAATATTGAGTCCCAACCAAAGTGCAAAAAAATGTGGAGAATGAATAACTAAGCCTATTTTAGCAAAGTATGTCAGAAGGCACCATGCACACAATTAGATTATTGGAGACAAGAATGTTGGAGTCATGACAAGAAGTAAGTTAAGAGATGTGAGTTTGAGCCTAGAACAATAAAGGATGCACTTCAAGATAAAGATTGGGTCAATAAAATGAATAAATAGATAGAATAGATTGAGAACAATAACACATGGACACTTGTATTGAGACCCAAAGACAAAAATGTGATTAAAAAAATGGATTTTTAGGAAAAAGTTGAATGAGAAAGGAGAAGTGGTAAGAAATAAAGTTATACTTATATGTAAAGGTTATGCACAAGAAGAAAAAATTGACTATAGAGAAACTTTTGACCATTTTGTAAGAGTAGAAGGTGTAAGAACAATATTGGCATATGTTTCATATAAAAGATTAAAGGTCTACCAAATAGATTTCAAGTTTGTATTTTTGAATGGAATTCTAGAGGAAGAGGTCTACATTGAAAAACCTAAAGGATTTGTGGAGCCAAATAAAAAGAACATGGTATGTAAACAAAACAAAACAATATAAGGATTAAAGAAAGTACTGAGAGTATGATACAAAAGATTACATTCCTATTTAATTAGAATTATTTTTTTAAAACTAGTGATAACAATAACCTATACTTGAGGAGTGAAGCTAAAGATAAGGTCCTGCTTGTAGAAATACTTGTTGATGACATTATATTTTAGGGAAATGAATTGATGTGTAGGTCATTTGCTAATCAATGAGTATATACTTTTGAAATGCCTATATTTGATGAGATCAAGTTCTTTATTAGATTACAAGTTCCTCAAGAAAAAAGAGGAATGTATGTTACCCAGTTGAAATATATCAAGGAGATACTAAAAATGTTTGGAATGGATGAGTCAAGACCAGTAGGTACCCCTATGGTCACAGTATGGAAATTGTCTAAGGAACACAACTCAATAGAAGTGAATGAAACATTTGTTGAAATCACAGGTGGAAAGATTTACTTCTGGGGGGGGGGGGGGGGGGTGGTGAATCAGAAGTAAAAATTTTAAACCAAGATCATGCATCTACCACATCTAATTAACATAAAAGTAAAGACATGCATGAAAATAGATAACACAAAATTGTGGTCACCTAAAAATCCTCCAAAATGAGAAGGTAAAACTGGGGTGAGGATGACACCAAAAAATTATCACTACAGCAATATGTAACTGATTAAGGTTACAAAGTTTGACCACTTCCAATGGTCTACCCTATGAAAGGCCTACCTTGTTAAAGGCTTTACACTTTGTTAAAAGTGACCTAGTTAAAGGATTTACATACACTCACTTGGAATGTTACCCTGTTAAAGGATTTAGCACCTTGTTAAAGGTTTACAACATGGCTATTAGACCAACCTATCATCATAGGATTTCCATTCCTAATACAATGGCTAGAAAGTATTAGAATGTGTTGATCTAATGACTTACAATCTTCAATTGTTAATTCCAAATCCTTATTCTGCTTAGTCTATTCTGATCCTTCCTGATCTGATATGTCTCTGCTCGAAGTGATAATACCATGTTCTAACCAACTAGATTCTGCAATGCTATTCTACCTCTAAGTCCTTGTACCCCTCTAAAATTTTCTAGAATTCTCCCATACAACTCTCACTCATGCATGAACTATGGGGTATCATCCTTCTTTTAAAGGCTTCAAAGACTTAGGGTTAGCTATGAATCTACAATTAGTATTCATTGATCTTTCCCAATCAAATCTTTACACTTTCCTATTGGTTGCATGCTTTCTCCATTTTTCTTATTGGCTACATGCTGATTACATAGGGAATGTAAAAGATTCGATCTTATCTTTTAGATCCTTTGAGATTCATCTTAAGTCAGCTTCAAAAATAGTTTACATCTGAGTTTGTGAAGGCACAGACTCATATGTTGATTCTGTGTTACTCAACACTTACTGATTGCTGATGCTTGGGACATATAAGAATTCTATCTCACTCATCTCCTATAGTAACTCTATCTCGCTCGGCATCAATACTTTGCTTGGAACCTATAATGACTCAGCATCACTTATCACTTGACACTTAAATCTTTCTTGGCACCTAAAGTTCACTTGGCACCTATTGAATTTCTAACTTGACATATACTGTAGTTCGACATCTATATTATACTCGACATCATCTTGGAAATTGGTTAAGTTTGTTGACACTCAATTGTCAAAACCAATCTGAGACCAACAATCTCCCCCTTTGACGAGTGTTAAAAACACTTAACTAAACATTATGGATTTGATCTCTAGTGAGTATAACATACATCTTATTCAAAATATGTACAAAACTTCAAAAAACTTTGTTCAAAATTTTGTAGAAGATTATATACCTCAAAAACTTGTAACTCCCCCTGAGCTGATGTGCTATTTCTATATCCAAAATTCCTTATGTTGAATTTGTCTCATGCTATTTCCATTTTCTACCTTATCATTCCTTTTCTTTTGTTTCTATTTGCTCTATTTTTGCTCTATGTTTGCTCCCCCTTTCACACATCTCCTTGTAGTTTTTGTATCCTTTTGGCTTTATCTCCTTATTTCTCCTCAAAACTCAAAATTTGAATATCTCCCCTTTGGGTATTCTTTCTCCTTTGGGTCTTATTTATTATCTCCCCCAAATTATTATATCTCCCCCATTTTTATTATCTCCTATCTTTATTATATCTCCCCCTTTTTTGACACTTATGTCAAAGGGTCCTAAGAATGAATGGAATACTTAGCCAAAAAGGTTTTATTTACCTCCATGATAATCTTTAGAGAAGCATCCCAGTTGTCTGAGGAAATTTCCAATGCTTTGAGCTAGATGGATGTCTCTACTACAAAGTGTATCGGGCCTTCTAATGTAGAAAGATTTGGATCTTTCTTCAAAACATTCGTTGTATACACCATCTCTTTATGCAATACTTCCATGTGTGGGGTGATTGCAAATTGGATCTATATTAATTTGGCCTTAATATTAGCCTCATCTACTATTAATATAGCTAACTCCTTTTGAGTGTGAAGCGTTGTGGCAAAATGCTTCTCACTTTGAGCTGGATCCTTTGGTAGCTATGTGCTTCATACCTTAAGGTTCCTTTCCAAGCTCAATATTTGTTGGCTAGTCTCTTGTGTGAAATATGAAGAGTCACATAGTTTGGACTACAATGAGAATATGTTCTCAAGTACTGCTTTCACCTTCTCAACTTTCTTAGCTAGTTATACTTGTGACAGTGTTATCTCACCATATATTTTCTCATTAACCTTCATTTGAAATTTCTTTTCAGACCATTCTAATAATTTGACATTGGTATCAAGGTCTTCATTTTGCACCTAGCCAACTATGTTGGATAGTTTCTCCATAATGGGCTTTATTTCATTAGGTACTGGCAAGCTGAATGCATCAAGGAAGATGTCTTTTATTTATATCGATACTTGCCTTTTTCTATACTCATTTCTGAGTATCTCCTACTTCTTTTTTTCTCTAGTGCCTCTTGCACTTCATTAATATGTGTCATGTTCATTATTTTGTAGTCATAGCTTGGTATGACTATTTCTTTATCAAGTGCAGGGTCCCCATAGTGAAGTACCCTTGCTACCTTGGTAGAGCTCGATCCTAGTGCTGATATTTGCAATGGTATTACATCAGTGTTCGACTACTTAGCAGGAGTCCCTAGAGTAAGCAAATTGACCAGTGTTTGTATTGCCTCTTGTTCTCTCTCCTTAGGGGTCTTCTCCTCTTCCTTGTCTTCTTCAATTTTGCCTTGGTCAATTATAGTGATCAGAGGAGGTGCACCTTGACTCTGTGTTGTAGGATCAAAAGTATCCTTCTATCCTATTTTCTCCTTTGTTTGCTCCTTGGTAGTTGAAGTTATTGTAACCATGGAATCAACCTTAGCAAATGAGTCTTGTGTTGCTTGCTCTTGTGGTTGACCACTTGTAGCTGTAGGAGTTTGTGAAGGCGATTCTTGTGTATTCATCTTCTCCCTAGTTATTTCAGCTACTGCCTTTTGTAACTCTTTTACACTCACCAGAACTGGATTTGTGCACAATTGTGCTTACAGAGTAGTCTGGTGAAGGATATTTTTGAGATCCTCTATAGTCAATGTGTTGATGTTATGACCTGAGGTGTCAGGAACAGTCTTCACAATTACAATTTTTAGCAGATATAGGTGTGGCATGTAGAGGACTAGGTGGTGGCATTTGTGTGTCTTGGACACTCTGTTCTTGTTGCTGCTCCTTAGTTTTTGCCTCATTATCTTTCTATGTTTCCTCCTCTTGCTTTTCTTTCTCTCCTTCTTCCTCTTTTTCATTTTCCTCTTCCTCTTCATCATTATTTCTTCACTCAAAGGGATATTCTTGTCCTTCCTTGACTATTTGGAGGCCAAATATAACTTTCCACATGAGAGTGAATTTCTTCACAACATCCTCAATCTTATTTTGTAGAATACTGAAGGTTCTATATTTGGGTGCAAATTTGCTCCCATGTTTCTTGCTAGCCTTGCTTATTTGACCTTTAGTTAGATCAGGCATTACATGAGCCAATGTTGACTCTCTTATTTCTTTCTCCATGTTTAGGCAATAATGCCATTTATTTTCAAAAATTGAACTTAGCTCCTTAGGCATAGAATTATCAAGTTCAAGTGGAGTAGTCTTGAACTTGGCCATCATAGTGTAGATAGATTCTTCCACTATGTTCTGCTCCTCTCTTATCAACTTATTAAAATCAATGGTTTTCAATCTAGTTAAATCTGCATTATCCCTAATGTTATCACAAACATTTTCAAGGTTAGATTTAGTGGTGTGACTTACCACTCTGAATTGTTCATTGTCAGATTTTGTCCTCTCTTCATCTGACTCTAGGGGTGCCACATATTTTATTCTCTTCTTTTTTGCTGGCCCTCCTTGCTCTATAAATTTCTTCTTTTCCTATTCCTTTTCCACTTTTGTTGTTGCCCTTGCATCTGCCCTTGGGTAGGCTTGGCTAGGCTTGGCTTGGCTACTTTCTTCTTGCCTTTTGGCTGTGCTATAGGCTATTTTTGTGCTTTCCTTCTCTTGGGTTCTACCTTAGGTGCTGCCTGCTTGACACCTTCTTCTTCCTTAGCATCCTCACCCATGCCTTGGGTCAGTGCTAATGGCTCTTGCCCTTGTTCATCTTCATCATCATTTGCCTCCTCATCTTCTTCTTCCTCTACCTTAGTTGCCCCTTCTCCAAATTTTGCTTTGAGCTTCTTTACCAATTTATCCTATTTCTTCAATGTGGAAGTAGTCTTTAACTCCATGTCTACCTTTGATCTCACCCAATCATATGTGCCAAAATGTGCTGCACTCTTATCCACTTCTTCTACTAAAAATGTTGTTATTGTTGTAGATGCCTCATCAACGTTTATTTCATAACCAAGGGGTCTAAGCCATCTAACCCTTAGTATGGCTACTTGAATATAGGTATAATCAATATCCACAAGAAACATACATCATTTACATGCTGTTCAACTAATGAAATAGGCATCCTTAGTCTCTATTTCATGGATTTCTTGAAATCCTCAAAATAGCTGGCCATAAGTGTTTCAAAATTAGCTCCCATTTGTTCAATGTATTCATTTACTTGAGCTACAATGGACCTTTTTGTTTTCTAGCTAATTTTTCCAAAGGATGGAAATTCATTCTGTACATAGAAAAATATACAAATCAAAATTGCACCAAATTTGTATTGTGCTCCCTTAGTTCTCCTTATTGCTGCTAAGTTCTCATTAATTTTTTGCAATTGCAATTTTGCAAGATCATAAGTATGATCCTTCTTAACTAATTTGTACCCAACATCTACTATAATGCATGGAACATTGTCAAGTCTGCTAGATTGATAAAATTTGTGTGAAATAACCCTAACAGAAAAGTCAACAAGAGGATCCTGAATGGTATCTATGGTCATACTTCTCTTGTTCTATTTTGCTCCTATATTCTTCTCAATTGCTTCCTTCGAGTCACTTCTGAGAGTTTTGGGTTGATCTAGGGTTAGATAACCTGTTACTCTATGAAAAATCCTCTTTGATATTTTAATTGGGCCATCTTCTAACCATAAACTTCCATCATGAATCCTACTTAACACTATTCTAATCCATTCAGTTTTGAAGACAGTAGGGAACTCTAGGGCATGAGTTAAACCCTTCCTTTCAATGATTTGATATTCTTCCTTCAAGACTCTATTTTCACATAATCTATCGTATGCTTCCCTAATTTCCATGTCTTCAATAGAACCAATCTTATAATTATAACACCTCCTAACATCTTGGACCATAACTACCTTAGGAGGAATTACAGATAGGGCTCTGACTGGGTCATTTTTGTATGCAACTTCAGGGATTAGCCAAAAATCAGGTTGTTTAACTTCATTTGACATTAATTGAATCTCAAATGGGTCTTTCTCTTGAGGTTTCCTAGAGATAGAGGCCATTTCTTCTATCTAGGGTTTAAACACAAAGAAATTTGAAACTGCATAACTTGGCACTAGTATAAATACCTTGGAATTGATATAACTATGCTGAATCTGCATAGAAATTTGCTCAAATGTTGGATTCTTTACATTGATATCATTTTTCACTCTTCTTCATCTTTGCTCTTTGTTTGTGATGAAGAAAAATGGTTCAAAATATGATCATATACCCTTATTTTGTAGCATTTAATGCATAGTGCATTTATAGTTGTCCTTTTGGCTTCTTAAGCATTTTTTCTTTACTTGGCTTCCATTGTCTTTCAACCACTCAACATCCACTATAGTTTCCCTTACTTTTCTTCAACTAGAGTTTCTCTTCACTTGACATCCACTACTACTCAGCTGTAATTAATCATTTGGCTTCTACTAACTTTGGCAATCAACTCAACATGTACTAGAATTTTACTCGACATCTGAGGGCAACTTGGCAACACTGGTGAAAACTTGAAGTTTTAACTTTGCATCTCTCTTCATGCTGATCTATTCTTTTTAGTACTTGTTTCTCTTGGAATTGATGTATGATAAAGATTTGTATACTAGTCCCACATACCTTCTTTTTCTTATTTGGATGAAGTGTGACCACTTGACCTTTTAGGTGAAGTGATCCCTTCATTTGATGTGCTACTTACATCTTTCTTCTTCCATGTTTTATTTATTTCTCCTTTGATGTGTTCAACATCTACCTTTCCTTTTCCTTTGGTGAACTATTAGTTAGGTGCCTTTGACTTTGTTGGACAATTTCTGTTGATATGACCAGTCTTCAAACAAATGAAGCATGTAGTTTGGCTCAACCATCTATTATAGTTTCCACTAAAATGTGTTCTTATGTAATTTTTAGGGATGTGTCCATATTCCTGACAGTAGTGATAGCTATACCTGGTGTTTTAGTCCCAATTATAGTGATGTCCAGGATTATTTCCCCTTATTGGTTGATTAGGTGTCCACATAGGCTTTGATTTGCACTTAAAAGCTCTATGTCCATACTTCTTGCAATTGTAGCAGTGTCCTTCAAATCTTGATGTTCTGAAAGTCCTAGTCTTGCAGTCATGTGCTTGATGTCCTTGCTTGTTGCACTTGTGATAGTGACCCATGTTTTTAGGTTTGTCATGATGATGGGCATTCTTTCTCCTACACACGTTGTATGTATGTCCCTTTTTGCCACAAAAATGACAAGTAGGTTTAGTGTTATTACCTTTGTTACTTCTTTCTTCTGCAATCTTGGATGAATCTCCTTTTTTAGTACTGGTGTATCCTAGTCCTGAAGTATCATTGTTGGCTCTTGGTGATTTTAGTAGCTGTTCAAAGTACTTGATGGACTCATTTGGTTTATTGAAGCTCTCTGCAATCTCCTTCTCTCTTTTCAGGTCATTTTACAATTGTTTGCATCTTCAGTATGGAGATCTCAATGTCTTTGACATTCAGTTCATGATGTGCATTCATCATCTGACTTAGGGTTTCTAGCTACATGTTGGAGATTCTTGCAAGCTCAATTGACTTTTCTTCCAACCTATTAGCTAGGTTTCTCTTGTCATCTTCTAGCATAGCCTTATCTTTAATGACTCTTTTCTTCTGTTCAGTCACTTCATAAAGCATCATGGCTTGAGATTCTTGTTCAATCTTGAGAGTTCTGATCTCTTCTGCTTGGGCTCTATTCTTCTCCATCAGATCTACTATTGCTACATCAAAATCTTTGGAATCTCCATTTTCAAACACTTTTGAGGTGTCAATCTCCTTATATTGTGTATCATTCTTAGCTATGGCAATTTCTCTTCTTCTCTTTAAGGATTTTCTCAAATTTTCCCTGGCTTCTTCCAAAGTATGTAGAGTGAGTTGTACATCAATCACTTGGTTTTATATGATCTTCCCAAGTTTGTAGACTTCCATTTATAGATCTTTTCTCCAAGCTTTAAGGCTTCTCCTTGTGAGAACTTGGCTCTAATACCAATTGTTGAAATCATAGGTGGGAAGATTTCTTCTGAGAGGCGGGGTGAATCAGAAGTAACAATATTTAACCTCTAAAACTTTTAACTGAGATCATACATATACCATATCTAATTAAAATAAAAGTAAAGACATGGATGAAAATAGATAACACAAGATTTTTGTCACTTAGAAACCCTCCAAAATGAGAAGGTAAAACTGGGGTGGGGATGACACCCATAAATTATCACTGCAACAATATGTAACTGATTAAGGTTATAAAGTTTGACCACTTCCAATGGTCTACCCTATGAAAGACCTACCTTATTAAAGGCTTTACACTCTATTAAAAGTGACCTGGTTAAGGGATTTACATGCACTCACTTGGAATGTTACCCTATTGAAGGATTTAGCACCTTGTTGAAGGTTTACAACATGGCTGTTAGACCAACCTATCATCATAGGATTTTCATTCCTAATACAATGGCTAGAAAGTATCAGAATGTGTTGACCTGATGACTTACAATCTTCAATTGTTGATTCTAGATCCTTGTTTTGCTCAATTTTTTCTGATCCTTCTTGATTTGATATGTCTCTACTTGAAGTGCTGATACTCTATTCTAACCAACTGGATTTTGCAATGCTGCTCTACCTCTAAGTCCTTGTACCCCTCTAAAATTTGCTAGCATTCTCCCATACAACTCTCACTCATGCACGAACTATGGGGTATCATCCTCCTTTTAAAGGCTTCAAAGACTTAGGGTTAAAGGTATGAAACTATGATTAGTATTCATCCATCTTTCCTGCTCAAATCTTTACACTTTTCCTATTGGTTGCATGCTTTCTCCATTTTTCTTATTGGCTGCATGCTGATTACATAAGGAATGTAAAAGATTTGATCTTATCTTTTAGATCCTTCGAGATTCATCTTAAGTCAGCTTCAAAAATGGTTTACATCTGAGTTTGTGAAGGCAAAAACTCATATGTTGATTTTGTGTTACTCGACACTTACTAATTGCTGATGCTTGACACATATAGGAATTTTGTCTCGCTCAGCTCCTATAGTAACTCTGTCTCGCTCGACATCTATACTTTTCTTGACACCTATAGTGACTCAACATCACTTATCACTCGACATTTAAATCTTGCTCAACACCTGAAGTTCACCTGACACCTAGTGAATTTTTGACTCGGCACATACTGTAGCTCGACATCTGTATTATACTTGGCATCATCTTGGAAATTGGTTAAGTGTGTTGACACTCAATTGTCAAATCCAATTTGAGAAAGACAACATTATAGATCTATGATTGGAAAATTGCAATATATAGTTCATAAAAGACTTGCTATGGAACATGTAGTTGGAAAAATAGCAAGATTTTTAGCCAATCCTAGGTAAACACATGCGACTATAGTGAAAAGAATCTTTAGATATCTTGATGTAGGAGCATCCTAGGATAGTCAGTGATCCTGTATGTGGGGGTTTCAAGCTTGGATTTGTGGAGTTATGGTTCACATAGTTGGGGATGTGCTTGAGGCATATTAGGGGATCTTTTCGTAAGTGTGCATGATCATTAGAGTAATCATCTTGGAGTTAGAGCCATTTTGGTGATTATTTTTCGTGTGTTCCTAACTTACTGGAAGACTTTGGAGATTGTTTCCATGAGCTTCGGTCTGAGGGAGTTGGTGAGTTCACTCTTGGGATTGGATAATTGGATGATATGTGGACCTATGTCTAAGTGCACTTATTCTTATGTGGTCTTTTTAGTTAGTTATGCATTGTAAAATTGGGGTCTCTCCTAAGTATTTAATTATTTCATATATTTAATGTCTATTAAAAGCTGACTTGTGGCTTGAGGGTGTATTTAATGGGAGTGTTTATTTAATTTACAAGTTTCTAGGCCAACTTGTGGCTTGGTTTAGTATAAGTAGAGGGTCTTGTAGAGTCTAGAGTTATTATGATTCAATATGGAGAAGATGGAGTAGATAAGACGAGCGAAGTTGAGTAGAGCTATTAGTTAAGTCTAGACTTGGGAGACAACAAGGTTTCTTGGTAGCTTGTAAGAACACGTTTAGATTCTTCTTAGAGTTCTCTACTAGATTTGCAGATCTGGGCTAGCTAGGGTTTGGATCTTGCAAGATCTTGTAGACTATTATTGGAATTTCTTATGTATTTGGCCCTAATCTAGAAGGCCTTATAGTCAGGAATGTTGAATGAATTTTTTTTAATTTTATTATGAGAATTGGCATTGTTGTGGATCTAAAATCTATGTTATTTTTTATATTACATTGTGTGGTTAATAAATGGGGGTTAGGATATCTCCTTTGGGGATCCTCCTACCTTGCACTACATCAGGTGGTATTAGAGTGAAGGTTGGATCTGGTTGGTTAATCTTGTGGATTTATTGCTTTGGGTTTGTAAAGATATTGGAAGATGCCTCCAAGAAGATTGGACCCTAGGGAGAGTGATAATCTCTGTGATGTTGTAGAGACTAGCATTTTAGGCAAGGTTAGATCATATTTCATATCTCAGATGTAGTTGATGAAGAATTAGATCATGAGAGTCATTACTAGTGTACCTAGGAATGTGGGTACCAAAGATGGTTATGAGGAAGCTCTTGAAGACTTTGAAGTTTTTAGATCTAGTGATGAAGAGAAAATTGATCAAATGGAGAGACTTTTGGAAGATAGGGCTGGTCAATTAGATAAATCTAGATCTCAGTTGAAGCCTAGGTACAAAATGGATATTTCTAATTTGTTAGGTACTTTGAATCCTAAAGACCTAATTGATTTGATTGGTGAATTAGAAGACTACTTGTTACATGATATTGGCGATTCGCTTAGAGTGAGGTTGGCATAGACTAAGTTGAAGGGACATGTTGCTTTGTGGTGGAAAGAACTACAAAGAGATAGAGAAGATGAAGGTGAAATTAATATCACTAGATGGAGATTGGTGGTTAAAAAATTGAAGGCTAAGTTCATTCCAACTAATTATGAACTTGAGTTATTTAAGAGATTGTGGAATTTGAAATAGAAGAATTTGTCTCTGAAAGATTACACTAAGGATTTCTACAAGTTAACTATTCAGTTTTGACATAGAGAATTATCTAAGGAAAAGGTGGCTAGATATATTAATGGCCTAAGATTCAATATTCAGGATGAGATTGGTATTTTGAATATTGGTTCGGTTGAAGATGCTTACTAGCATGCTGATGTAGGAGCATCTTGGGTCTGGGAGCAATCTTGTATCAACCAAAAATATTTCTTATTTCTTGTAATAGTTTTCTATTCGTGAAATAGCCATTTCTACTTTTTCTTTCATGTTGTACTTAGTTAGCATCAAGATGAGGGCCTATCCTTGATCCTCAACCTAAGTGTGTAAGCCTTGATTGTTCATATTTCTTGGAGTTCGGTGTTATTCTTTGTGGTCCATATTTTTGTGTCATTTTCACCTTGTGTAATGTGTTGATCTAATTGGTGCAATTTTGATTGCTTACATGGAATCTTACATAATTAGAAGCACATGTATGGACCTACCCTCAAGCACACAAGATTTCATATGACCATTGGTGTGGTTTTTTTTACTCTTCCAAGTATGGTCATAAAATGTAATTAATTCTTGACTAGCCAATTTGTGGATTATTTGGCTATAAAAGAAGCTTGGTTAGATGTAGAGAACTAGATAATAAGCAACATGATAGAGAGGGGAGACAGTAAGTGTTAGAAGATGTGAACTAAGGCTTTGATTTTGTATACTTTTTGTTATGTTTAAGGCCACAACATGGAAGGCCTCACAACCAAACATATTGTGGTTATTCTTTATGTAAAGTTAAATAATTACACCTAAATTATGTTGCATCTAGCCTTATGTTCTCTGTAGATTCATTTAATTTCTATACATCTTCTATGTGTAACTCTTAGCAGGGGTAGAAGGTTATATTTGAGTTTATTCTACATGATGTTGAAAGTCTCTCTTCTTGCACCCTCCTTGTGTCACGTGGTATTAGAGAAAGTTATTTCTTGAGGATTGGATTGTGGAGAACCTTAGTAGATTGGTTGTAGGGTGGTAGATCTAATTTCTACCCTATAACTTGTAGAAGGTTACGATCTTCTAAGTGTAGACACATAAATTTGATTACAAAAATAGTTAATCATATTTAGTCATCTCATAGGGCATTACTAATTAAATATTTATTATTTAATTAATTAATTTTCATCTCCTAGTTAATTAATTAATTAAATTAACTATAGTCCAATTATTAAAATCAAATGATAACCCAAAATCTATTTATCAATTAAAATCCTATTCCTCTATTAAATTAAATAAAATCTCAAATGTATTTAATTTAATCCCATATCCCCATTTTATTAAATAAATCATTTAATAAAATATCCAAACTCCTAGAACATCCCTAAACCCTATCCTAACCCCTAATCCAACCCATTCACTCATACTAACCTCACTTAGCCACCTAACTAACCCATCCCATCAAAGCTAAGCCACTTGCCCCCTAACCCCTTTCCTAAGCTAAGTCTAATCCCCCTCCTAAACATGTGCACAAGTTTAAGCAAGGGTTACAACATGCTAACCCAAGCCAAAGTAAAAAAGTCTCCCTTATCCCCTTCCATCCCTATCCAAGAGCATTAATGGCTCTTACATGCCACTAATGCCTCTTACATCCCTCTTTATGACTCTTACATGTCTCTTACATGCTCATCCTCCCTCATTACTCCCTTTGACCAACCCTTATCCCATCCTCTCACACTCATCCTGCTTGTGACAAGTGTCACTCCCCTATTGGCTCTAAACAAGCACAATCCATGTGCTTCCCTTTCAAAGCATCTTAGCCCTCCCTCACCATTCTTCCATCCTTGCATCTTGACTCTCCATCTCTCTACTCCTTGGCCAATAAATAAAGCCCTTCCCTCTCACAAAAATAAATCCACTTTTATGCAAACTTATAATGCTATTTTTAGATCCTAAAAACTACCAAAATACCATCATAAAATTGAAATCCATCCATGCCCCCATTGTTGAAACTCTCATCCATATACAAACTTGCTAAACACCCATCCATTGGAAGCTTGAGCACATCTTGAGCATACATCCACTATCGATTAGGGACATAGCTTTGCCATCATAGGTTATGCCCAAGGAGCTTGCCATTCTTGGTTTGCCTTCCTTTTGGTGATAACCTCATCCTATCATAAGTGCTAACTATTTAGTTTTGTATATGCTTTCTTTAATAGTTAGTATTCCTTTATTACACTACTAGATTAGGTGATACATTAAGAACTACTGTCAAGATGGTTTGTGGTAGAGGAAATGTAGACAATGCTATAATGGACATGTTGAGGAAGATTGCAACTAGGCTTAAAGCTATGGAGAAAACCCTAAGAATAGGTGTACATCTTAAAGATATTAGTGATGAGGAAGAGGCAACACCTAATCCTAAACCTAAACCTGAAGTTGAACAAGATGAAGAAACGCTTTTGAGATTATTGTCTAGGGAGAATGCTAGAACTACTATTGAAGTTGCTTTCTATGATGGAAGACTTGAAACTGATGCAATATTGGAGTGGATCTATAAAATGGAAAAATACTTTGAGTATGAAGGTACTCTTGATAATAAGAAGGTTAAGATAAAAGTCACAAAGTTGAAGGGTCTTGCTTTTCTTTGGTGGGATCATTTACAAACTAAAAGACAAAAGAGAGGAAAAGAAAATATCAAAACATGGATGAAGATGCTTAGAAAGATGATGAAGTTTCTTCCAACAAACTACCAAGTTAGTTTGTTAAGAAAGATACAAAATTCAAGGTAAAAAGACATGAGTGTAAGGAATATACTAAGGAATTCTACAAGTTGGATATCATATTTGGACATGTGGATGATGAATTTGAGAAAGTGGCTAGATATCTAAATGGCCTAAGGACATCAATTCAAGATGAGATTAGCTATGTTGAGATAGATAGGTAGAAGAAACATATCATAATACTTTGAAAGATGAAAAAATATTGGCAAAGAAACATGATCAAAGATAGATAGGAAGAAGTGATAGATTTCAAAGAAGTAGAGGGAGAACATATGGAGAAGGTAGCAGATTTGATAGTGCAATACCAGATAAAGGAAAATAAAAATGGAAGGAAGAACCTACTAGAAGAAGAGGTAACTATTAGAAAGTAAGGTCCACCAAGATAACTAAGAGGGGGAGGGGGGTGATGTTAGTTTCTGGTGACTAATCAGAAAAGTACTATAAATACTTCATAAATTATTTGGGGGTTATGGTTAGGGATTGTTTCATTGTGGTGATGTGAAAATTGGTTCTTGTGGCTATATTGAGCCGTAAGGGATTACAGGTTGTAATCAAGTTGTAATCACTGGATCATAATAATAACAGACTTACTATTTGGTGGATGTAGCCGAGGGATTGGGTAAACCACATTAAATCTTTGTGATCTATTATTTTTTGATATTGTTTAGATTTGCATGTAATTGTTATTTTTGTCTCTGGTTTGATCCTAACAAGTGGTATCAGAGCCTAGTTGTTTTTTTAGTTATCCTCTGTAGGAAAGTTTCACGATTGAGTGGGAGTCTCATAGTTGAGTGGGAGTGATGGCAAATGAGGGCAAGATGAGGGTTGATAGGTTTAATGGGTAAAACTTTTAGTTATAGAAGATGCAAATGGAAAACTATCTTTATTAGAAGGATTTATGGAAGTCATTAGAAGGAAAAACCAAGAATCAGTGATCTATGTCAAATGGCGACTACAATATTTTAAATAAAAAGGCACTTGGAAACATTCAATTATGCTTGGCACCATCGGTGACATTTAATATTACAAAAGCGAAGACAATAGAAGAGTTGATGCAAACCCTAGCAAAACTATATGAAAAGTCCTCTGCTTCAAAAAAGGTATTTTTCATGAAGCGTTTATTTAATATGAAAATGATAGAAGGTGGATCTATTGCAGATTATTTAAATGAGTTTAATACTACTAGTAGTCAGTTATCTTCTGTGGGTATCAATTTTGATGAAGAAATTATGGCTCTCTTGATCTTGTGTTCTTTTCCTAAAAGCTGGAATGACTTGATAATGACCGTGAGTAATTCCATTCTTGGATCTAGTATCCTAAAATATGATGATGTGATTGGTGTTATTTTGAGTGAGAAAACTCGTAGGAAATCCTTAGGTGGATCTACATCAAGAAGTGCTTTAAATGTACAAAGCAGAGGTAGAACGACTAAGAGAGGAAGTAATTCTAAAAATTATGTGAAATCAAGAGGAAAGTCATGTTGGATACAATTGATTAATTGTGTATTATCTTTGATGTTACACAAATGTCATATCATTATCAATCAATATATGTCGAGCTCACTTGGGCATCAAAGGAAAGGTATGATGAAAGTGAGTGTTAACTGAGCTCACTCAGGTAATGAAGGAAAGTTGGATGGAACCAGTGCTAATTGAGATCATTTAGTTGCCAAAGGATTTTTGTGAGTTTGCAATGTTAACCAAGCTTTTTTTGGTTAACAAAGGAAATCATTTCTGAGTTAGTTTTTATTAATTTGGGTTGGCTAACGAAGGATTTTCTTATTTTGGTATATTAAGCTTAATTGATTTATCTATCGATTCTAGCCAACTAAGGTGATGAATATTAATTATTCTAAGTTGTATATTAGCCGACTTAACAAAGTGGAAGATATAAGTATAAGGTCAAGTTGTGATTTCAAAGTGTGATGATGTGGATGTAAAAACATGAATATGTTATTGAAGATGAGAAGAGGAAGAAAATTCAAAGGATAAACATAATATCCTTTTGAAGTAGAAGAGTTATATTTAATTAGGAAGGATTAAGTACAAGCCAAAATAGAGATATGTAATCAGCAATTCAATTGCATTCAAATCAAGTCATCTCATTGTTACTCTCTAACCATTGTAGTAGTGATCTAAATCTCTTAACAGAGTTAGCTTAACAACTATTTACAAATGCTCTAACAAGGTGGCAGTTCTATTGAATTTTCTAAAGACCTCTAACAAGGCCACTCCTAATAGGATGATTAAATCCTTTAACAGGGTCACACCTAATAGTGTGTTTTGTAACCTTTAAGAGGGTTGTCTATTAATAAGGCTCACTTTAGGAGAGTGAAAATACTAACTAGTTGCAATTGATTATTTTTCCCAAATTGGGTTTCCATGTTAAATCTTGGTGTCAAATGTGTTCATACTATTTTATTTTATGTATTTGCAAATCAATTAAAGTAATGATAATCACTGATAACATCTAAAGTTTATATGTCAAGCATTTATTGAGTTAAAACATTTTGTATGTGTTTACCAAGCTTCAACAATATTCAATTTTCAATTTGTATTTTGTACTGACATCTAAGGGATCTGAAATTTATTTTAGTTGTAAATAATTCACCCCTCCCCTCTTAGTTATTTGTTTTATATTTCCAACAAGTTAAAGGGGAGGAAGTCTCAATCAAGAGGACCGAACGACTGCTGGTACTATGGGAAACTAGGGCATAAAAAGAAAGATTATTGGACTCAAAGGTAAAATGAAGGAAATAAACCAGATGGAGACAAGGAGGAAAATGTGGTAAGTAAAAAATTTGAAGATGATGCTTTGCTTCTATCTTTAGAAAGTGTTGATGATTCATGGGTTTTAGATTTTGGTGCTTCATTTCATGCTACACCTCATAGAGGTTATTTCATTGATTATGTCCAAGGGGATTTTGGGCTTGTTTATTTGGGGGATAATGAAACCTGTTAGAGTGTTGGAAAGGGAAAAGTTAAGATTAAGTTGTAGAATGAGAATCATTGGCTACTACATGAGGTAAGAAATGTTTCAAGGCTGAGTAAGAATTTAATTTCAGCAAGACAACTTGGTGATGAGGCTTTTGTAGTTACTTTTGATGATAAAAATTGGAAGGTTTCAAAAGGTTCCCTTGTAGTAGAAAAAGGCGTGAAAGTAGGCACCTTATATCTTTGTATAGGTCATATTATTCCTTCTACTTTAATTGTTATAGAGAAAAATGAATGTTCAAGAACAATTGTTGCAATTGAGCAGGGAGAACAAATAACTATTGTAGATTTTGATATAGCATTGTGGCATAACAAACTTGGGCACATGAGTGAGAAAGGTATGAAAGTACTTCATTCAAAGAATGTTTTACTAGGTCTAAAATGTGTTAATATGATTTTTTGTAAAAACTGTGTGTATGGAAAATAAAAGAGAGTGAGTTTTGTGAAGACTGGGAAGGAAAATAAAAGGGATAAATTATAGCTTGTGCATACAGATGTATGGAGACTGGCTCAGGTATGTGGCTCTCATTATTATGTTACATTCATTAATGATGCAACTAGAAAAGTATGAGTTTATTTTCTTAGACAAAAATCTGATATATTCCAAACTTTTAAGAAATGAAAATGCTTGGTTGAAAATGAGACTGTTAAAAAATTAAAATGTCTTAGATTTTATAATGGTGGTGAGTATTATAGTCATGAATTTGAAGATTATTGCTCCAATAATTTTATTTGTAGACATAAAACTATTCCAAGGAATCCATAGGAAAATGGAGTGGCTGAACACATGAACGAGACTATGATGGAGCATGGAAGGAGCATGAGGTTGCATGTTGGGTTGTCCTTACATATGTGGGAAGAGATTGTCAATACTACTCTATATTTTATTAATAGAGGCCCCTCTACTCCTTTGGGCTATGGTATCCTAGAGGAAGCATGGACTAGTAAGAAGGTGAGTTACTCTTTTCTCAAAACTTTCAGCTATGAAGCATTTGCTCACATGAATTCTAAAAATAGAACCAAGCTAAAAGCTAAGTCAAAGAAATGTGTATTTTTTGGATATGACATTAATGAATTTGGTTTATAGGCTTTGGGATTTTGAAAATCATAAAATTGTAAGAAGCAGGATGTCATATTCAATGAGAAAGTGTTGTACAAAGATCTATTGTAGCAACATGAGAAGAAAGAAGATGATTATTTAGTGCTAGATGATACTCTAAAAGATGATGTTCTAGCCATTCCTCATGATGTGCAACAACTGTAAAAACAAATACCACAAACACTAGTGTATGTTAGACAGTCAACAAGGCTAATTAGACCTCTAAAAAGATTTTCTCCCTCTTTGTATTCTATTTTTACTTATTGATGCTAGTGAACTTGAATGTCATGATGAAGCTAGGCAGGTGGATACTAAGATTCAGTGGGAGTCTACAATGAAAGACAAAATGGATTCTTTGCTAAAAAATAAGACATGAGATTTATGCAAGTTGTCTGTAGGTAAAAGGTATTCATAGAATAAGTGGATTTATAGGTTAAAAGAAGAGGATGGAGGTAAGAAAATATTTAAAGCCAAGTTAGTTGTAAAAGAATTTGCACAGAAAAAGGGCATTGATTTTGATGAGATATTTTCTTCTATTGTTAAAATGACTTCTATCTGTACTGTTTTAAGTATTGTGGTTACTGAAGATTTGCATTTAGAGCAGCTTGGTGTTGAAATAGCCTTCCTTCATGGTGATTTGGATGAAGAAATAGATTTGCCTCAGCCACAGGGATTTGCAGTCAAAGGTAAAGAGAACTTAGTGTGCAAATTGAGGAAAAGTTTATATGGCTTGAAGCAAGCACCTTGACAATGGTAACTAAAATTTGACAGTTTTATGCATGAGCATGGATATAGTAGGTGTCATTAAGATCATTGTGTTTATTTTAAGAGGTTGGATGATGATAGCTACATTATTTTATGTTTATATGTTGATGATATGCTTGTAGCTAGGTCTAACATGGATCACATTAAGGGGCTAAAACACTAGTTAGAACATGCATTTGATATGAAAGATTTGGGGGAAGCAAAAAAAATTCTTGGTATGAAGATTTGCAGAGATAGGAAGAATAGGAAATTGATACTATCTCAGACTGATTATGTTGAGAAGGTGTTGCAACATTTCTCTATGGAGAATGCTAAAATTTTGAGCACACCTTTGCCTAGTCATTTGAAGTTGACTAAGGAGATGTGTCCCAAGACACAAGAAGAGGAGGATAAGATGTTCAAGGTACCCCATGCTTCAGCTATAGGAAGCTTGATGTATGCTATGGTATTTACAAGACCAGATATTGCACATGCAGTGGGAGTCGTTAGTAGGTATATGAGTTATCCAAGAATTGAGCATTGGAATGTAGTTAAATGGATTCTCAAATATCTGAGAGGAACATCCAGTAAGTGTTTACACTTTGGGGGCTCTACTACTGATTTATAGGGCTATGTTGACTTAGATTTGGCAAGGGATATTGATACTTGGTGGAGTACTATAGGTTATGTATTTACTATTGGTGGGGCAATCATAAGCTGGGTTTCTAGGTTACAAAAGGTTAATGCTTTATCCACTATAGAGGCAAAGTATGTTGCTACTATAGAGGCAACCAAGGAGATGATATGGTGGTGTAGGAGCACCCACATAAAATATTTTTGGACGTGATTTCTGCACAAAGAATTTAGCCCGCTTTCATCATTAGGATAAGATCTTTTCTTGGGATTCATATAGATCATTGTGAGGTTATTCTTCCCCATTCTATATTGATCTAGAGTTTTCTGTAAGCTGTTTTGGCAGGAAGTCTCTTTGGGTTGTAATAATCTAGATTATTCCATAGCAAGTATAAATAAAGTTTTTAGGTTTAGGTTTAGGTTAAGGGAAAGTTTTTGGATATGAAATTATAGGGAGAAGAAATCTGTAGGAGAGCAAGTGTATATACTATTCATTTGATGAATTAATTAGAAGAATATTACTATCTATCTCTTTCTGGTGTTGGTTCCTTTTGTTTTTGCTTTCATTGAGTTTATCTCTGCATCATATGGCTTTAGTTCTTCTTGGAAGAATTGGGACACCATCAAAAGGATAATTATTTGTTTACATATAGTCAAAATACCATTCATCTTTGCATTCAAAGACCAAACACAAATAGTTGTGATACCATTTCATTTGGTCAGTTTTGGATGATGGATAGTTAAAGTTGGACAAGATAAATATAAATGACAATCCAACAGATATGTTTACAAAGGTAGTAACAAGGGAGAAGATGAACTCCTCTCCAACTTTGGTTGGTCTTCTAGACTAAACATGAATAAAAGAAAAATAGATTTCAGGGTGGTTTGATCTACTGAGAGCCCCATGTGGTAGGATCAGTCTCCAAGCGAGAGATTGTTGTCTAGTGTGGAGTCTGATCGATCCCCAGGTGGGAGATTGTTAGTTTGTGGTGACCGATTAAGAAAGTACTGTACATACTTCATAAATTCAAAATTTTTGGGCCCTATTTTATTGTGATTTTGAGCTGACATGTAATTAAATTATAACCCTAAAGTGGCAAAAATACTTGTATAAAAGGGCTTAGGGTTAGGGATTGTTTCATTATGGTGAATCAAAAATTGGTTCTTGTGGTAGTATTGAGCTATAAGATATTACGAATTGTAATTAGGTTGTAATCACTGGATCATAATAATATTAGACTTGTTGTTTGGTGGATGTAGCCCAGGGATTGGGTGAACCACATTAAATCTTGGTGTCTTGTGTTCTTTTCTGTGTGATCTATTATTTTCTGATATTATTTAGATTTGCATGTAATTGTTTATTTTTCTCTGTGGTTTAATCCTAATAGGTGAATCAATTATCTAACTATTACAAGACTTGTTAACCTTATTAATCCTTAAGCATGTGAATAATATAATTAACAACCATAACAAGATATACATACACAATAACACTAGATATGTTAACTAGGGAAACCCTTGATTAGAGGGAAAACTTCGGTGGGGATGATACCCACAAAATGATGTACTAATATTAATGTTCCTTCTAAGAATATGGACTTTATTAAGAGCCAATGAAATAAATTTAGTACATATCAGTCCCTGTTAGGAGACTTTGAATCCCTGTTAGGAGATTCCAACTCTGTTAGGCATTGTGCCAATCCTATTAGGAGTTGTAGAAGGTAGAAGTACCTACTATCCAAATAAATTTAGGGGCAAGACCACCGAACTCATTGTCCAACTAGTCTCTATATTATTCCTTGTAGAACAATAGAAATGAAGTAATCCTAACTCCTTCTCTATCCTCTTGACTGGACTGAACCTCTTTAGATCTCGATACTATATGTCCAACTTTGTATCCAATAATCATCCCTTGGAATGATTACTCACATTTAGCAAATACTTCACATATTACACAATTGAATGCATACTTCACAACAAGGAAAATAACCTTCCTTTATATCATATTCTGAAAAAAATTCCTTGACTCAACCCTAAGGCTTTCCTAATTAATTATAATAGGACCTTATTAAGATATTATAAAACTTTACATCTTTTTGTAATTACAAATCATTGTTGGCTCACATTCTTTACAACTTTCCACACGTATGACCTTAGACCTTGCACACTTGTTGATGTTTTCATTAAGCTATCTACTATCACTATCTAACTAAAATCATCATGATTCTATATCAGTTTAGAGATATAAATCAATCACCAGAAACCCCTTATCAATTATTTTATCTTCTTACTACTATAAATCAAGCATATCTTCTGCATGTTTTTTACTTTCTATATGTGCACTTCACCACATCATCAGGATACAGTGTGGAACAAATCCTTAACTATTCTTGTCCTGATCATCAATACATAGTCTACACAACCTTGTTATCTATCTGCTACTTTTCCATTCTTTGTGGAAATGATACTATGTTGACATCAATGACAAATACATTCATTAATACAACATGTCAATCATAAATAGTCTCTCTAATGCTTAGGGTACTCCCCCAAAGTAATGCCTTCAACATTCATGCTAACAATATGGACCCCTATGGCATTGATGACAACATATATGAAAATCATCTAAGTTCCAATAATACCAAATCAAACTATGATGTTGTTGCTATTATTCTCTTCTTTTCAAATACTCTTCATCAATCAAATCTAAAATCCATATCCTATGAGTTTACTCATGATTTCATGGATGGACATCAATTATTCACAACTTCTTTCCCATTAATGTAACTTAGTGTTTCTTCCCATTGACATTAATCATTCTCATTGGTGCATCTCCCCCATTATTACAATATTTCTCCCCTATTATAACACTTATCCCCCATAAATGGGAGATGTTTTTCATGTATACTTCTCCCCTGTTGATATCAATGACAAAGGCTTCATTATGCCAATCATCTGCTCATAGTCTTCAATTATCTGAAGAGTCCAAAGACACTATTCAATATCATCTACCAAGAGTCCTTGATAACTTTACTCATCTTAGATACTCCCCCATAGATGAAGCATTATCATTCAATCCATACAAACAATAATGCTCTATACCACTAGATTGATGCACTCTCTACATCATCTACTTAGAAGTAGCCAGGAGCATAACCCCAAGCATACCTTACAAATACCCAAATGTATCTTTAGGCAAAGGCTCCGTAAAGATATTTATAATATGCTCTTTTTGTTGGAAATATAAGAGGAGTAACTGAGAGGGGATGGGTGAATTAGTTACTCCAAAAATAAATTCTAGATCCCTTAGATGTCAATACAAATCAGAACTCTGATTAAATTGAACTTTTTTGAAACTTAATAAACATACAGATAATCAATTTACTCTAGAAAATACTGCAACTCGACAATAACTAAAATAATAGTAGTAACTTGACAAATGAAAATTATAAAATGTTTACTATGATTAGCCTTAATTATCTTAGTTGCATACACATAAAAGAAAATAGAATGAACATAATTGACACCAAGATTTAATGTGGAAACACAATTTGGGAAAAATGACCAATTGCAACTAGTTACTGATTTTCACTCTTCTAAAGTGAACCCTATTAGGAATCAACCCTATTAAAGGTTACAAAACACATTGTTAGGTGTGACCCTATTCGAGGATTTAATCACACAATTAGGAGTGGCTTTGTTAGAGGTCTTTAGACACTTCAATAGAAATCCCACCTTGTTAGATGATTTACAAATAGTTGTTATGCTAACTGTGTTAAGAGATTTAGATCACTGCTACAATGGTTAGAAGGTAACAATGAGATGACCTAATTTCTAATGAAACTAAATTGCTAATTATAGATCTCAATTCTGGTGTCTATACTTGATCCCTTCTTATTGAATGTATACTTACATCTCACCAAGAATATTCTGCTTATCCTTCTAATTTGCTTCCTCTAAGCATCATCAAAATCTTCAATTATGTTCCACACATTGAATCCTCAACTTGATCTTATATTTATACCTTATACATCATCAAGTCAGTTTAAATACTACTTAGAATAATTAATATTTATCTCCTTAGTTAGCTAGAACCAATAAATAATTTAATTGAACTCAATATGCCAAAACAAGAAAATCCTTCATTAGTCGACCCTGCTTAGTAGATACTAATTCAAAGCAATTTTTTTGTGTTAACCAAGTGAACTCAGTTAACACTGCATATTTAAAAAGTTCCTTTAGTAACTGAGTGAGCTTAATTAACATTGGTTCATCCAACATTTCCTTCATTAACTGAGTGAGCTCGATTAACACTCAACTTCTGCAAAATTTCCTTTGTTGCCCAAGTGAACTCAGTAGACACTATCTTCTGAACTAGGTAAACTCTAGAATGCTTGGTAGACATAGGAAAGTATCTTCAATGCTCAAGTGAGCTTGACATACACTAACTGGAAATGATATGACATTTTGTGTAACATCAAAGACAATACACAATTACTCAATTGTTTCCAACACTTTTGTACTTACATACTGTAATCTAATCTCTTTCTCTATAACTTTCTCTCTCAAAACATGATACTTAATAGATATATGCTCAGTCTTAGAATGCCATACATGATTCTTAGACATACTCATTCTACTTGTGTTATCACATGTTGATAACAATTATTCAATTGTATATTGTCATTGATGTTACACAAATGCTATACTCTAATTGAGCATTTCCATTTGAAACCAAGTTTAGAAGACTCCAGTATCAGCCAAGCATAAGTTCAAAATAGGAAAGTTCAAGGATTCATGTATAAACTGAGTGAGGTCAATTACTAAAGGAGTTCATTGTAAACTAAGTCAGGTTGGTTTCCAAGGAACTCAATTGTAATCAAGTGACCCAGTTTTCAATTTTAGCTGACCTACAACAGATTAGTTTTATTTATTAGTTGGTTTATGCAAGCCAACTCATTAGATATTATTTGTTTATTTGAAAGGGTATTCAACAACTTGACATTGGATTTCATATATATGAAAGGTCAAGATGTGGATTGAAATATGAAGAAGTGGAGAAGAAGATAAGATGCAAATAAAGAAGGATATTTGATTTAGAGAAGAGTATCTAAGGAGCTGCAAAGAATATTCTAATTAGGGAGGATCGAGAGGATAAGCCAAAATAATGATTTGAATTTTAAATTCACTTGCTTCATCAATTAGGTCAACCATTGTTACTCTCTAACAATTGTAGCAATGAAGAAATCTCTTAATAGAGTTGACTTAACAATCATCTTGTAAATCCTCTAACCAGGTGGCATTTCTAGATCGAAGTGTCTTAAGACCTCTAACAAGGCCACTCCTAATAGGGTGATCTAAATCCTTTAACAGGGTCACACCTAACAGTGCATTTTGTAACCTTTAATAGGGTTGGCTCCTAATAGGGCTCACTTTAGAAGAGTGAAAAGTTCTAACTAGTTGCATTGGTGGTTTTCCCAAATTGGGTTTCCACGTTAAATCTTGGTGTCTCATGTGCTCATGTTATTTTCTTATTGATTTATCTTTCTACAACTAAGTTACTAAAGGTTAATATACATCATTATCTTAAGATTTCTTTGTTAATCAAGTTACAGTGAATTATATCTAGTTCTAACTGAGCTGTGAGTTAAAAGGAAGTTTGTATTGACATCTAAGGGATTTGGAATTTTTTTTGTGGTAAATGATTCACCCCTCCCCTCTTAGTTACTCTTATATTTCCAACAATTGGTATCAAAGCCTAGTTGGTGCTTATAGGAAAGGTTTAAGGACCTAAGCTAAAGATCAAGATGTCTTACAAAAGAGAAATTCCTAAGTTGAATAGAGATAACTTTAAAGCATGGCAGGAACTCACAAAGCTACATTTGGGAACCATTGGAGATACAAGCCTAAAATTATTAGAGAACTAGTATGTGTCACCTCTTGATCCTTTGACCATGGAGTAGAAGGTAGATAAAAAGAATCACAACACAATGATGATTGACATTGCTTCTGCTCTTAATTATGTTGAATTTGATGAAGTCAAAGATTGTTCTACTACTTATGGAATGTAGAAAAAAGTGCAAAAGACGTATGAAGGAGATGACAATGTGAGGAGAGCCAAAGAAAAAATTCTAAGAGGCTACTTTGATTAGATGAAGATGAGAGAAGATGAAAATATTGCAAAATACAATGAGAGAATCAAAGCAAGTGTGAGTGCAATTAGAGATTTAGGAGGAATAATTAAAGATGCAACAATAGTCAACAAGGTATTGAGAATTCTTCTTCCTATTTATGCAATTAGGGTTTTAGCTATTCAAGAGATGAGATGTGATCCCAAAAATTATATAACTTTGGGTGCACTGTGTTGGCACTCAAAATCACTTTTCTATTTTGAGTCCCATTCTGAAAATTTTGCTAAGTCAAGTCCTCATGGGAGCTTTTATTTCATTTGTACCCAGCTATCCTTTTGAGGCCTATGATGTGTTTCAGTGTTTAGACACCCTTCAGCCAGCCTATGTATGCATTCCATATTGATAATTTTTCATTTTGATTTGTTTTGTGAAGTGTCATTTTGTACACTCATGCATTCTGCATTTTTATCTAAGTGTCAAAAAGTGATAGGAGGGCATGTTTGCATTTGAATATCTGGTACCCAGTTAAGATTCATGAATTTCCACTTTGAGGATGTTTAGTATGCATACCAAAGAACCTATGTTCCAAGTTTTAGGTTGTTTTGACATGTTTTGACTAGGTATTGAATGTCTCAAAGATGGTCAGTTGCCTCTATTGTAAATTTGCATATTGTTCATATTTTTGGGTAGCCCTATTTGACAAATTATAACTTTGACACAGTTGATCCTACTGAGAAAATTCCTTTTGAGTTAAATTATAGAGGTTACACACTTGTTACACTTTAGATTTGAGCTTGTGATGAATCTGTTGGATTAGTTTTCAAACATGATTCCTTTTGCAATTTTATAAAGTTTCTGCTGTTGAAAGAAATGTAGAATGGTTAGGAGCCCTATTTGAGATATCATATCTTTGAATCCATGATTTCCTGGATCAAATGGATTGTACCCTTGCATTTTACTCAAAAAATACTTTAAGTGTGCCAGTTTGTAAACCTTGATGAATCCATTTGCACACTTTCCCAGGGCCATTCCATTTCCAAAAAACACTTTTCTACTAATGTTTCTAGTCTTGCAAATCTAGGTAGCCAACTTCAAACCTTCGCCAAATTTTCTCAATCATTCATCATGAGCCCAAATTGGAGGTTAATACTCTCTATGTCAGTGTCTACCAATGGCCTAGTTTCCAGAATCTCAAGTGCTCATTTTCCCAGTTTTCAAAGTTAAGTCCGAATCCACTTTGTGGTTTTCTGACATGTTTATTTTTAGGTGATTTTAATAAGGCAACTTTGGAGGTCAATATCTTTTGACCCTAACATTTTCATATGATGAGATTTGACAGGCTTGTTCAATATGTTAGAGAGATAAGATATCCATAGTTTCAAAGCTTGGTCAGGTGTTTAAATTAGTTTTTAAAGCTAAGCAACAAGCCTCCTAACACAAAGTTCACAGTGGTGCGGGAATGATTTAAAATAAGTATTCAGTGGTGAATTTGTAATCAAATTTGATTTTAGATAGTTTGAGTTGATCATTGGATTAGTTTGTAGAATTAATTGTTCAAAAATTAATTTTTTTTAGTTTGACCCACTTTGGGGCCTAGCTAATTCTATCAGACTGATGAAAATATGTGCAAATCAAATTTTCATAGGGGGGAATGGGGAATTAGTTTGGTTTTTTATTCAAGAGTTTGGTGAGATAGTCTCCATAGCTACACTTCTAACTCAACACTCTTCTCTCATCAGTTCAACCATGATGCACATGTTCATGCTATAGGAGGTTTTGTTCTTCCTTACCAAATAATCAGGGTCAATCACTAAAATTGTGGATATAGTCATAAAGAGCATTTTGATGACTAAGAAGAACAATATTAATAGGGAACACACAACAGTCCATGCAAAAGAAGACAAGGTTGTATGATGCCATTGTGCAAGACGTTGCATACTTTTTGAAAGGCACCGATTTCCATTTTGAAAATGTGTAACCTATAAGGGATGGCTTTGAATCTTTCATACTAGAGCCTCATGTTATAGGGGGAAGATTGAAATAGCTCTCGGTGAAGCAGAGCATCCAAATAATTAACAAATGATCAATCCACTGGTATCCATTAGAAGTGTCCCATGGCATGGATGCAGTCAAAGAAAGAAGCATTGCACATTAAGGACATGATGAGGAGCATCCTTAGCCACATAAATAAAAATAGAACACCCATGATTGAGTGCTAGATTGGCAAGTGAGGGGAGATTTGCAGAACAAATTCTCATTATGGTGGATGAAGATGACATTGTAGGTAGCCACAATAGTTCTTGGGAGCTGGGCATCCTCATTAAGTATAGGGCATCCTCATTAAGTATTGGGTATCCACAACACAAAGGAGATCGACTAGGGAAGAATAAAGGCTGCCACATATAGAGGATACCATAGCATGTAGAGGTTTCCCACATGAGGAGGAGATGCCTTTGATTCATTGATCAAGTGAAGTGTATCCACTACAGCTTAAAGGAGGAGGTCCAAGAAAAGGTAGAATAAACCATGGAGATTCTCAAACGTTGGAAGACTAAGTAGGAGATGAGCTCCATGCAATGGAGGTAGGGTAGGGGCATCTACAACCCAAAGGAGTCTCTTCATAATAGTGAGCAGTAGGAGCTCCACGTCTAGGATGAGGAATGAAGGGTATTCTACAATAGAGCAGGCAATTTTCAATTGGGGTTTTAAATCCCACATTGAGCACATTGTCAGCATCTTCATTCCTTTTAAACACAAGGGCATAGCCAATAAGTATCTTAAATAGTCATAGCTTGTGGAAGATGGGGAACTCGTGTGCTAGGCCTGGCTGGTTGGTGACTAGTACAAGGAAAATTTTGACCAAAGAAATGTGTGATTATAGTAGTGCCACGTGTCAGCTCCAAGGGAAGTCATGTGGTCAGGAGTTGGATCTAACAGGGCTCCGATGATACATCGAGGTCATAAAATCAGAGGAGATCAGAGAAAGGCTCACAATCTTACAAATTTTGCAAGGTTGGGGGTTGAAGTTTAGAGGTCCATGATCTTACAAAATTTTTAAGATTGTGAAATTCAAAAGATTAATGTGACTGCGAGATCGGGTAGAAAAAAATGGAGCTATGACATTACGAAAGATGATTCAAAATTTCATGTATTTCAAATGGAAGATAAATGTGGGACTTGCGCAATAGTGAGAGCCAACCAAATTCTACCACGTGGCATCATAGGATTGGAGAGATAAGGGGAATAAGGAAAAATAATATAAAAACAAAATTCAAAGGGTATTCAATACATGAGTTTTAAAGTTGGAAATTTTGAATGAGTTTTAAAGTTTTATATAGTTTAACTATATAGATATTTTTAATTTTTTAATTTTAATGTTGTTCATGGCTCAGGCCCTGAAAATTCAAATTGATCATAGGGGCATAATTATTGTCTAGAATATGCACTATAATATACTGCCAAAATCGAGAAGAAATGAACTATCCATTTTTGCAATTAGTTTTTGCATAGGTATTCGATGGAAGAAACTACAAAAGGTTTTGTGATTCTAGGGGCTTCTCAGTGAAAAATGTAGATTTATTGTTTTAGATGAAATTAAGATGAGATATAGGTAGAATTTCATCAAATTTGATTTCATGGGCAACTTTAATGATGATTTTATTGTTTTAAATGAAGTTGGTTGCAAATGAAGTTTTTGCCAACATCACAAATTTGATGTGTATACGATATTTTCTTCAAGGATATTTTGTTGACTACTTTAGGGGGATATATAAGATATTTCTACAATATTTATGGTTTTAATTGTAGGCAGATGAGGAAGTTCAATTTCAATAACATCAAAATGAAGACCTTTTTAGTGGAACACATGTCAATTTTAGTTTCTAGATCCTGAAATATCTTGACTTATACATATTCTTCTTCTTTGCTCATTAAAAGGGTTCCAATTTTTAGGACTAGTGAGACCACAAGGTTGGCTCCAATTTTAGAGTTGTGATACCATTTTCCTCAGTATTCCTCTATTATGAACAACAATATTTATTTCTTTTGAGGCATTTTAAGATATAAAGTCATTCCTTGGTATTATTTCTAAATTTTGACATATAGATGATGTATTTTTTTAATGAGATTAATACAATAGCTTCATTTGTCTTAGTTTCATTTTGATTCTCATCTCCTTCCTTTGTTATCTACAATGTTTTGTGTTTAAGAACTAAGAGCTTAAACTCAATTGCAATCCCTTAAGG
This sequence comes from Cupressus sempervirens, assembly GCA_028749045.1. NCBI lineage: Eukaryota > Viridiplantae > Streptophyta > Pinopsida > Cupressales > Cupressaceae > Cupressus > Cupressus sempervirens. The sequence goes on along the minus strand of CM053783.1, from coordinate 140,454,656 downwards.
TTGTATGTTAGGATAAGATTTCTATTGGAACAAAGATCCATGTAAATGCTTATTTACATTGATAAGATTGTAGGTTACACCAGGAGGATATTACAATAAGTATGAGAGTTGTTATGAAGATTGATGTCTATTTGCAAGTCAGGTAGATAAATTAGATATCTGGATATACAAGCATACTTCAATTGTCCATGTGTATGTTAAGGTTTAGTTGATGCCCAATGGATAAGGGACTGGTCAGCTTAAAGGGTGCATGTTCTTTGTTGTTGCATACCTGGGTTATGTTGAGATCCAAATTATCAATCAAATATCTTTTATCTTTATGTTTAAGGAGTTGAAAGAGTTTTCCCTCACTTGGTTTTTCAAGTTCATGTGCTCTGTTATTAGCTATTTTATGACCATGAATGCTTGCATAAACATAGAAGATTAAGGGATTTTATCTATTATCTAGATTCAGTTGTACACCTTACACTAGTACCATATAAAGAATCCAAGGTCCACCCACCTAGGTCTTAAAAAGCTTGAAGAAGAAGAAGGAATTAGCCTTATAGTTGGCCCAAGATTGTAGTCAAGTGCATCCATTATAGGAATTTTCTAGTCTTAGATGTATTGGTCTAATTTCTTGGTTATTTTTAAATTTGTTAAATCAGAAACCAACACACTAGTGGAAAGGTTAACAACTTTTGAGTTGGATAACTTTGATAACTATCCTCCTAGATCTCACAACATTGAATAAATTCAAATCTAGACTAACCCTTGGTAGAAAGAGAGGAAACTCAAAAGGCAAATAGTTTGATAGTGAAGAAGAAGAAGAATCTAATGATGACCTTGAAGCCATTGAAGCCCTACTTGTAAGAAGGTTACCAAAAGGCAAAGGTAAATATAAAGGCAAAATTCCATTGATTTGTTTTTCTTGTGAAGAAGTTGGTCACACTGCTGCAAGGTGTCCAAACAAGGAAAGTAAAGATGACGAAAAATCCAACAAGTTCAAAGGCAAGAAAGATTCAAGAGCTACAAAGACTACAAAGACAAAGGTAAGAAATCTTGTTATATTGCTAAAGATTCTGACAGTGATGATGAAGATGAAATGTTATATATTACTATTAAAGATTAATCAAATGACAAGGATAATGAAAAGATGACACTTATTTCTCATGTTAACAAGAATGACACATGGGTAATAGAGAGTGGTTGTTCTCATCACATAATTGGTGATAAAACTAATTTTGAACACTTGGAGCACTATGATGGTGGAAGTTTAAATTTGGAAACTATGAATGATGTTATGTGAAGGGAAAAGGTTGCATTGCATTGACTAATGGAATCAAATGTGATAATGTCTACTAGGTTGAAGGACAAGACATAATCGTCTAAGCGTGGCACAACTGAACAACATTGGATTCAAGGTAGAATTCATGAATGGGAAGGCAAAACTTCTAGATGGTAAAGGAAACCTAGTTGGAACTAGCAATCAGACAAAAGGTAAATTTTTTAAACTAGACTTCACTCTACATGTTTGTTAGCTCAAATAGAAGAAACCAAGTTTCAAATAGAGGAACCCCGGTTAAATCTAGTGTTGATTGAGTTGTATCTAGTACAACTTGAGTAGGAGACTGTTCAAACTGAGTCCTAGATAAAGGAACTTGAGTCATAGTCTATGGGAACTGAGTCTCAGACAATAGAAATAGAACAAAATTTGGAAATTCATATAACCTTGGAGCATGGTGAACCAAGTGAATCCAATCCAAAATCTAGAAGTGAGATACCTATACTTGCTAGATATGTCATAAGGCATCATGGACCTAAGAAAATAATTGGAGATCTAACAAGGAACAAACTAAAAGGTACATGTTTTCTAACTAAAAGGTACATGTTTTCTTACTAAATTTGAACCTAGAACTATTAAAGATGCATTGAATAATGAAAGTTGGATTGAGGAAATGAATAAAGAGATTGAGAAAATTGAAAGGAACAATACGTGGACTCTTGTTCCTAGACCAAGGAAAAAAATGTAATTGGTACAAAGTGGGTACTGAGAAACAAATTGAATGAAAATGGTGAAGTATCAAGTAGTAAGGCAAGGCTAGTGTACAAATGATATGCTCAAGAAGAAGACATAGACTATGGAGAAACATTTTCTCATGTTGCTAGACTTGAAGGAGTTAAAACACTGCTTGCATATGCTACATTTAAAGGATTCAAAGTGTATCAAATTGACGTAAAATTAGCTTTCTTGAATGGAATTCTAGAAGAGGAAGTCTAAATTGATTAGCCTAAAGGTTTCATTGATCCAAATAAAAAAGACATGGTTTGTAAGTTACACAAAGATTTATATGGTATGAAAAAAGCTCCCAGAGCATGGTATGAGAGACTTCATGGATATCTAGTAAAGATTGGTTTTCAAATAACTAATAATATTAATAGTCTGTATATTAAAGAGGGACCACAAGATAAAATTTTGTTAGTGGAAATATTTGTGGACGATATCCTATTTATAGGTCATGATGACTTATGCAAGTCATTCTTTGAAGAAATGAGGAAAGAGTTTGAAATGTCAATGTTTGGAGAAATAAAATCCTTAGTTGGTTTACAAGTTAATCAAATGAAGGATGACATTTAAATTATTTAGTCAAAATATTTCAAGGAGATATTGAAGTCCTTTGGAATGGAAGATTCCAAACCAGTTGGAACACCTATGTCTACTAGACATAAGCTATCCAAGAATGATGATTCAAAAGAGATAAATTAGACTACTTATAGATCTATGATTGGGAAACTTTAGTAAATTGTTAATAAAAGATCTAATATTTCATTAGGAGTTGGTATAGTTACAAGATTCTCTGCGAATCCCAGAGAAAATCATATGATGGCAATCAAAAGAATTGTGAGATATCTAAAAGGCACTCAAGACTATGGTCTATGGTACAAGAAAGGAGGAAAATTTGAGTTGAAATACTTTACTAACCCTGATTGGACTAGAAGAATTGATGACAAAAAGAGCACTAGAGGAGGAGCATTTTTTCTTGGAAAGATGTTAGTATCTTGGACAAGAAAAAAGAAGAATTGCATCTCTCAGTTTACAATAGAAGTAGAATATGTTGTTTCCATAGTTAATTGCTCCAACATAATGTGGATCAAGCAATTCTTATTAGTAATGAAGGAAGAAATCAAGGATCTAGTGGTTATCTATTGTGATAGAACAAGTACAATCAGTATATCTAAGAATCCAGTGATGCACACCAAGACAAAACACATTGTAATCAAGTATCATTTTTTGAGAGAATTAGTTCAAGATAAAGAGGTTAAAATAGAATATGTTAACACAAAGGAACAAGTTTCTGACATATTTACCAAACCATTACCTAAGGATAAATTTTTGTATCTAAGAGGAAATCTAGGGGTCATTCCCCTATCTAATGCTCACTAGAGTACAGATTACTAATGCATCAACCAAACTACTTTGAAGATCTATCAAATTGATGCAAAGAAGTCAGAGCTCATTGCATATGAATTAGTACATCAAGTACATTGTAAAATCACTGTGTCAAGTCTTTGACATTTGATGTCAAAGAAGGAGAGAATCATTTCATATATTCATTAAGGGAGAGATTGATGTAATCAAAGAAGAATCAGAGGCAATAATCAGCAAGAGGGAGAACTTGATTTGATGGAGCCTAAAGATAAGATGGCAGAGGGATAATCTCAAAGGTAGTTCTCATGGATGGATGGAGAATTAGAATAAAACTAAGGATATTATAAAATTTATAAATCATTTTGATTGCTCTAAGTTTTCTTTTCTTAATGACATGTTCTATTACCATGAATGCCAAAGAGGGAGATTGTTGATAATAATTATTCAATTGTATATTGTCATTGATGTTATACAAATGTTATACTCTAACCATGCATTTCCAATTGAAACTGAGTTTAGAAGACTCTAGAATGAGCAAAGCACAAGTTCAGAAGAAGAAATTTTAGAGATTCCTACGTAAACCGAGTTAGGCCAATTAATAAAGGAGTTTAGTGTAAATTGAGTCAAGTTAGTTACCAAGGAACTCAGTGGTAAATAAGTGACCTAATTTTTAGTTTTAGCTGACCTACAATAGATTAATTTTATTTATTAGTTGGTTTATGAAAGTAGACTCAAAAAATGTTATTTGTTTATTTGAAAGGGTATTCAAGTTGACTTGAAATTGGATTTCATATATATGAATGTTCAAGATATGGATTGAAATATGAAGAAGTGGAGAAGAAGATAAGATGAAAATAAAGAAGGATATCTAATTTAGAGTAGAGTATCTAAGGAGATGCAAAGAATATTTTGATCAAGGAGGATCCAAAGGATAAGCTAGAATAGTGATCTAAATCTACAATTCAATTTCTTCATCAATCAGGTCAATCATTACTATTCTCTAACAATTGTAGCAATGAAGAAATCTCTTAATAGAGTTGACTTAATAATCATTTTGTAAATCCTCTAACTAGATGGAATTTCTAGATTGAAGTGTCTTAAGACCTCTAACAAGGACACTCTTAATAGGGTGATAAAAATCATTTAACAGGGTCACAACTAACAATGTATTTTGTAACCTTTAATAGGGTTGGTTCCTAATAGGGCTTACTGGAGAAGAGTGAAAAGTTGTAACTAGTTGCATTGGTGGTTTTGCCAAATTGGGGTTCCATGTCAAATCTTGGTGTCTCATGTGTTCATGTTATTTTCTTATTTCTTTATCTTTTTGCAACTAATTTACTAAATGTTAATACACATCATTATCTTAAGATTGCTTTGTTAACCAAGTTATAGTGAATATCTAGTTCTAATCAAGCTGTGAGTTAAAAGAAAGTTTGTATTGACATCTAAGGGATGTCAATTTTGTTTTGTGGTAATTGATTCACCCCTCCCCTCTTAGTTAATCCTCTTATATTTCCAATAATCACAGTGTATGATAATAGGTTCTAAAAACTCTATCCTAATGTCCTTTAACATCATTTGCATCAACATGATCTAATTGAGATTGTTTTTTGTTGTTACATACTCTCCTTCTACTGTACTCCATGAAATATAATCTTATTTCTTTCTTAGCCAAGAAACCAATCTTCCTCAAATGAAAAATGCTCCACCACTAGTACTCTTTCTTTATCAATACTGCCTACCCAATCTACATTAGTATATGCACACAAAGTAAAATTAGTTGATCTATCATACTATAGTCCAATATTAGGTGTACCCTTTAAATATCTAAATATCCTTTTTACTGCCACATAATATGACTCCTTAGGATCATCTTCAAATATTACTACTATTCCAACTCTATTTTCTATATTTGGTCTTGTGTGAGTAAGATATTGCAAACCTCCAATCATAGATCTATACTTCTTTTGCTCAACTATAGAGTCTCACCTTTTCTAGACAACTTGTGACTAGTTATCATATGTGTACCAACAAGCTTACAACTTTCTAATCTAAATAGTTTCAATAAGTCTTTCAAATAATTTTCTTTTGATAAATAAATACTGTCACTATTACGTATAATCTTTATATCCAAGAAAAATTTCATCTCAGCAATCATACTCATCTCAATCTCGTTCTTTATTTCATCTGCAAACTTATCACTCACCTTATCATTACCTCCAAAGATTATGTCATTCATAAATATCACAATGATCAAAAATCCATTCTCAATTTCTTTCAAATACAAATTATTATCTACTGTACCTTTAGAAAATCCCTATTTTGCCAAATATTTGTCCAATTTTGCATACCAGGTTCTAGGTGTTTGCTTTAGACCATACAATGCTTTCTTTAATCTGCATAACATGTGCTTTTCTTCTATCAAAGAAAATCCTTTGGGATGCTCAATGTAGACTTCATCTTCAAGTTCCCCATTCAGAGATACTGACTTTACATCCATCTAATACACTTTGAACTTCTTACTTTCTACATAAGCCAAGAACATTCTTATTGCTTCGAGTTTGGCAATAGGAGCAAATGTCTCTTCATAATCTATGCCTTCTTGCTGTGAATATCCTTTGCATACCAATTTTTCTTTATTCCTTGAAACTTCACCTTGTTCATTCATCTTATTTTTGAAAACCCATTTAGTGAGGACTATAACATTCTTGTCTTTAGGTCTGGGAACCAATTTCCAAGTCTCATTCTTCATAATCTAATCTAATGCTTCCTTCACTGCTTGTATCTAATGATCATCCTTGCATGCCTCATCTGAACTTTTTGGTTTAACTTGAGAAATCAAACATAATTCCTCATGTACTCTATTTCTCATCATCACTCCTTTGTCTTTCTTTTCAATAATATGATGCTTAGGGTGGTTCTTTATCAAATTTCTATTTGGTGTAGGAATTGCTACTTCAATTCTTATTTCTTCTTTTGGTTTTGATCTCTACTCTTCTCTTTGTTCAACAATTTGAACACCATTCTACAAATAATTTTTAGTCTCAAAGAAAAATTCATTATTCTCTCTAACAATTTTATGATTATCTTCTTCTTCATCAAAAATATAATCCAACATTCTTTCTTTAACTCCGAGCTTTTAATCCACTTTCACATTTGCACTCTCAAAAATAGTCTTACTTCTCTAATTAAAGCATCTATAAGCTTTTATTTTCAATGAATAACTAATATATCATCATCTCTCTTTATGTAACACTTAATTCCAAAAATTCCAAAATATTTTATAGAAGGTGCATGTCCAAACCACAATTCATAGGGATTTTTGTTTGTACCTTTTTTGATCTACACTATGTTCATGGTGTATACTATTGTGTTGACTATTTGTCTCCAAAATGTCTTGGATACATTATTCTCAAACATCATTTCTCGTGTTGCTTCTGTTATAGACCTATTTCTTCTTTCAACAATCCCATTTTGCTCAAGAGTCTTAAGTGCTAATAGTTGTCTCTTAATACAAATTTCTTCACAAAATATGTTAAAGTCTCTAGAAGTAAACTCTCCACCTCTATCTAATCTCAATCATTTTATCTTTACACTAGATTCATTCTCAACTCTATTCTTGAATAACTTAGAATTTTCAAATGTCTCAAAATTTTCTTTAAGAAATGCTACCCACATCATTTTAGTGAAATCATCAACAAAAATCATAAAGCACATTTTGCTGTAGAATCCTCTTGTTTTAGTAGGACCACTCAAATTTGTATGAATACTCTCCAATTTTGTTGTGGTAGTGAACCTCTTGTTGGGAAAATAAACTTTCTTATGATTATCCATAACACATTCTTTGCAAACAACATTAGTAGGTTTCATGACTCTAGGTTAATCTCTAACAACAAAGGTACTAGTATCCTTCACAATATTGTAAAAGTTTATATGATAAAATATTCTTTGACATAACCAACTATTATCCACTTTTGGAACCAAAAAAGTCATCTCTATAGGGTTCAATTGGAACATGTTACCTCTGGATCTTGTACCACTTGCAATCAACTTACCATCTTTATCTTTGATAATGCATGTCTTCTCTGTGAATTGAAAGTGATAACTTTTATCAACCAACTGTCCAACACTCAATAGTTTATACTTTAATCCATCGAAAAAATAAACATCATCAGTGTTAGTATTTCCATCAAGAGTAATAGATCATATTCCCTTGATATGACAAGCTACATTGTTACAAAATCTAACAATCCCTCCATCATGATTACTAAACTTGTCAAACTTATTCATATCTCCAGTCATATGGTGTGGACACCCACTATCTATAATCCAGTCAAATTTCTTTTCAACTTGTAAAACTAGGGCTTTTTGTTCTCTAATTTCTTTTTTAGGATTTTCTTCTTTTATAGCCATAAATCCTTTTCATCATCACTTTCATTTTTAATTCTTTCTTTAGACTCATCACCTTCATTTGCATACAAACAATCTCTAGGTCTTCTAGGCTTGAAATTATTTTTATATATTTTCTCTCTTTTAGGACACTTAGAAGCATAATGACCAAATTCATTGCAAGTCCAACATTTAAAGACTCTCTTACCATTTGGTTCTCTTCTTACAAGCAGTAAAATTCCTTCTTCAATTCTTCTATCCTCCTCATATTTGGATCTATTACTACTAGGATAGTCTCCACTGGTGCTTGTACCTCTTGATAAATAAAGATGAACACTCAATGCATTAAAAGTGTTTTCCACTTAGGGCGATTCTATAGATTTCTTTAAGCTTGCTTCTAGTGCTTCAAATCTTCCCAGTAAAGTCTCTTTGGTAAACTTCTAAGTGCAAGTTATCACTTTCTCAATCATTTGCATTGTCTGTCTAAATGGTGGTGTCAAATTTTTTAAATTCTTCCAAACAATCTCATATTCATCTTTAGATCCTTGATAAGACTTAATTCTTGCAAAAATATCTAATATTCTACCAATATAGCTTCTCATAGATTCATCTTCCATCATTTTAGCATCTTGAAACAAACATATCCAATTAACATTATTAGATTTCCACAATCCATTTGTAAAATAAAATAAATTGTTTTTTGGATTTGATTGTGTCTTTTTTTACCATCAATGGTTTAGATCATACTACATGATCCATCATTAGGATGAGAAAGTGCAGGGTAGTAAAGATATGCAGACTGAACCTTTCTCAAGAGCTATAAGAAGAGAAGGGAAGAGCACACACAATCCTGCAAAGAATAAAAGAACAATGAGTGAAAAGTGCAGCACCTAATAAAATAATGAGATATGAAAGATAACGGACAAAAAGGAATAAAATATATAAATGGACAAAAAGAAAGAAAAACCCCCAAAATGAACCAAGGTGACAAAATTAATAAATTAGAACAAACCAAAAATCAAACTTAAGAAAAACACATAACAATTACACTAAAAGAGAGAAAGTAGACACATATGCATACGCGAGTGAGAGTGAATACATGTTTTTGTGTGTGTGTGTATATATACATACATATATGTGTGTGTGTAAATTCTTTTAGTATGCTTATCACATTCAAAACTAGATTCTAAGGCTACCCAAATTTCATGAGATGTCCCTAAGAATTTTACTTAACTGTATTCATTCTCAACAAGAGTTGACAATAATTCTTCTCGAGAAAGCATATTACACATAAACAAATCTCTTTTAGCTTCACTACATATGTCAAGTTTTTTTCTTCCACAATCTCCTTTTTTTCTTTTGTCATAAATCAATACCCTAGACCCATATATAGAAAATGAGTCTTCATCTTCTCCTTCTAGCTATCATAGTCAACTCCATCAAATTTTGGACTTTCTTTTCTGAAGTGACCCACTATTGATCTCCCAAAGCTATTAATCTTTTTCTTCAAGAATTTGATGCTCTTATACCAATTTTTAGAAAGTAAGGTCCACTAAGATAATGAAGAAGGGGTGAATTAATTATCCAACAATCAAAACACTTATTAACCTTATTAATCCTTAAGCATGGGAAAAATATAATCAGCAACCATAAGAAGATATACATACACAATAGCACCACATATTTTAACTATGGAAACCCTTGATTAGAGGGAAAAACCTAGTGGGGGTGGTACCCACAAAATGATGTACTAATATAAATGTTCCTTGTAAGATGATGTACTTTGTTAGGAGCCAATGAAATGCATTTAGTGCATATCAGTCAATGTTAGAGACTTTGAATCTATGTAAGGAGATTCCAACACCATTAGGAGTTGTGCCAACCCTATTAGGAGTTTTAGATGACAAAAGGACCCACTATCCAAAGATCTTTAGGGGAAAGACCACTGAACTCACTATCCAAATGGCCTCTATATTATTCCTTATAGAATAATAGCAATTATATTATCTCAGCTCCTTCTCTATCCTCTTGACCTAACCAAAACTTTTCAAACCTTGTTGTTGTACACTAAGAAAGTGCACTCCTCTAAACCCTTCTATTCAAGAGATCCCATGATTTGGAATACTTGAATGTCGGCTTAGAGATCCCTATCCATGGAGTGCAAAGGTCCATAAAAAAGTATAAAATGAGCTCTTGAATGAGCCTTAGGGATGCAACCCTTGCTAGTAAACCATGCAATGGTAGGTTCCTTAGACAAGAACAAGAATGTAAGTGTCCAAAAGGAGTCCTCAAATGTGCAATTCAAGTATGATCTATGCTAAAATGAGATGTACAATGAAACTAGGTTAAGGAAATGAGAGTATTACAAAATCCATTCTAATTAAACTAGGTGATTTAAGCTATTAAAAAATGAACTAAGCTACTTGCAAAATGAATCTAAGCTAGTATGAGGATGATAATAAGAGAATTCAAACAAGAAGTAGAAGTTCTCCACAAGCTCTAAGAAGATATATTGAGAAACCTATAGCATAACAATACTCAAGAAGATGAATCCTTTGAGATGGAGAGAGCTCTCTCTTTTAAAAGTGTACGAATGATGGAGATCGAGATCAAGGGTGGGGATTAACTTTTGGCATGATCATGTGTAAGAGCAAGTCAACCAATGAAAAGGAGTTGACCTTTCATGTGAGACAAAAGCCTTTTCTTTTAATTTGTAAATAGAAAAAGGACTTTATGTGTGCACATTGAGTGAGTTAGAAGAGTGGAGTCTTTTATTTAATTAAAAGGGGGACATGCTCTTTTAATCAAATATGGACTTAGGATAATATAGTCAAACTATAGGTTATAATTGAATAAATTGATTTTTAGAAATTTGGCCTAGGTAAATGATTAAATAATTTAGCCAAAGTGTTGAGAAGGGGGCTAATAGTCTAGATGACCATTTTTAGGTGATTATAGGTATTAGATTACCAACTTCACATCCAATAATCCCTTAGTTCACTTATTCACATTTACCAAATACTTCACATTTTACACACTTGAATGCATACTTCACAACAAGGAAAATAACCTTCCTTTATATCATATTCTCAAAAAAAAAATCCTTGAGTCGGTCCTTAGGATTTTCCAATTAATTATAATAGGAACTCATTAAGATATTACAAAACTTTACATCTTTTTGTAATTACAAATCACTGTCAGCTCACAATCTTGACAACTTTCTACACATGTGACCTTAGACCTTACACACTTACTAATGTCATCATCAGATTGTCTACTGTCACTATCTAATTTTTCTCATCACAATTATATCTTAGTTAAGAGATATAGATCAATCACCAGAAACCACTTATGGTACTCTGACTACTTACTATCTTTTGTAAATCAAGCATATCTTCTGCATGTGTTCAAATCTCTATATGTATGCTTAGCCACTTCATCAGTGTATAGTGTAGAACACATTCTTAACTATACTTGACATGATCACCAATACATAGTCTATATGACCTCATTCTCTATCTATTGCTCTGCTAGTCTTCATAGAAATGTTGACATCAATGAAAAACATAGTCATGAACGCAACATGACAATCATAAGAAATCTTTCCAATGCTTAGGATACTCCCCCAAAGGAATACCATCAACATTCATGCTAATAATAACTACACTAGGGGTATCTATACTAGTTACACTAGGAATAATAATGGTGGAAAAAGGGAAGAAAGATCTTGGCTTAAAGGTACTTGTTACAAGTGTAGAGAAGAAGGACATAAGGCATTTGAATGTACTAACTTTAGAAAGAATCTTAGAGGTAGTAGCGAAAAATACTTTAGCTTGTGAATAAATTGATGAAACACCTAATGAACCTGAAAAATGGTGAGAACATGATGTTGAGAAGAATCTTATGGACTGAGGAAATTTATGGAGAACCTATTTGGAGAAGAAGTTTGTTCAAAACTAGATGTAAGATAGTTAGAAATATTGCAAGGTAATCATTGATAGTGGAAGTTCATATAATTTGGCTTCTGAGGAGCTAGTTAACAAGTTGCAATTGTAGAGATTGAGACATCCTAAGCCTTGTCATGTTTCTTGAATCTAGAAGGAGCATAAATTTCTTGTAAGAGAATAATATATTATCAAATTCAAAATTATAAATTATTATGATGAAGTCTTGTGTGATAAGATGCCGAAGGAATGTTGTCATTTTCTTTTGGGTAGACCTTGGCAATATGATAGACAAGATTTGCATGATGGCAGATTGAACCAATACATTATTTGGATTGATAGGAAGAAACACATATTGTTGCCTTTGGTGGAAAATTTTGATGAAAATCATTGTACCACAATTAGAGTACACTTGGTTGAGGGTAATAAGTTTGAAAGAGAAATGAAAGAACAAAATATTTTTTATGCTTTGATTCCTAGAAAAATTGAAAAAAAAGATGAGTTAGAACATGCACTTGAGATTAAACCTTTGTTGACTAGATTTCATGACATCATTTCTAATAATGTAACTGATGATTTCCCTCCTATGAGAAGTATAAGTCATTATATGGATTTGATACTTGGAGTTAGTTTTCCTAATAAAGCACCACATAGGTTAACACCTGATGAAAAGATTGATTTGAATAGACAAGTGCAAGAATTGCTTGGGAAGGTTATAAATAGAGAAATTTTGAGTCCTTGTGTCATACCTACTATGTTAGCACCTAAGAAGAATGGAGAATGGAGATTGTGCACTAACTCTAGAGCTATAAATAAGATAATAATGAAGTGCATATTTCATTTTCCTAGGATGGATGACATAATGGATAGTTTGACTGGAGAAAAATATTTTACGAATATTTATTTGAAGAGTGGTTATCATCATATTACTAATGAATGTTTGTATGGGTGGTTAGTTATGCCCTTTGGTCTAACTAATGCACCTAGAACTTTCATGAGGATGATAAATGAAGTTTTGAAGAAATTCTTGGGTAAATTTATGATTGTATATCCTGATGATATTTTGATATTTAGTAAAAGTAAGAAAGAACATCTTAAACACTATTGAGCAGTTGTTTTGCATGATTCTTAATGACAAGAATCCTTTCAAACTCCTCTCTTGAAAAGCTAATTCGACGATCAGCTCCAAGGTTCCAGGTGATCTTGTGACCTATGAGAATTTGCTCAATTGAAGATAAATGAGGAGGCCTTTGCTAGTTCTGATAACTTTGAATAAGATGTAGAATCTATTTGCTACTTCAAAAGAGTAAACACACAAGAAGAAATGCATTTTTCTATTTTTCTATTTTATGATGAATGCATCTAACAATGCAACTATATGAATTCCCGATTTTAACCAAGGGGGTTAGTAAAGCAAGTAACAAGAAAATTAAGAAAATAACATGAAAAGTAAATCCTAATGGACATAAGCTATAGACACAACATGTCTATGAGTTAAGCTTTTGAAAAGATCGGGGGGTAACCAATTAAAATAGGAGCAATGCTTCCTTAGTTCCACTGATGCAATAATCGATGGGGAATTCAGTGATCATATGATGTTTCACTTTTCATCAAATTTCAAGGCCATGGAAAGTGCACTCATGCAAGACAAAAATCTATGAAGGAAAAAAATGGGTGATCTCTTCTTGAACTAGATATGTCAACAAAATTTGTAAAACTGTAGCAAAAACCAAAATTAAAAGATCGGCTGATAGTGTTCAACATACATTAGAGGTACATTGAACAATATGTAAGGTAAATAAAAGCCAATCCCTTGTATACCTCATTATTGATGGAGCTTAGTAACACAATAAACTTTTTGCTCAATTACATTCCATGAAAATACATCCAAAAAATGTAACACACTTAGGCAAGAATCACTACACTCCAAATGCAAGCACCAAAAGCATATATTATTGCAAAATAATAGTGGCCTCCATTACATATTACAATCCAGAATTTATAAGAAATCTTCTCCTCAATTTTTTTGAGAGTGATAGATATCTTTATGCAATCGTATGCTTTAAACTAATAAAAAAAATCTATTTATGTACAAAATATCTATCTAACCGGTGCTAAGTAGGACTCCATCCATTTTATATCATTAATTGGATAAATTAGCATTTACATGTCTTAAAACAAAGAAAAACATGAGAAAATAAGAAGATAGCCTTTAGTAGATGTAGGAGTGACTGGAAGTGGCAAAAATAGAAGCTCCATCTTCACTAGGTGTTCGTAGGAGTTAAACTGCTATTAGAATGTGTTTCCAATGCATGGAAATCTCTAATTTTGGAGCTGGTAGTTAACTATCAATGCACCTCTAACTTCTTTAGAATCTTCCAAGACATTGTTTCAAAAAGTGTACTAGTGCACTTGGTGCAGCAGTGCACCTCAGAAAAAAAATGCAAAATTTCATTGAGTGTCAAAATTGAAATTCTGGCTTCTAGGTTTTGTTCCCCTTTATACCAGAGCTATGTCTAGGTGTTTTCCCTTGAGTTTCTCAATTATCTCAGTGACTTGATCTCCATCTAGTTAATATAAGGCATTATATTTATCCTTTACTTTTTTCCTATAGTTATCCACTTCTATACGAGTTTCTACAAAATCCTCGAGTTTTGTATCAAGCTCTAATAAAGCTTCTTCCATTCTAAATGCATACCAAATGTACTCATCATTAGAAACTTCATCAAAAATTTTCTAAAATTTCTCAACTACTGCCTCTACTGGTATTAGCTTTTTCCATGCATCATCCTTAAAAATGTCCAGACATGTATCACTATAATGTTTTTCATCTTCCAAAATTTTCTCTTAGGCTTGGTCCTTGAGCCTATGAATCTCCAATTTAATGATTCCATTACTTCATTTCCATCTATAATCTTCTCAATCCAATCATCTATTTTATCTAGCTCCTCAACTATATATACATCCATTAGCATCTGATACCTTTGGCCTTTGATTGTCTGTAATGCCTGTAAGTCTTTCCCCCAAGTATGCACTTCATCCATTATACCAAAATCTTGGTTCAAAATTGCCACTAACTTGTTTGCATTCTCCTGCATAACATGTAATAATTTAAGATTTCCTTGAATGATCAATATGCCTTTCTCCTCCAAAATTTCTTATCATTGCTAACAACCTCTCAAAAATGGGTCGAATTGTATTGTACCCCTATTCCTTCTCTGTATTTCCACATTAGAAGCTTCCTCAAGGTTAGTGGGATCGAAGGGGCCAAAAAATTCACTCAAATATGCCTTTATTATTTTGTTTTTCCACCGAAGTGTTATCAATTCTACCCCATCCTGCTATATGCTCCTAAACACCTCCTTCATCCCTATTGTTACCATCAACTTCATAGTTTCCAAGGTTGTCTTTCCAAGCATAACTTCTTGGATTTGATAATCCCTTGGAGTCAATTCTTCACATTTTATTATGGAGGAGGGATAGCTACATGAGAAAAAAGGTCCTAATTCTAATCACTCATAACAAAAGCTAGTGCTTGTGCATCCTTTGGAGGTGAATAAAGTTTCCTTAGAACTTCTATCAATTCCATTCTATCCTCCTCCTTAGTAGTGAATTTTTGTTTCTTGTTTCTTATTACTTCTTTTCTAAGCCACCTTGGGATATTATATACTAGGGATTTACCTTTAGAAGATGAAGGAGTTTTCTCAGCCATACTCTTCCCCTTATCACTCATTTCTAGATTCTTCTCCCTTTGTGACATTTTAGCAGATGGAGTCTTTATATTTGTGGGGCCAACAATTCTCACCTCGGTGTCTTGGGAAGTTTGTTGTGGTTGTTCACTTACCCATCCTTCTTTCGACACTTCATTGGTGGATACTTTTTGTGGCTCTTCTTCATGCTTCGTTTGGACCTGTTCATCTTTTGTACCTGGAGGAAGAGGGATAGCTAATCCCTTGTCTACACATAATGTGACTTGTACCTGGGATGCCAAAACTATGTCAAGTCCTTGTGATTTGGGGTGCATCTAAATCCAATCCTCTTATTGAGGTTGATTAGTTGGAGTATCTCTCACCTTATCCCCAACCAACTCAATACCCATGGGCATAAAGTCAAAATCTAACATCTAAAAGACATCAGTGCCCCTCACATCCTACTCATCTATCCATTGTTTCATTTCATCTTCTAATGTAGTGGTCTGCATGGGTTCATCATGGGTAGATGGTAATGTGATCATGGAACTTCTTCTTCATTCTTCCTATGTGGCTTTGGCAAGCTGAGTTCTCTTATTCAAGATAGATTGTCCTCTTCCTCCTCATCAACCTCTTCTTCTACTTCTTCCAAAATTCGTTCAAGAACTGAGGGGAAAGGAATCACTTTCTTGGTCACCTTTTGCCTCCTCTTTATTGGATTCTTAATCTTTCTCCTTTTAGGTGTGGAGGGGGAGGCTTGCTCTATTTATTGAGATGGGGAAACCTCTTGTTCTTTAGTTTCTATTTCCCCTTGGCTTTGTGCAACTAGTAGTATAGGGGATCAGCTTGGGCTTGTGTGGCTTCTACATTCTCTGACCCTTGTATATTTTCCTCTCCTTGCTGTGGAGGTGCTAGAATTTATCCTTTTTATAGTTTAGCTTGTTGAGGAGAATTCCTCTTCCTTTTTCCCTTACCTTTACCCTTTTGAGCTCAATAATAACCAATTGTCCTATCAAGTTGGTGCACCATTTCTAGCCTTACTAGTGACTGAGCTATAAATGTAGGCACAATGACCTTTGCTCCTCTACCTCTAGCTAAACAGGCTTGCACATGGAAGATTATTATCTCATGAATTGGATCAAGTTTGAAAGGTCTCTTGATCCAATCATTCGTTAATTTGATGACATGCCTTGCCTTGTGATTAATGTTTGAGATCTCTTCTTTATCAATCTCGACATTCATAATAGGTCATTCACCAATCTTATCTCTATTGAATAATGGATCAAGAAACTCCTCCATGTCTTGTTGCACTATCTTCAATGAAATCTTTATCTTTAAGGCCTTCTCTACCAAAGAAAAAGTTATCCTATAATAATCCCTTATGTAGACATCACAGTCATTTGTTGCATTCATCCAGTGATCTTTGATGGCTTCTTCATGTTAGAATATTTTACCTGCTAAATATTGCACTCTCCCAATATTTTCAAAATATGGCTGAGGAGAATTATACTCTTCCAAGGGATATTGATCCCTTTCACTTTCAAAAGAAGGGATATCCTACCTTTGATCCATCTAGAAAGGTCCTATAGTCATAGGCTAGGTCCAACATATTTTATGTTGCTTTCTAACTCTATCATAGGCAAAAAAAATTTGTCAAGAAATCTCCAAGAGAATTAATCTATCGCTGGGATACCTAGGGAGCTTCTTAGGGTTGATAGTTGTACCTACTACCCTTAAATATGTGAATGTACATAACTGAATATAATAAGCTCTGACTAGTGATATATATGCAACTACCTCCTCTGATATTATCTTTGCATAATCCCTTTCTATGAACCAGATTATTGTGAAGATGAAAGCATCATTTACAATTCTATATTCTTTGCTTTTCACTGAAAGAATATTCTTCACCAGATGAGAGTATACAATATAAAGCCATGCATTTGCATCCTACATGTTACCCCTCTTATAAAGCCCTAGATAATCTACTGCCCTCATGGCTAATAAGTACACCAAGTATGATGTCATGTAAAATTTCTTGTTGTTCTTTGCCACTACCAATTTCTCACCCAAATTTTGACTGAGAGTAGAATCCCAATCTAGTGGCATCTCTACTTTGTTTATTGTTTCAATAAATTGCACCATAAAAATATTCAAGTGTCCAACTGCTGGAAAACCCCTAACTCTACTCAAGAGTATGATTGAGTGTCCAATATCTTCCTTCATGTATCCTCTTGTCATGTCTAATTTTCCTATTTTCTTTCCTAGAGGAGTCTTCTGTATAAGGTATGAAGATTGGATGATCTTAGAAGCCTTGTCGATATGTTTCTTATACCATCTTTTTGCTTGCTCATAGGTTGGTCTAATGAATTGATCCAACCTTGGGAGATGGAACACTTTCTCAATGTTCTTGGATCAAAGGTCAAGAATGATCTCTCCCATTATACTCTTAACTACCCTCTCTTCAGGAACAAAATTTTCTTCAAGTGTCATGATTAATTTTGAAAATTGTATTGACATTGGATGTAATGCTACATTAACAAGCCTTGATCAGATCAATGTAGAGATCATCTGAGACCTCTCAGTTGGTTTGTTGCATAGCTTTAATAACTCTCCCAAATCTGTGTGACCCAAATCTATGTCTCTAATCTCTAAGTAGTCATCTTGAAACTATGATTTTGTAGGAATACCCTAAAACTTGAATACTACTAGTTTTGGTGCCATTTTCTCACCAAGAGAGGATAATAAAGATGCCATTGAATCTACACAAAAAGCATGTCCATTAGTCTAAAGTCAAATTTTTTTTTATTAATCATGCCCTGATACTATCTCAAACAAAACCCCTAAAACTAAACACTCCTAAAAACACAAAAACCTAATTTAGAATCTAAAAAATAAACAAAAAAAGGCACACCAGGTGCCAACTAGGCGCACTTGATGCACCCTCTTTTATATGCAAATTTTAGTATGTGTTGCACATCAACGCATCTCATGAGGTGCCCCTGATGTGCAACTCATATTTAGGTGTGAAGAAGTTTTAGATTTATTAAGGTGCACATTAGTGTACCTGGTTAGGTGTGCTAATGCACACCTTAATTAGGTTTTGATTTTTTTTATTTTTTATTTTATTAAGGTTTTTGTGTGGAGAATAAGGTGTAAAGGAGATAAGGTGTGCATCAACACACCTTATGAGGTGCGCTAATGCAAACCTTATGTTATGTTTTCTAACTTTGTGTTAGTGTTTGTGCTTTGTATAGGGAGGGAAATTAATGAAGAGGCACACCTCACCTGGTGTAGGGCTATGATAAAGGAAAAATAGAGGGGAGAAATAAATAAAAGTAAGGAGGGAGAGCGACCCCTAGATTATATAGCCTGGGGGAACACACACACTTTTTTTGTGCTACACAGGTGCGTAGGTACGCAACTGCGTATCACAAAAAGTGTGTCTCTTTGGTGCACTAGCAAACCTATTTAGGTGTGCTGGTGTGCCTTTTATTTTGCAAAAAAGACTCCCCATCCTAAAAACTCTAATTTTTGTCAATTGGGCTTCTCAGTCGGGACTTGGATGCGAACTAGGGGACTAGATAAAACCTCAAAAGGACTCAGTCCCTGGACTAGGGATCTGATTAACAGAAAAATAAAGTAGGGGGTCCCCATTTCTAATTGAAATGGGGCATGTGTTGTGAAACCACAAGAAACACATTAGACAAGTATTGCAGAAGTTCAAAGAAGAAAAGTAGTTGATTAATTTGAAGAAATGTTCATTCATGAAGGAAGAGATTGTATATCTTGTTTTTTATTTATTTATAACTTGATGGACTAAATATGGATCCTAAAAATATGACTTATTCTTGATTGGCCTACACTAGAGAATGTGGGAGAGGTAAGATCATTTCATGGATTGGCATAGCGTTTATCAGAAATTTTAGTTCTATTTGTAATGTTATGACTGGAACTATGAGATGAGATAAAAAGGATTTCAAATGGACACATGGAGCACAAAAGCATTTTGATGAATCGACAGGATCCTCCTCCCTTGGCTAGCATTGCTTTAGCCACTTGGGTTATTTTTATGTTTTTTTTTAATGAATAGTTGTTAGTATTTTGAGATTTGTCCTTTGAACTCTCACAAGGTGATCTTGTATCACCTGACCCCTTTTTTGTGAATATGTAAATTTAATATTTAATTAATAGACAAGGGAGGATTCAGTAAAAAAGAGAGCTTTGAAACATTAAAACAAAAGAGTGCAAAATTTCCTACAATTGCTTTTCCTAATTTTAGTAAAGTTTTCCAAGTTGAATGTTATGCTAGTCAAAGTACGATAGGAGTTTTTTTCAGTCAAGAAGGAAGAACTATAGATTTCTTTAGTGAAAATTTGAATGATGCTAAGATAAAATATTCAATTTATGATTAGGAATTTTATGCTATTGGTCAAGCTTTGAAGAAATTGAGACATTATTTGATGGCTAAAGATTTTGTATTGTTTACTGACCATAAAGCTTTGTAGTATTTGGGAATTTAAAATAAATCGAGTCAAAGACATATGAAGTGGGTTGAGTTCTTGTAGAATTTTTCCTTTTCATTGAAGCATGAAAGTGGACACTTAAACAAAGTTGTTGATGCCTTGAGTTGAAGAAGAAATTTTCTAATAGAGATGAGAATT
Organism: Cupressus sempervirens; assembly: GCA_028749045.1. Lineage (NCBI taxonomy): Eukaryota > Viridiplantae > Streptophyta > Pinopsida > Cupressales > Cupressaceae > Cupressus > Cupressus sempervirens. The sequence continues at coordinate 140,434,561 of CM053783.1, read as the reverse complement.
GGGGTACTTGGTTTTGATGACTTGAAACATTTGTATGAGATTGATCATGAGTTTGTAGAACCTTAGAAAGCTTGTAAGGAGAAAATAGTGATTGATAAATGGTTTGATTATTTCATTTAGGAAGACATGTTTGTTAAGGGAATTTAGTTATGCATACCTAGAGGATCTATTAGAGAACATAATGAAGGAGAAACATAGTGGTGGACTTGTTGGACATTTTGGGATTGATACAAAATGAAATTGATTTTAGATAGATACTTTTGGCCATAGATTTATAAGGATGTTCAGAGAATGATTAGAGGTTGCAAAATTTGTCAAATAGAAAAGGGAGCTAGTCATAATTTGGGATTGTATTCACCATTTCCTGTACTTGATAAGCCTTGGGAAGAGATTAATATGGATTTTGTTCTTGGGTTACTATAACTAAAAGGGGTAATGATTCTATCTTGGTAGTGGTTGAATTTTTTTTTTAAATGGCTCATTTCATACCTTGTAAGAAAACATCTAATGAATTACATGTAGCTATGTTATTCTTTGAGGAAGTGGTAATATTGCATGGTTTGCTTAAGATTATTGTTTCAGATAGAGATACTAAATTTACTAGCTATTTTTGGAAGACACTTTGGATGAAGTTGAATAAAAAATTGAAGTTTAGTTCCAAATTTCTCCCTCAAACATATGGACAAATTGAAGTTGTGAACAAAAGCTTGGGTAAGTTTCTAAGATGTTTGGTTGGAGATAAGCCCACTAATTGGGATTTAGTTTTAGCACAAGAAGAGTTTGCACACAATGATTCTATGAATAGGAGCAATAAGAAGACACCATTTAAGATTTTCATTGGATTTCATCCTAAGGAAACCATAGAGTTGAGAGATTTTTCTACCAAGACAAAAAGAAGTGTTCAAGATGAGGATTTTGCAATTTTATGAGAGCTTTATATGATGAAGTAAAAGGAAATTTGGAGGATAGTAATATAAAATATAATTAGAGAGGTGATAAGAGGAAGAGACAAATATTTTGAAGTTGGAGATGAGGTTATGATTCATTTGAAGTATAATATATTTCCAATTGGTACCTACAACAAGCTAAAAATGAAGAAGTTTGGTCTCTTGTTAAACCCAACACAAGGAGGGTACAAGAAGAGAGACTTTCAACAACATGTAGAATAAACTCAACTGCAACCTTCTTTCCTTGCTAAGAGTTACACACATAAGCTATACTGAAATCAAATGAATCCATAGAGAATGTGAGGCCAAAAGAAACTTAATTTAGGTATAATTATTTAACTTCACATAACGAATAACCACAACATGCTTGATTGTGAGGCTTTCTAGGTTGTGACCTTAAATAGAATAAGAAGTACACAAAATTAGAGCCTTATTTCACATGTTCTAACTTTGATTGTATCCACTCTCTATCTTGTTTCTTGTTATCCCCCTCTCTACATCTAACTAAGCTTCTTTTATAGCTAGTTAAGCCACAAGTTGGTTAGTCAAACATTAATTACAATTTAGGACCATACTTGGAAGAGTAAACAAACACCCATGCCAACAATCATATAAAATCTTGTGTGCTTGAGGGTAGCTCCATACATGTGTTAGGAGTCAGCTCCTAACTATGTAAGACACCATGTAAGAAATTAAAACCATGCCAATCAAGTCAACATGTTAAGCAAGCTAAAAATAACAAGGAAGCAAGGACTACAAAGAATGAAACTGAACTCCAAGAAAAATGAACAATCAAGGCTCAAACACCAATTAGGATGAGGATTAAGGATAGGTCCTTGTCTTGATGTTAATTGTGTACAACGTGAAACCAAAAGTAGAAATGAATGCTTTACAAACAATAGACTATTATAGGAAAGAAGAAATATTTTTGGTTGATGTAAGATTGCTCAAAGACCCAAGATTCTCCTACATCATATGCTCTAAGGCCACAAGAGAAGTTGAAGAGAAGACATCAAGGTAATTTCCAAGGAAAGAAAAGAAGGAACACTTGGGGAAGGAAAACTAGACTGTTGAAGATGAACTAAAACTTGTTAAATAGAGAAAGATAACAGATAGAGGTGAATTTAAGGGTACTTGCTATAGTCGTGGTGATGAAAGTCACTCCACACTATATGTAAATGTGATTGTCAATTTCTAGATTTGATTGTGTAGAAACATTTTGTCATCAACATTTTAGATCAAACTGCATGATCCATCATTAGGATGCAAGATAATAAGAAGAAAAAAAAGATGACAAGTGATAGAAGAAATGATATTATGAATGAGGCTCAAGACTTGGTCAATGAACACAAGAGGGAATAAGAGACTTTGTTGTTTCAAAAAGTACTATTTGGTAAGAGGGTATTGGAACCTTGTCAACAGAGTAGTTTGTTTAGGACTTGTTGAAAGTCTGGAGGTATATGTTGGAATGTGATTATGGATGGTGGTAGTGCTAATAACCTAGTTGTTGAGGAGATGGTTCAGAAAATTCATTTGAAGAGAGTGAGACATCCTTGTCCTAATAGGATCACTTGGTTACAAGATGAACATGCTTTTGAAGTGAGGGAGCAGTGTCTTGTTAATTTTTAGATCAGACAATATTTTTATAAGATGTTATGTGATATTGTGGAAATGAGTAGTTGTCACATAGTACATGGTAGACCTTGGCAGTATGATTACAGGGTTGTGCATGATTATGCCAAGAATGTTTTTACTATTGCAAAGGGTGGTAGGAAGCATTCCCTTATTCCTTTGTAGAATGTATAACATGGTAGAAGGAACTAGAGTTTTGGTTTTCAAGTTGAGTTGAAAGATTATGAAAGTATTAGAGATCAACATGTGAAGCAAACTTGTTGCACACTAAGAATAGATGTGAAGAATAAGAGAAAATAGTGGCCTATTGTAGAAAAGAAGTTGTAGAAGTGAAACAAAGGAAAGAGTGTGCAAGTTGATGTGGTGAAGGACATGTATCTAAAGAAAAAGTTTAGGGTTTATGTTTTGAGCCCTAAAAAGATGTTCTTCCAGCTATTAAGAACATCTTTTGTTTGCACCTAGGGTGTTTGATGCAGGAGCATCCTATGATAGTCAATGATCCTATATGCTATGGTTTTGAGATAAATTTTGTAGAGTTATGATTAAAATGGTTGGGTATGTGTTTGAGGCATATTGGGGAACCTTGTTCTAAGTTTGAGTAATGATTGGAGTAATCATCTTGGAGTTAGAGCCACTTTTATGACTTCTAATTGTATGTTCCTAATTTATTGGCAAACTTTGAAGATTATTTCCACAAGCTTTGATTTGAGGGAGTTGGCATGTAAGCTCTTGGATTTAGATTATTGGATGGCACATAGACCTATGTCTAAGTGTATTTATTCTTATGTGGTCTTTTGAGTTAGTTATACATTGTAAACTTGCGAGTTGTCCTAAGTATTTAATTATTTCATGTATTTAATGTCTATTACAAGTTGACTTGTGGCTTGAGGGTGTATTTAATAAGAGTGTTTATTTAATGTAAGGGTTGCTAGGTCAACTTGTGGCTTTTTTTAGTATAAGTAGAGGGTCTTGTGGAGTCTAGAGTCATCATGATTCAACATGGAGAATATGGAGTAGTTGAGAGGAGTGAAGTTGAGTAGAGATAGTAGCTAAGTGTGGGATTCAGAGAAAAGAAGGTTTCTTGGTGGCTTGCAAGCACAAGTTTAGATTCTTCTTATAGTTCTCTACTAGATTGTGAATCTAGGCTAGCTAGATCTTGTAGACTATTTTTGTAATTCGTTATGTATTTGGTTGTAACCTAGAAGGCCTTACAACTAGACATGTTGAATGAAAATATGATGATTTTACTATGAGAATTGGCATTGTTGTGGATCTAAAATCTATTCTATTGTTTATATCCCACTGTGTAGTTGATTGCTATGGGTTAGGACATCTCCTTTTGGTATTCTCTTGCCTTGCATTGTGTTATATCTAAAAGGAACTAAAGATTATGGATTATGGTACACGAAAGATGGAGATTTTAATCTAAGAATCTATATTGATACTAACTAGATAGGAAATGTTGATGACAAAAAGAGTACTAGAGGAGGATCTTTATTTTTAGAAGAATGATTGATAACTTGGGTAAGCATTAAATTGAGTTATATCTCACAATCTACTATTGAAGATAAGTATGTAGATGTTGTAATCAATTGTTCAAACATTGTATAGATCAAGCACTTGTTGGAAGGTATACAAAAGAAGTTACAAACCTATTACTATCTATTGTGACAATACTAGTGTTATTAACATATAATTTTTTTTAGTGATGCATGTAAAGACATAGAACATATCGATCAAGTATCACTACTTGAGAGAGAAAGTTCAAGAAAAATAATTCAGATTGGAGTATGTAAAGTCCAAGGAGCAGATACCATATATATTCACAAAATCATTACCTAAGGATTCTTTTGAGTATCTAAGAGTTAAACTAGGGGTCCTTCTCCTAACTCATGTTCACTAAGTAAAGATGCATGTTGCGTGAATTCATGGTTGATTGGAATATCTTTGTGGAGTTGATGTAGGAGTTCATTCTTTAGGAGCTATCTTAGAGTTGTGAAAATGTTTGTAATGTAGAAGATGCAATCAATACATGCAAGGTACAAAGTATAACTACTAGGTTTTATAAGTTTATGATTGAAGCTTATAGTTACCTTTGGCATTTTTGTCAAAGAGGGAGATAATTGTTTAAAAGGGGAGATGATTTCATATGAAAGATAATCTACATGGAGATGTTTGAGCATGAAACAAGTTGTACAAAGGGGTAGAGATAAGTAAAGGAAGAGAATCAAAATATGAGAAGAATGTTTTATAAATATGTTCATTGTTGTGTACACCCAAAGTGGGAGAACAAGTACGAAGATATGCTATGTAGATGAAGAAGTTGTTGAGTAGAGAAGTATACCCTAAGGGGGATCATATGGAGTTACAAGTTGTAGACCAAGAAGAGAACCTGATTGATGAAGGGTTCTCCCCTTAATACCACAGGACACAACAAAAATAGTGAAACAACACATTTTGAGAGAAAAAAATTTGGACTTCTTATTATTGCCGCAAATGTAGAATTATTGAATTATAATATAAAAACCCACATGGGTGACTTTCTTCCAACAATCTGCAAGATAGAACCGTGACTATCACCCAAGACTACCCTAGACAACCTATGGGCCTTCCTTATATAGGCATTTTCACCACCCAATAAGGTTCTAGACACTAAGCCCTAAACCTTGAGGCCAAACAACCTCATATTATTTTATTTTATTACACTTTATTACATAGAATTAGCTCAAGGAAAATAAAAAATTACATTTTTGGATAGGTCCACTTCTGGAGATCATAACTAGCAAATTGTTGACCCAATGGGTAATTATAACCTCATTCTGGAATCCTCGACTAAAGTTCTACAATGGATCATTGTGAAAGGATCTATTAGCCAAGGTTTGACCTCATTTTGGATCCATTTAAGTTTAGATAGCCAAAATTCATACCAAAAATTTACAATAACTACACTAATACATATGATAGGACAATGAAACTCATCTAAAATGTTGATATGTCTAAGATGAACCTCCACATATGAGATTCAAACAATATAAGCACATAATAGCAACTTTAGAAAATTGGCAAAGTCCCACAAATAGTAACTCTACAAAGGAATAGTCCTTATTGAAAACACAAAGTAGAAATAGAAATACTTTTGGATGTTGCAAGATTGCCCTTACACCTAGGATGCTCTTGCATCATACAACCAAGATAATTTGAGAAGTGATCTTATCATGTCTCAGGTAGTTAGAGGTTAAACCAAGATGGTCAACCTCCTCCCATGCTAGCCATGATGAATCCTCCATTGGCCTCCCTTTCCATTTGACTAGATACTCTTCATAGGCTTTGTTCCTTGTGCTTCTTCTAACATGACTATCCAATATCTCCAATCTCCTTTGTAGTTGAAGTAGATACCAGAATACTCCACTATGCTTCTACAAATTCATCTCCATCACCTCCTTTATAATATTGTTTCAAAACACTGGTAAAATATTTAGTTCAACTAGGAACTCTACTTCATAGGCATTCCAAAATCATGCCTTTTTAGTATTTTGCATGGTCCAAACCTTTTCATTTATAGCTTATTATATGTACCAACTGGAAATATCTCTTTTCGTAAATGAACCACAACTTCATCTCCACTATGAAATCCCTTATACATATATTTCACATATTCCTTAGCATTATACTATGTATTCATCCTTGTAATGTGCTTCCTCACCTCCTCATGAATGTTCTTCAAATGTGCAGCAAAATCTTTTGCTTTAGCACTACTTATCTCTCCTTTATCAACTGCCTTAATTCAATAGCATTTTAAGGATTGCTACCACATACAATCTAGAATAGTGATTTATGAGTACTCTTATTGACATAATTATTGTATGCAAATTCTTCTTGTGGTAAAATCACATCCAAGCCTTTTGGCTTATCTCTAACCAAACATCTAGCGAATTCCTCAAACTCTGATCCATAACTTATTTTTTTCTATTGGTTTATGGATGATGTGATCAGATGAACTTCAAATATTTCTTCAACTTCTTCCACAATGTATGCCAAAAATACCCAACAAACTTGGTATCTCATCATAAATTGTACTCTTTGGCAAACCATGTAGTCTCATCACTTCTCTAAAACATAACTCTGCCACACGAACATCACCACCAATCTTCTTGTAGGGAATGAAATGTGTGTTAGGATAAAATCATGAATGGAAATAAAAATTACATACAAATATAAATAATAACAGAAAATAATAGATTGCAGAGAAGAGAACACATGACACCAAGATTTAACATGGTTCACCCAATCCCTAGACTAAATCCACCAAACAAAAAGTCCAATATTATTACGATCCAGTGGTTGCAACTTGACTAAAATCTATAATCCCTTACATCTCAATACTGCTACAAGAAGCAATTTTTGGATCACAACTTATGAAAAACCCCTAAACCTAAGCCCTTTTATACAAGTATTTTTATTGCTTTAGGGTTATAATTAATAATTACATGTTGGCCCAAAATCATGATAAAATAGGGCAAAGAATTATGAAGTATGTACAGTACTTCCCTGATCAATCACCACAAACTAAAAATTTACTACTTGGGGATTGATCAGAGTCCACACTAGACAACAATCTCCCACTTGGAGATTGATCATGTAGCAATACCACTACCATTGGATCAAACCACCCTAGACTCTGTTGTTCTTTTATTCTTATTCAATCTAGAAGACCAATTGAAGCTGAAGAGGAATTTAGATTCTCCCTTGTCACTACCTTTGTAAACATATCTGCTAGATTATCATCTATATGTATCTTTTCCAGCTTTAACTATCCATCATCCAAAACTAACCAAATGAAATGGTACTACAATTGTATGTGTTTTGTCTTTGAATGTAGAGCTGAATTCTTTGCAAGATGAATGACACTCTAACTATCTATAAAAAAAATTTTATCCCTTTGAGGGTTTCCCAATTCTTCCAAGAAGAATTGAAGCCATATCATCTCCTTGGTTGCATCTATAGCAGCAACATACTCTGCCTCTATAGTGGATAAAGCATTAACCTTCCACAAATAACAAACCCAAATCACTGCTGCCCTACCAATAGTAAATACATAACTTATAGTACTCTTCTTGGTATCAATATCCCCTACTAAATCTGAGTCAACATATCCCTATAAATTAGTAGTAGAGCCCCCAAAGTGTAAACACTTACTGGATGTTCATCTCAAATATCTGAGAATCCATTTAACTTCATTCCAATGCTCAATTTCTGGATGAGGCATATACTTGCTAACAACTCCCACTGCATGTGCAATATCTTTCCTTGTATATACCATAAAATACATCAAGCTTCCTACAACTAAAGCATAAGATACCTCAAACATCTTGTCCTCCTCTTCTTGTGCCTTGGGACACATCTCCTCAGTCAAATTCAAATGGCCAGGTAAAGGTGTGCTGATAGCTTTAACATTCTCCATAAAGAAATGTTGCAACACCTTCTCAATATAATCAACCTAAGATAAAGTCAATGTCTTGTTCTTTCTATCTCTACAAATATTCATACCAAGGATTTTTTTTGCTGCCCCCAAATCCTTCATATCAAATGCATGTGCTAACAAACATTTCAACCCCTTAATATGATCCATGTTAGACCCAACTACAAGCATATTATCAACATATAAACATAAAATAATGTAGCTATCATCATCCAACCACTTAAAGTAAACACAATGATTTGAATGACACCTAATATATCTATGTTCATGCATAAAATTGTCAAATTTAAGATACCATTGTCGAGGTGCTTGCTTCAATCTATATAAACTTTTCTTCAATTTGCACACTAAGTTCTCCTTACCTTTGACCTAAAATCCCTGTGGCTGAGCCAGATATATCTCTTCATCCAAATCACCATGAAATAATTTTGTTTTAACATCAAGTTGCGAATAGAAGTCATCTTAACAACATAAGAGAACATTTCATCAAAATCAATGCCTTTTTTCTATGTAAATCCTTTTAAAACTTACCTATCTTTAAATCTTTTCTTACCTCCATCCTCTTCTTTCAACCTGTAAACCCATTTATTCTATAAAGCCCTTTTACCTATAGGCAACTTGCATAAATCCCATTTCTTATTTTTCAGGAAAGAGTCCATTTCTTCTTTCATTATAGGCTCCTACTGAATCTTAGTATTCATCTGCACAACTTCATTGTAACATTTAGGTTCACTAGCATCAGTAAGTAAAATAGAATACAAGGAGGGAGAAAATATTTCTAGAGGTCTACTTATCCTTGTTGACCATCTAACATTCACTGGTGTGTGGTATTTTTTGTTGCAATTGTTGCACATCATGAGGAATTGTTGGAACATCATCTTTTGGAGTATCATCTAGCTCTACATAATCATCTTCTTTCTTCTCATGTTCTACAATAGATCTTTGTACAACACTTTCTCATTGAATGTGACATCCTTGCTTCTTACAATTTTACTATTTTCAAAATCCCAAATCCTATAACCAAATTCATCAATGCCATATCCAACAAGTACACAATTCTTTGACTTAACTTCTAGTTTGGTTCTATTTTTAGAATCTATATGAGCAAATGCTTCACAACCAAATGTTTTGAGAAAAGAATAACTCACCTTCTTACCATTCCATGCTTCCTCTGGAATACCATAGCCCAAAGGAGTAGAGGGACATCTATTAATCAAATATACAATAGTATTAATAGCGTCTACCCACATGTTTAAGGGAAACCCTACATGAAACCTCAAGCTCCTTGCATGCTCTATTATAGTCCTGTTCATGCGGTCAATGTCTCCATTTTCCTATGGAGTCCTTGGAACAATTTTTTTACAAGCTAGGGTTGTCATTGCACCAAAAGATTGACCTGCTAATTCCTGATACAACCACTAGACTTATAGAACACAAGAGGAAACTAAGCCATGTCATAAATCTTGAAGGGGAACATTGGCAGTTAGTCTAGCAACCCCCCCTCACATTACCTGAGGAGATTTGAACCTATGACCAAGCTTTGATACCACTTGTTGCAAGCTAGAGTTGTCGTTGCACCAAAAGATTGACTTGTTAATTCCTGATACAACCACCAGATTTATAGAACAAAAGAGGCAGTTAAGCCATGTCACAAATCTCAAAGGGGAACGTTGGTGGTTAGTACAACAAGTTTTTTGTCTATGAATACCATTAGTGGAGCAATAATCTTCAAATTCATGACTACAATACTCACCACCATTATTAGTGTAGACACTTAAAATCGTCCCTAAACACTATATTAATTAATTTTAATATTGTCTGTGACATTGTAATTAATTATATTGCTCACATTCTTCTACTTATTTAATTAAATTAATTAATTAAATATGTTCATTCTCCTAAGTATTTAAATTTAATTTAAATACTCCTAGTCTTAATGTGTTAAATTAATTTAATACATAATCCCCCATCATCCCCCCTTTTAAATAATTTTTGTTTATTTAATCTTCACATCCTATTAATTCCTCTAAACCCATGATTAAATTAAATTTCATTTAAGCCTAACCTAGAGCCTAGCCTATAATCATCATTTTCATCCTCTTAAGCCCACTTCTTCTCTAATCTCACTTAATCATTCTTAATCTCTTTCCTAATCCCCCTCATTAGTCTAAGAGTGTGCTCAAACATGTGTGAAATGGCATGCCTACACACTCCCCTTTGCACTCTTGTCTCCCACTCTTCTTCTCAAGTTTGCTCACACATGTGTCAGCAAACTTTGAATTCTTAACCATTTGCATGGCTTGCATGCCACCTTATGTGGCATCTACATGGATGCCACCTCACCAAGCCCTCCCTCAAGCCTATAAATAGAGGGCTTGTCTCAAGCATTTTCATCTCTATTTATTGCATTGTTACCATATTATTTTGAGTCTTGAGTTTTTATGCTAGGGTTTTCATTGTAGTTTGAATTTTCATAGAGATTTGGTAGTTAGTTTAGCTTTGCATTTGCATTATTGGTTTAGTTTACATGCATTTTCTCATCTCCATTTCATTCACATCTTAGTTTAACTTGCATATCTAGTTATTTTCTTTTTTGCATTTCATATTTTCACCATTGAATGCTTTAAGTATGGCTTTCTCCATAGCCATTTCTTGAAGTATTCTTCATTTCATGTAGTGAAGGATCATATTGCATCCTCACTCACATTTGTACATTCACCCAAGAGATTCATCATTTTTTTGTGTTTGGGAGAGCACACCAAACATACCCCCCATCTTAACACACCAACAAGGCCTCTCATGGGTGCCTTTGTTGAGCTGTAGAGGTGGCTGGAGGATTTGGTTTGTTGGCTAATTAGAGTTGCAAAAATCAAGAAAGCATTAGTTAGTTAATGGTCTTTTATTTTGTTAAATCTTTGTTGAATATTTGAGGTCTTTAACTAATGTTTGCTTGTTGATTCATGCTCCCAATAGGTCACATTTTCTAGCACACAATTAGATCTGATACATTTTAATTTCTTAACAGTCTAATTTTCAACCAAGCATTTCTATTTCTTAATAGTTTGAAATACAACAGATTTTTGTCTAAGGAAATAAAATCATACTTTTCTAGTTGCATCATCAATAAATGTAACATAATAATGAGTCACCTAGGGAAGATACCTAAGCTAGTCCCCATACATCTGTATGCATGAGCTCTAATCTCTCACTTTTTATTTCCTTCCCAATCTTCACAAAACTCACTCTCTTTTATTTTCCATACACACAACTTTCATAGAAATCCATGTTAACACATTTCATACCTTAAATTTTTTTTTGAATGAAGTACTTTCATACCTTTCTCACTCATGTGCCCAAGTTTGTTGTGCTATAGAGTTGTATCGGAATCTATAGCAACAATTTGTTCTCCCTGCTCAATTGCAACAATTGTTCCTGAACATTCATTTTTCTCTAAAACAATCAAAGTAGAAGGAACATTATGACTTGTACAAAGATATAAGGTGCCTACTTTCACACCTTTTTCTACTACAAGGAAACCTTTTGAAACCTTCCAATTTTTATCATTAAAAGTAATTACACAATCCTCATCACTGAGTTGCTCTGCTGAAATTAAATATCTACTCAGCCTTGGAACATGTCTTACCTCATGTAGTAGCCAATGATTTTCATTCTGCAACTTAATCTTAACTTTTCCCTTTCTAACAATCTGATAGGGCTCATTATCCCCCAAATAAACAAGCCCAAAATCCCCTTGGACATAATCAATGAAATAACCTCTATGAGGTGTATAATGAAATGAAGAACCAGAATCTAAAATCCATGAATCATCAACACTTTCAAAAGACAAAAGTAAAGCATCCTCTTCAAATTTGTTACTTACCACATTTGCCTCCTTTTTCCCTTCTTTTTTATCTCCTTCATTTTTCTTTGGAGTCCAAAAATCTTTCTTCTTATGCCCTAGTTTCCCACAGTACCAAAAATCTCTTAGTAATCTAGATTGAGACCTCTTCCCCTTTAACTTTCCTCTTGATTTCCCATGATTTTTGGAATTACTCCCTCTCTCAATCATTCTACCTCTGCTTTGTATGTTCAAAGCACTTCCTAATGTAGATCCACTTGAGGTTTTCCTATGAGTTTTCTCATCAAAATAACATCGATCACATCATCATATTTTAGTGTATTAGATCCAGAAACATAATTACTCATAACCATTACCAAGTCATTCCAACTTTCAGGCAAAGAGCACAAAATCAAGAGAGCCCTAATTTCTTCATCAAAATAAATACCCATAGAAGATAACTAACTAGTAATAGTATTATACTCATTTAAATGATTTTTAATAGATCCACCTTCTGTCATCTTCATATTAAAAAAACACTTCATGAGAAATACCTTGTTTGAAGCAGGGGGCTTTTCATACAATTTTGCTAGGGTTTCCATCAACTCTTCTATTGTGTTCACTTTTGTAATATTAAATGCCACCAATGGTGTTAGGTATAATCAAATACTTCCAAGTACCTTTTTGTCTAAAAGATCCTAATCATCATTTGTCATAGATCCCTAATTCTTGGTTTATCCTTCCAATGGCTTCCATAAATCCTTCTAATAAATATTATCTTCCATTTGCATCTTTCATAACTGAAAATTTTTCCCATTAAACTTGTCAAACCTCACCTTACCCTCATCTGCCATCACTCCCACTCAATTGTGAGACTCCCACTCAATCGTGAGACTTTCTTGTACATGATAACTAAAAAAAACAACAACCTTGCTCTGATACCACTTGTTAGGATAGAGCCACAGATAGAATTAAAAATTAAATACAAATATAAACAATAACAAAAAATAATATATCACATAGAAAATAACACAAGACACCAAGATTTAGAGTGGTTCACCCAATCCCTAGGCTACATCCACCAAATAGTAAGTCCAATATTATTATGATCCAATGATTACAACCTTATTACAATTCGTAATCCCTTATAGCTCAATACCATCGTAAGAAGAATTTTTTTGCATCAGACCTTATGAAAACCCCTAACCCTAAGCCCTTTTATACAAGTATTTTTACTTTTTTAGGGTTGTAATTAATGATTACATGTCAGCCCAAAATCCTAATAAAATAGGGCAAAGAATTATGAAGTATGTATAGTACTTCCCTAATCAATCACCACAAAGTAACAATGTGCCATCTTTGAAAACCTGTCAACCACCACAAATATTGAATCGTTCCCTCATTGTATCCTTGGTAAGCAAAGAAAAAAATCCATACTAACACCCTCCCATGGATTCTCTAGTATAAGTTATGGCTGATACAACCCTATATTATGATTCCCTCATTTTTCCATCTAATAGAATCTACAACTCTATACAAAATTCTCCACATCTTTATGCAACTGTGACAAGTAATAATTCTTAGCAACCAAAATAATGGGTTTATCTCTACCAAAATTTCCATCCAATCCTCAACTATGGTTCTCCGTGATGATATTCTCTCCCATAGAACTTCTTGGAATGTACAATTATCTTTCTTTAAACAACATTCCATCTTGGATTATGAAATTCAACCACTTTATCTTGTCAAGTGTAATAGGTTTAGTACAAGCATTCCAAGCTTCACTAAAATTAGGATCCTATAGATACAAATTCTTGAGTTACTTGAACCCAACCACCTCAATTTGTATCTTTGTTAGCAATTTTTTTTCTTCTACTAAGAGAATGTACAACTTTGTTTCAAAAAAAAAGTATAATTGTGCAAAAAAATCAACCCAATTCAAATTGCTTTGATAGAATTTTCCTTGAATATTTCAATATTGCAAAGATTGAATATTATAATACAAAACAAACTCTTTAGGAAGAATATAGTGTCTCCACCTTTCCAATTCAATTCCTAAACTATAGCATAAAATATCTAATCTTAAATAAAATACTTTCTTTTGGAATCATTCACCTTCTCACTGAAATAAGCAACATGTTTACCTTCTTGGCTCAAAATAACTCTAAGTGCAGTACCACTAACATCATAGTCTACTTAAAACACCTTATTAAAATCTAGAAGTGATGAAATAGGTTTCTCCATAATTTTATATTTCAACAAATTAAAACTCTTATCTCCTATTACAATTCACTTAAATTCTTTCCTATCCTTTCTTATTATTTTAGTTAAGGGTCAATAAATAATGCTAAAACTTCTAATAAAATTTCTATAAAAATTAACTAGTCCATGAAAAAATATTACCTTAGTCAAAATCCTTGGAGTAGGTTATTCAAAGATAGACTTCACTTTCTTAAGGTCCATTATTAGACCTTCTACTGAAACTACAAATCCCAGGTACACCAACTCCTTCACAAAACTACACTTTATAAAATTTATCATCAAATTTTCTTCCCTCAACTTATCAAACACCTAATGAATGTGTACCAAATTCTCCTCCAATGTCTTACTAAAGATCAAAATATTATCCAGGTAAATAAGGACAAACTTACCTAGAAACTCCTTCAATACCTTATTCATGAGCCATTTGAAAGTTCTCAGTGCATTGGTTAGCCCAAAAGGAATAACTAACCACTCATAAAATCCTTCCCCTATCTTGAAGGTATTATTCTACTCATCTCCTTATTGTATGCAAATTTAATGGTACCCACTCTTTAGATCTATCATTGTGAAATACACAGCTCCACTTAAATGGTCCATAATATCATCCATCCTTGGAAATGGAAATATGTACTTTATTATGATCTTGTTGATAGCTCAAGAATCTATGGACATCCTCTATTATCCATTTTTCTTAGGTACTAGTACTATTGATATAGCACATGGACTCAAACTCTCTCGAATCAACCCTATCTGCAATAACTCATACACTTGTCTATTCAACTCCTCACTTTCTGTTAGTGTCATTTTGTGAGCTTCCTTGTTCAAAAAATTGGGTCTTAGAATCAAGTCCATCTAATGACTAATCTTTCTTACTGGTGGTAATCCATTAGGTACATTATCATATACAATATCTAGGAACTCTTTCAACAAATCTATAACTTCCACAAGTTCCTCTTCTACTTCTTTTTTACCATCTTTTGAAATTACAAAAAAATACATATATTCACACCTCATACACTCTAGGAATTACTTTCCATAAAACACATTATGATAGAACTACATACATTTTCTTATTTGTCCTTCAATGGCTTCAACTTATGTTTCAATCCATTCATTGTCAAAGTGTAGGTATTCACATGCCTATCATGTACAACATGCTTGTCAAACTTCCATGACCTACCCAATGAAATATTACATATGTCATAGGTATTATATTGCAAAGAACCTCATAACTTCCATTATTGAACTTCACTAGGCACTACTCATTGACCATGACCTTGTGGTCATCTTATATCCAGGTAATATGGTATGGGCGTGATGTTTCTACCTCTTGATTTTTAACTTCATGACCATCTTCTCTAATACTAGATTGTCAGTACTACCACCATCAATGATCACATCACAACACTTATCTTCACATTTTCACCTTGTACAATATAGGCTCCTCCTTTGATCAAGTTCATTCTCACCACTCAACAAGACTCTTCTATGAACTAGGAATTCTCCTCTTTTAGCATCTTCAAAATGTGAGGCTTTGGCATTTTCATCAACATGTCTAACTTTGGCCTAGCCTTTAGTCCTTCCTTGGTGGTGGGGACATTCAAATGCCCTATGCCCTTCTTCTCTATAGTAGAAACAAGTTCCATAAAAACCATCTCTACCAGATCCTTGCACTCTTATAATTCCTCTCTAATCTTTATTATTTTGGTCATGGAAATGATTATTTCCCCTCTAATTTAGCTTTCTACTACTAGCCTCATCCTTCTTCTTTTGATAATCATTTTGGCTTACATTAGATTGTTTGCTAGATCTTCTACTACAAACTCTATCATTATTCTTGTTATAAAACTTCTTATTCAACTTTTCCTCAACATTTAGGGAAAACTAGTATGCCTTTTCAATACTATTCATTCAGACTAGACTCAATTCCTTCTGAATGCTTGGCCTCAACCCATTAAGATAATATGCAACTTTCTACTTGTCAACTTTTGAGTCTTGCTTCAATCCTTGCATTTTATTTAGTAGAGAAAGGTCATAATCCATAGAAATGATTTGTAGCTTCAATTTATCTAACATCTGATCCCATCTAGTGATTTTTCCCTCTTCTATTTGGCTCCAATTGAATCTAGTACCACCAAATCTTAGAGTGACCCTTCAATTTGTCCTTTGCAAACTTGACCCTCTCAGGATCCTCAATATCTTCACACTTAAAATATTCTTCTAATTCATTGATCCAATTGATTGATTCTGTTGGGCTAAGATTTTTGAAAAATGTGGGAACCTCAAACTTAGGTCTTTTTCCAAGCTTGGAAATAGCCCTAAAAATATTTTCTTCTTTTGCGTTCAAGAATTCCTCTTCTTCTTCTTGATTAATTTTTCCTTCACCTTCTCTTTTATCCTCACTTTCATCTCTTACCACAATATTAATCCCTCTATGCATTTGTTCTTGCAATGCTTTTATTTGTCTTTGGAGGGCTCTAACCTTAGGTGTAACACCTTTGGCACCATACTCTATTCGTGGTGACATTTTTACACTTTTGTTGAAACCCTAGTGCAAATTGCATCACAATCAATTATATATCTACATGATTAGCCCAAACCATGGTATTGATACAAATTGCCTCCCAGTTAACGATCTATTTACACACTTAGGAACCTACCTCTAATACTACTTGATGAAGGGTGTTCCCCTTAATACCAAAACACACAACAAAAATAAAGAAATAAAACAATTTGAGTGAACAGAATTTAGGCTTCATATTATCATAAAAAATGTGGAATTATAGATTACAATATGCAAACCCACATGGGTGTCTTCCTTACAACAATTTGTAAGACAAATTTGTGACTATCACCTGGAACTTCCTTGGACAACCTACGATCCTTCATTATTTAGGCATTTTTCACTGCTCGAGAAGGTTCTAGACACTAAGACAACCCTTGCGACTAACCAACCTCATATTATATTACTTTATTACACTTAATTACATAGGATCAATTCAATGCAAATTACAAATTACATTTCTAGATAGGTCCACTTTTGGAGACCATAACTAGTAACCTTTGAGCCAATGGGCTATTATAATCCCATTCTTGAATTCTCAACTAATTTTCTAGAACTACTAAACATGAAAGTGTTTATTTGTCAAGTTTTAACCTCATTTTGGAGCCATTTAAGCATTCATCATTGGACCTGAAGTTTTGATAGCCAAAATTCATACCAAATCTCTGTAATAATTATTCTAATACATATGATATGACAATAAAACTCATCTAGTAGGCTAATATTTATAAGATGAGCCTCCACACATTATATTAGAATAATCTAAGCACATAGACTAGCTTACTAAATTTAGCAAGCTCCCACAAATAGCAACTCTGCACATGAATAACCCTCAAAGCTGGTAAACTAGAAATAAAAATGTTTTTGGGTGATGCAAGATTTCCCTTACACCCATGATGCTCTTGCATCAAAAACTAAGACAAGGCATTATTTCTCTATTTATGTATATCATGTCTCATAATTGATAAAATTGAAACTATTATAAAATACAAGATGCTCTTTACCATGATCATCGTGTTGAATAAGAACTACACTTAGCACATTTGAATAAGCTAATGTATAAAGGTAAAAAGGCTTGCAAGGTTGTACATTCTTCAAGATAGGAAGATTAGTAAGATAGTCCTTAAATTGTTGAAATGCTTGTTGGAATTCATCATTCCAAGAGAAGGTAGATTCTTTCTTAGGAAAGGATGTGAATGGAATAGTTCTTTTCACTAAATTTGAAAAAAATATTTGAATAGCTTGTATCTTCCCTAGTAGACTCCAAAGTTATGATATATTTTTAAGAGGAGACATATTAAAAATAACCTCTCTCTTTTCTGTATCTACTTCAATACCATGACTAGAAATAATAAACCCAAGTAGTTTTCTAGTGTTAACACTAAAGGCACACTTGCAAGAATTTAATCACATGTTATAAATTCCTATATGTTCAAAGATCTTTCTCAAGATAACCACAGGTTCTTCATGCTTAATTGATTTAGAAAGAATGCCATCAACATAATCTTCAAGAATTTTATGTATGTAATCATCAAATCTCAAAGTCATATTACATTGTGAATTTGAGCCTACATTCTTTAGTCCAAAAGACATCATAATCGAAAAAAGATTCCCTAAGGTGTTATAAATATAGTCTTGTATTGATCTTCAAGGGGAATAAATATCTAATTATAACCAAGAAATCCATCCATGAAAGATAACAAAGCATGTCCAATAGTAGAATCCACTATCACATCAATTTTAGGTAAATGGAAATCATTCTTCAAAGAAGCTTTGTTCAAATCTTGAAAATCAGTGTAGATACAAATTCTATTTTCTCCATTAGAAACATAAATAATGTTTGATATCTAAGGAGAATAATAAATAGAATGAATGAAACAACCACCCAATAAATTTTTAATATATTCTTTAACAAGAAGAGTGATACTCATATTCATCTTTCAATTTTTTTGTTTAAGAGGTTTAGCATTTGATTCAAGAATCAATGTTGTGTCAGAATCTTAGGATCGATCCTAGGTATATCAGAATAAGACCATGCAAAAATATCTTTAATTTTTTTTAATAGATCACTAAATTGCTTATGTTATTCTTGAGTCAAACATTTCCCATGCTCTCTTCATGGCAAAAATTTTGTACTTCTACTGGAACCCTAGTGTAAATTGCCTTACAATTAATGATCTGTTTAACACACTTAGCCAAAACCATGATCTTGGTGTAAACTGCCTCACACTTGACAATCTATTTACACATTCAAGAACCTAGCTTTGATACCACTTGATGAAGGGTGCTCCCTTTAATACCATAATTCACAATAGAAATATAGAAGCAACACAAATTGAGGGAACAAAATATGGGCTTCTTATTATCATTGCAAATGTGAAATTACAAAATTACAATATGCAAAGCCACATGGGTGACTTCCTTACAACATTCTACAAGATAGAGCAATGACTATCACCCAAAACTTCCCTAGACAACCTATGGGCCTTCCTTATATAGGAAATTTTCATCATCTAGGAAGGTTATAGACACAAAGCCCTAACCCTTGACTCTGACCAACCTCATATTATATTTTTCTATTACATTTTATTACATAGAATTGACTCAAGACAAATAAAAATTTATATTTTTGGATGAGTCCACTTTTAGAGATTATAACTAGCAAACCATTGACCCAATGGGCTATTGTAGCCCCATTTTGGAATCCTTGGCTAAACTTCTACAATAGCAAATTGTGCAAGCACCTATTATTTAAGGTTTGACCTCATTTCAGAGACAATTAGGCCTTCATTGTTGGACCTAAAGTTTGGATAGCAAAAAATTCATACTAAAAATCAGTAATAATTGCACTAATACATATGATATGACAATGAAAATCATCTAGCAGACTGGTATATCTAAGATGAACGTCCACATATGAGATTAGAACAATATGAGCACATAATACCAACTTACTAAAGTTAGCAAGATCCCAAAAATAGAAACTTTGCATAGGAATAACCCTTATTGAAAACACAAACTAGAAATAGAAATATTTTTGGAAGATGCATGATTGTTGTTACACCTAGGAGGCTCTTTCTTTGCTGATATAAAGACTCAATGAAGAGAAAATAACTGAAGTTATAGAGAACTTGATGAATCCAAGGCTGAAGATGTTTATGTTGGATTTGATGGATTTTTTCCTAATGTAATAATATGTAATTATGTGTTTCCATCAATGCCAAGGGGAAATATTGCTAGCCCCAACTAATAATGATGATAATGTATGTGAAGAAGTCATATCAGTTGTTATGTTTTCATTCATGTCAAGCTTGAATTGGTAAGACATTATGCTAATTCAGTAGAGTGGCATATCATTTGATTGATGAAGATGATTTGAAGAAAGTATAATGATGAATAAACTTGTGATAAGCATATGGATTTCAATGGGCACTTGATGAGTTAGACTTTGGCATTATAGTGTTGGTCTAATTGTTTTACATGATTCGATTAAGTATTGAGATCATGTATAAGAAAGTTGCATTGAGCTAGATAGTTTGGTTGGTGAATGAATAACTCAATGGAAACTGAGAAAATGTTATGGAAGTAAAGGATGTGGAGTATTAACCAAGAAAAAATAATGTTAATCAAGCTTACTATTACTTGAGAGAGTGTAGTTTTAGTTGAGAAAGGAAAATAATAATAATTTCTAGAAGATTCAATTGAAGGTTGGCATTTGATGAAAATATGGATTGATCCAAAAGTTTCAAAGGTACGGATGAAGTTAGCTATGATGTCTATGACTAGATAAATTCAAAGAAGATTTGATGAAGGATATTTAATGATTTGAAATAAAGCACAAAGTTCATGGTGAAGGTGTGATACGTGAGTGTCTAGATTCAATGAATCTAAGCTGGATGGAGATTGAATGATTGTGATTAAGTGGAATTTTTTTGGAGAATTTGGTTATGCAGAAATAAGTTGTTTATTTAAGGGATGAACACAAAGTTCATTATTTTTGATCAAGTTGATATTGTGATTAACAGCTAAAGGGGTAACAGATTTGAGAAACATTGTGAGATCTAGCAAGAGAAGTACAAAATTGATGTGTATGTGAGTGGATCATCCAAAAGGAAGAAAGAGGAAGAACAGAGGGAAAAGAATGAGTAAAATGGAGATTTGAAACAAAAAAGGTAGTTACATTATTCTTAGATCATTTTAGTGTTACTCTATAACCATTATATCATAAAATATCTTAATTGAGTAGACTAAATAGTTTTATTTATAAATCCATTTGTTTGGTGACATTTAGTTGAATGTTTGTTAGTCCTTTAGAGAAGGCCACTCATATTGAGAAGTAATTAGTTCTAGATGATCTTTGGTGTAAATCCTCTAACCAGGTCACATTAATAATGTGTATGTAACATTTAACAATGTTGGATCCTAACTAAGATCAATTGAGAAGAGTGAAATTTTTGTGTAATCGACTTAAGATGGTTTTCCCCTTAACAAGGTTTCTACATTAAAAATACCTATGTCAAATTATATGGATGTTGATTGTGTTACATGTCATTTCAAGTTTACTATTTATTTCTGCAACTCAATATATACATAAGGTTAATGAAGTTTAATCTAATACTTGGTATATGAAGTAACTTGTTTGTTGGAAAGATTAAGTTAAAGATTATTTTGAAGTTTGATCAGATTACCAAGCTAGTTAATTGAAAATTTAAATTGTTAAGTATTTGGAAAAGTGTTTAAAGACCTAAGGATAACTAAGTCATCCCCTCATAGTTATCTAACAAAGTTATTAGAAGTAAGGAAAATAGGCATAAAGCTATCAGATAACTAAATATTTATTGCTACAAAGGAATTGTGAAAGTCTAATTGGAACAAAGGAGTTAGTTATCAAAAAATTGGAGGATTATCGAAAAAAGAAGAAGTCATAAATATGTAAATGGTTTCAGATTGAACCTATTATGTTAAAGTCAAATTCATTGAATATGATCAAAATGTAAAATAGTTTACATAGGAGGGTGTGAAAAGTAAAACAATGCATGGAGATTGGTATTATTGAGGTGAGAATCACAAGAATAATTTGTTGAACAACGTCACACCTTGACAATGAAAAAAATTATAATATAAGAAAAAGAAAAATGGTTTGTGGAAGATTCGAGATCAAGTAGGTTATGAAGATTGAGCAGATATAAGGAGAAGATTGAGAGATAAAACAAAGGTTATTAGAATAGAGATTGACAAAGGTTATTGACATAAAAAAAGAGGAGTTGATGTAAAATTAAAGTGATTAGAGTATGAAGAGGAAGTAGTGCATAAGGGATCTAATAATATTTAGAAGGAAAGAAATTATAAGTCATTTACTATCTTGTAAGGATACCTAATAATTTCTATAAGGTATTATAAATCCCTTAATCGGTTAGTATCTAATAGGAATTAGGAGTTATAGATTGAACTTGTTGTAAATCCCTTAACTAGGTGATTACTGTAGAACTATGATAACATATTTGATTAGATTAGTTCCTAATAGAATCATTATATATATCTAAAAAATTATCAAACACTCTTAATCAGGTGAGTCACCTAGAAAGTGACATTTGTAAGCTCTTAATTGGGCATCTCTTTTTGTAGCAGTGAAGAGTTGTGGGTACCATCCCCACCATAATTTGTCCCTCTAACCAAGGGTTTTTGTGAGACCAAAAACTATTGTGTTATGTTTGGGTGTTATGGTTCAATGTTATTTGCTTTATTATTTATAGTTACAATATATGATAAACTAGTTACATTTCAATACTATCGGTTAATGTGAATTAAAGTTATGTGTTTTATGGTTAATAGTTTGAATAGAAGAAGTTAATGACTAATGATCCCCCCTTAGTACTTACCTTTCCAATTATTGGTATCATATCTCAATTCGCTAGAGGGAAAGTTTAATGGCTTGAGATTAGATTTAGGAATATGGAGAGGTATAAGAGAGAAAAAAATTAGAAAGTTTACTATTTGCTGGAAAGATTAAGTTTAAGATTATTTTGAAGTTTGATTTGTTTACTGAGCTAGTTAATTAAAATTTTAAATTGTCAAGTTTTTGGAAAAGTGTTTAAGGACCTAATGATAATTGATTCACCCCTCCCTAGTTATCTAACAGAGTTATTAGAAGTAAGGAAAAAAGACATAAACCTATTAGATAACTAAATAGTTATTAGTACAAAGGAATTGTGAAAGTCTAATTGGAACAAAGGATTCAATTATCAAAAAATTGGAGGATTGTTGAAAAAAGAATAAGTCATAAACATGTAAATCATTTTAGATTGAACCTATTATGTTAAATTCAAATTCATTGAATATGATCAAAATATAAAATACTTTACGTAGGAGGGTGTGAAAAGTAAAACAATGCATGGAGATTGGTAATATTGAGGTGAGAATCATGGGAAGAATTTGTTGAACAATGTCACACCTTGAAAATGGAACAAGAATCATAATACAAGAAAAAGGAAAATTGTTTGTGGAAGATTCAAGATCAAGTTATGGAAGATTCAAGATCAAGTTATGAAAAAATTAGTAAGGTCAAGTAGGTTATGAAGATCAAGTAGATACAAGGAGAATATTGAGAGATAGAATAAAGGCTATTAGAATAGAGATTGATAAACATTTTCAACATAAAATAGAAAAGGAGTCGATGCAAAATGAAAGTGATTAGAGTATGAAGAGGAAGCAGTGCATAAGGAATCTGATAATCTTTGGAAGGAAAGAACTTATAGGTCATTTACTATCTTGTAAGGATACCTAATGATTTCTATAAGGTATTATAAATCCCTTAATCGGGTAGTCTCTAATAGGACTTAGGAGTTCTAGATTGAACTTATTGTAAATCCTTTAACCAGGTGATTACTCTAAATCTGTGATAAAATACCTTAACAGAGTAGTTCCTAACAAAATTATTAGATATATCTAATAAATTATAAAACACTCTTAATCAGGTGAGTCACCTAGAAAGTGGCTTTTGTAAGCTCTGGTAGTGAAGATTTGTAGGTACCATCCCCACTATAGTTTTTTCCTCTGACCAAGGGTTTTTGTGAGACCAAAAACCATTGTGT
Source organism: Cupressus sempervirens (assembly GCA_028749045.1). Classification (NCBI taxonomy): domain Eukaryota; kingdom Viridiplantae; phylum Streptophyta; class Pinopsida; order Cupressales; family Cupressaceae; genus Cupressus; species Cupressus sempervirens. The sequence goes on along the minus strand of CM053783.1, from coordinate 140,410,749 downwards.
AATGTGTGGAGGAATAATTTTATGGTTTACTGTTATTCACTTTATTAGTTATAGTTACAACATATTAATAAACTAGTTACATCAAAATACTATTGTTAATGTGAATTAAAGTTATATGTTTTATGGTTAAGAGTTTTAATAGAAGTTTATAAGTAATGATACCCCACTCTTAGTACTTACCTTTTCAATAATTAGTATCATATCTCAATTCTCTAGAGGGGAAGTTTAATGGCTTGAGAGTAGATCTGGGAATAAGGAGAAGTATAAGAGAGACATAAATTTGAAGAGGCTTTGGATGTCACTTATGGTCAAATACAAGATCTAAAGAAGAATTTGAAGGCCTCATTTGTAAAAGGAAATAATTATCAGAATGATTGCAGATAAGTTTGGATAACCTTGAATAACTATCTAAAAATAGTGCAGTTTCTGAAGAAGTTGATGTAATAGTTGATGAACCGATGGAAAGGAATAAAAACCTAGAAGAAGAGATAACTATATCCAAGGAACTTGAGAATCAAGCCCTACAAATGACTAAAATACTTGAAAATATGAGAACAATAGAGGATGCAAAGAAAGTCTTGAAATATATAAGAGGAATTTTGAAAGAATAATTAAAGATAAGGATGATATCATTCCAAAGGCTATAAAAGGTAAACAATACACTGAATGAACAAACAAGTGAAAAAATTTGTGAGAAAACTAGTTAAAAAATTAAGGACTAACATGAAAGTTGCGAAAAAATTCAATGAGAGACTTAGAAGGTTTGAGACAAGCATGAGAAAAGTTGATGAGGAACTAAAGAATCATATAATATTGAGAAATATAAATAGATTAGGATATATCAGTCACAAAAAATTTGAAATCAAAGAATCATCCAAATTGGCAGTAGAGAACCCATTATCAAAGCTCGAGGAACCCATCAATGCACAATGTAAGAAACCTAGTAAACCCACTTCTTACAATTGTGGGAAGCTTGGTTAGACATAAAATGTTTGTAGAAGTAGATTAATTAATATTCTGAGAAGCACACTATTTAATGAATATTGTTATAATTACAACAAGTTTGGACATCAAGCAAAGTAATGTAAATCAAGAGCTAGCAATGTATTATCTGGATGAAGCTTTATAGGTTATTGTTATACATGTAATCAATATGGATACAGAGTTGAATATTTTAGATCAAGAGTTTCAATGACAAGAATGAAAAACAAACTGATAAGCATATTGAGAAGAGAAGGAAACATTTTAGTTATGTGCAACATATGTGGACACTTTGGATGTATGATAATGAATTATAGACTGAGAAATACAAGAGACAATTATAGACCTTTGAGATCAACATGCATGGTATGTTTCATTTGTCACAAGTATGGACACTTAGCACAAAATATATCAAGGAAGTATGCAAGCAAGTCCTCTCTCATGGAATGGAAACAAATTAGAGATATGTAATCTAAATGTGAAATTAAACTAATTAATTTAATGACAAGTGTAAGATACATCTAGGTGCTAACTATATGAAATCAACCCAATTAAAATATAAAAATAGGTCTATGATAAAAAGGTAAAATGAATGATGAAGTACTTACCTCAAAATGTGCAAGGGAATATTATCTTTCTCTCTAAAAATTATGGATCTAAACCATTGACATAATTTTTTACCACAAATATGTGATCATGACAAAAAACCTAGGAAATGCTATTTTTATTAGACCTCCACGAACATGTCAACTTGGTTAAAAAGTAAACAAATTTTTATAGGAAGATGGACATGTTCCTTAGAAACAGTGGCAAAATCAACCCAACTTCTTTAGAAAGGTCTTGATGATAGTGTTTGGATCTGCAACCACAATTCAGATCAACCCCTAGATTGAGGAAGCAACCTTAAAATTGAGATGTAAAACATGCAAGAAAATAAGAGAAATGTAAATATTCACCTTTCTTGAAGAAACCCTTTTCAATAAGGCTTTTGGCAATGTTTGTGTGTTCTAAATGTTGAATTTTTAATGAAGTTTATAGGAAATCTCCATAATTACAACTTATCTACCAAAACCACATCGTGGAGTCATGAATGTAAATATGCATCAATGAAGAAGATCATGAGTGTTGATTGAAGGAGGTATAAATAGGATAAGAAGATACTAAGAGGGGGGGTGTGAATCAGAATCTTAAGCACTTTTAATTTTCAACAATTCATTCACACATCCACCAGTTAACTTGCAATAATAAACTTGTTGTAACATGTAAACCCGATATATCACATGCATGAAAATAAACACATAACACAATATTTGTTACCCACGAACCCTCTAAGGTGAAGGTAAAACTGGGGTGGAGATGACACCCACAAATCTTCACTACTGCAATAATAAAGTTAATCTACTATGGTTACAATGTTTGATCATAATATATGATCTACCTCATGAGGAGTCTGCCTTATGAAAAGATTAAGAGACTACTAGATCTCACATTGTTAGAGGATTTAACACTTACAATGAGGTAAGGACTATGTTAGGAGATTTACAAAGATCTTTTAAGAGATTTACCCTAATTCAAGTTGGTTAGAACTGATTCAGTACCTGACTCTTGGTATGCTCTACAAGCTGATTTCGAGTCTTCTCCTTGCTAATTGATCCTATCTTTTGATATGATAATACTTTTCTTCCCCTTCACTACTCTGATTAGGTCACTTTCTCTGTTAAGAGATAACATAACACTTTCACTATCTTCTAATATATGATCTCGATCTTTCACTTTACTATGAACACATAGTACTCCTTTTTCACATGCACACTCTCACTAGTAAATTTAGCCTTAAATTTTGACAAGAAAAGGTCAAAATTGTGATCAAAGTTGGTCGAATAGATGACTAAACCTATCGTCGATCTTTTTTAGCTAGTTTTTCATCACAGTAATTATGCATCAAAATTTTGACTCAAAAAAGGTCAACTTACTAATGTGAGTTTCATTGATTTCCTTAGTCTAGCCTAAACTCTTATTTCCTCATTTGCATCCATCACTGGTCAAAATTTTGACGTACATCCCTTGACTTTTTTGATGGTAAAGCCAAATATTTGATGGCAAAAAAGACCAACTTTCATTGAAATTGCGACTAAGATCCCTTTTGACTATCATCAAAATTGTGACCAAGACCCCTTAATTTTCTATGATGGTACCATACATGAGATGATAAAGGAAAGACATGTTGGTCGAAATTGAGACCAGTGCTTGGTAGAAATTTAGATGAGCTGTGCCAATTATTGGAAAAGCTTTACTCTCATAGGAGCCTTCTATTGTGGTATCCACAACACTTGCCCCATTCCTCACTAGGAATGGGGACCTCCTACTTTTTTTGACTCCCAGACTCATAGTTCAAGAGTTAGGAGAAGAAAATTCAATTAAAAGTTAGAATTTTAGAGTTAAAAAAAACAAAAATAAAAATAAAAAATACAAAAAAATACAAAAAAGTAAGAAAATTCAAAAAACACCCAAAAAATTAGAAAATGGGAAAAGTTGAAATGCAAATTTCAAAAAATAAAATAAAATAAAATTCCTCTACTCACCCCGCACAGGCGCCAACACACATTTTGCTCAATGCATGCAAGGGGGGGGGGGGGGGAGGAGGGTTATAAAACCCCTCTTTCCTCCTTTCCCCCTTCATTCTTTTTCATTCACTCCTTGCAGAGGTGAGTTCTTCCCCCCTCTCTCATGGTCTTTACAGCCGGTGCCACATGCACTGGAGTTACGTGCTAGCAATAGTCATGCTGGGTGTCGCCCACATTGCATGTGTGAGCTCTGTGGCCTGCACTACGTGCATTGTGTGTCGCTCACACTATGGGTGTAGCCACCATGACCTGCACTGTGGGCCAGCATCATGGCCCGCACCATGTGTCACTCATATTGAGCGCGAGCACTAAGGCCCGCGGGCACCACTCGTGCTGCATGTGTGAACTTCATGGCCTATGCTATGCGTGTAGTCGCCATGACCCGTGCAACACGTGCAAGCATCGCAACCCATACCATGTACCTAGCATCACTCATGTTGCAGCACATGAGCATCGAGGCTCGCACCTTGCACCGCTCATGCTAGGAGCTGAATGCTAATGGTGCGTGCCTTAGTGCACAGGTTTGCATGTCATGCATACACCTCGATGCACGTGCACATGTGTTTCATCAGCATATTTATTATTTTATTTTGGCAAAGGTTTTGAAAAAAAAAATTAAAAATAATTAAAAATAAAATAAAATAAAAAAATAAAAAAAATTCAAATAAAAAATAAATAGATCCCCAAAGAGGGACTTTTTTTTTTTTTTACTTATGGTTTTTTTTTTACACTATTGTTGTAACTAATAAACGTTTCTTCTCAATATGCAGGCAACATGATCAGGTGGCATCCACATTCGAAGCAGCACCCAAGCCCGTAGTTTTCAAGTTCCAAGGCATACCCCCAAAGTCAAGGCTACATGATGATTATGCTGAGATCAAAGATACTGACCTCAAACACACAAACTTGGGAAATTTCCTAAGAGTTTGCAATAATCTGACAGAAATGTCAACCATGATGTCTGCACTAATTTGTTCCAGATTGGTGAATGTAACGTCACATCTAGGGACTATATAGTCAGTTGAATTAATCATGACCTTGTCTCGGCACTTCATTCTTGATGAAAGGGTAGTTAAGGTAGTTAAGGGTGTCACTAGAGAAGTTGTGTTGGATTTGCGACCTGATAACATTGAGAGGGTCTTCTCTCTTCCTAGAGCTGATTAGTTCATCCAACTCTCTTGTGAAGTAGTTGAAAGATGGTATAAGGAGCATCACCAAGAGGCCATTGATATTATACATTCCTCTTACCTCATTGAGAAGCCACCTTGGGGAAAGACAATCAACAAAGTGGATATGACTTGAGGATGCATGAAGGATGATGTCATATACTCTATCATTCTCCTGAGCAGAGTTATGGGCTTACCTGCTCACTCCATTCATGGTCAACTTCATTGAGACCATTAGTCGTGCAAAGATACCATTGGATTGGGCCACCACACTAAGTGAAAACTTGTGTGAGAAGATGAGGATGGTAAAGGATAAGAAGTTCTATATTCCATGAACTATCTTGGGTTGTATAGGAAAGGCATTATGTAGGACCCCGATGCCTAGCCATACATAGTCTATCCTAGTATTTGAAGAAGAAGCTCTCAGTATAGAGCAAGGAGTATAGGATCATGAATGATGCATTCATCTTTGCGATCATTCAATTCATTGAGGGAGATTATGGGAAGAGGTTTTTCGATCAAGCCAAGGCATAGATCAGAGCTCTCGAAGCCTACTTCATCCAGTTCAAGACATTCACATATATTTGGGTAGGTGTTGCATCTATCAATCTTAAGAAGCTCCCAAGATATCCAAGTGACAAGCTGGTCCTATTGGAGATCTCCCAATAGATTGAGTCATCTTATGAGAGGATAAAAAGATAACAGAGAAATTAGGAATGACCATTGGTCATTGAGTCATATCAGGTGAAGTGAAAACAAGATATTTTGACCTTCGAGTGGTAATGGGAGAACTATCCTCTTGAAGAATACAACTCTCCTAAGCTATACTTTGACAATGTGGGTAAAGTAGAAAGCCTAGCAGGAAAGGACTTCCATCATGAAGATGCCATTTAAGATCATTGGATGAATGCCACAAATGACTACGATGTCCACATCAGGAACTATTGTAGGATGACTTTGTATCTAGCAGAAAAGGCTCTCCATTTGACTATCCCTGATGAGATAAGGCTACAAGACTATAAAGAATTACTAGATCCCTTGTTCAACATGGATAAGGTCAGTGAAAGAACCATTCTAAATGTAGAGATTGACAGAGAGGAAGGAGATGACATCAATCATCAAGCGGGACATGTCATTAGACTGACAAAGGACTAGATCAAGAAACCTTTTCCACTTGATCCAATTCCTAATACTATAATCTTCCATGCACATGCTCACCCAAAAAGGGTAAGGAAAGGAAAGTCATAGTTCTTATCTTTGCACTCTAGTCTCCTATTAGGCTAGAGACAATTTACCAGCTTGATCACTCGTGGGATATTATCACCCTCTTGAAAGCAAGGGAAAGAGGAAGAGAACCTCTCCTCAGAGGATTCAGATAGAACAGGTTATAGAACATGTTTCTTCCTAGCATCATAAATAGAGTCCACAAGAGTCCCAAGGTATTGGAGCCCCTCAAATCTAGGATGAATCTCAGTTGCCTCCTATTGTGCCAAGCCAACCAGAAGAGGGAGAGATTCTAGTAGCATCCATTCCTCCTATACAAGAAGAGCCTCCTTCTCCTTCTATCTCTAAGAAACATAAGAACATCAAGATTAAGATGAAGAAAAGGAAAAGGATTAGTAGAAGATTAGTACCTAATCCATCTATTCCTGAAACTATTCTGGAGGAAGAAGAAGATGAGGAAGAAACAAAATCAGAAGAGGAGGAGGAAAAAGTACCCCTACAAAGAAGAACTTGATTAGAAAAAGCTACAGAGTTAGAAAGAAGAAAGAGTGCCACCAATACCCTACCATCCACCCAAGTAGAACCATTAGAACTCTCTTCTTCAGAAGATGAAGTGCAGTATTGGGTGAATGAGCAAAGGGAAGAAGGTAAGGATATTTTCTCTATGACGAATTTTAATTTCATGCCCATGGGTATAGAGTTGGTTGGAGATAAGATTAGAGACACCCCTACATGTGAATTCCAATAGGAAGACTGGACACAGATACCACCAGATACACAGGTTCCTGATCTCACTCCTCCATCTCCACCATAGATTACAGTGACAGATAAGGGTTCAGTAACTCCCCCACCTCTGAGTTTAGAAGAGGAACAAGTTCAAAAGGAACCATCACCACAAGAGAAACCAGAGTCAAGGGCTACTGATGAAGCATCAAAAGAGGGAAAAATGGTAGAATATGCACAATAGCCTTCCCAAGATGCTGAGGAGCAAGCTACAGGATCTACAGAGACTAAGGCTACAAAAGGGGAGTCTTCACAATAGGAGATGACTCCAAGCAAGAACGATAAAGGGAAGGAGGTAGTTGAACACACCCCTTCATCATCAAGAGCCAGATCTACAAGAAAACATATCCCAAGATGGTTTCAAAAGGAGATAATGAGAAGTGCCAAGCATCAGTTCCATGCTTCAGAGGATGATATTTGTGATATTGCAAAGATCTTGAACAAACCTGAGTCTTCATTACATGATGCAATGCCATTTGTATTTGTCACTATCATACAGAACTAGGATTTATTTGCACAAGTGGCTCTCCCTCCTAAAGGTATAGATGTAGAAGCTATTACTCTTTAGGATTATGAAGTGAAGGATGTTATGTTGGGAAAGCCTACATGGGATTTAGCCCAATAGATGATGACTATGAGAGTCAAAGAGGTTTTCAAGCACATGGAGCAGGATGAGATTGAACTATGAACTCTTCAAAGGCAAGTTGAGATCCTAAAGGGATATCTAACCAAAGTTGTTGGTCCTCTTGATCCTGAGTGCCCTAACGAGACTCTAAATACCATTCTTGGAGAAGGGGAAGGTGTACAACTCAACCCATTTTTGAAAGCTTGTCAGGAATGGCGAGAAAGTCTTGAGGATAGAGGTGTCACCATAATCAAAGGGAATTTGAAGTTACTGCATGCTATGGAGGAGAACGTGAATAAGATCATGGCAATTTTGAGGCAGGACTTTAGTATCATGGATGAGCTATAGGCATGGAGCAAGAATTTTTAGACTCTACAAGCCATAAAAGGGAAAATGTACCACACTTTGATCAATGCATATACCGGAGAAGAGCTAGAGATGATTGATGATTGGATAGAGAAGATAGCAGATGGAAATAAGGTGATGGAAACATTAGCTCAAGGACCAAGCCCGAGGGTGAATTTTGGAAGTAGAAAAGTTTTATAGTGATGCATGCTTGGACATTTTTGAAGATGAAGAATGAGAGAAGCTATTACCAGTTGAGGTAGTAGTGGATAATTTCAAGAAGACATTAGAGGAAGCATCCAATGATGAAGATATCAGACAAGCCTTTAGGACAGAGGAAGCACTGTTAGAGTTGGACACCAAACTCAGAGACTTTGCAGAGACTCGAATTGAGGTGGACAACTATAGACAAAAGGTAAAGGATAAATATGAGGCTCTAGATCTTCTAGATGTGGCCAAAATTACTAAGATGATAGAGAAATTCAAGGGAAAAAATCCAAACATAGCTTTGGGATGAAGAAGAACAAAACCTAGATGTCAGAATTTCAATTTTAACACTTAGTAAAATTTTGAGATTTTGACCCTGTCAAGGTTTACAGCTACATAGGTCTATAGGTCTATAGCTACGCAGGTCTGTAGGTCCCTAGCTCCACATTTTCATGTAGCTCCACAAGTTCGCAGCTCCATAGGTACGTAGGTCCACAACTCTGCAATTCAGAAGTGCACTGATAGTTAACTGACAGTTCCAAAAATAGCACCTTCCATGCATCAGGAGCACATTCTGACGGTAGTTTAACTCTGACACACACCTAGTAAAGGACTAGCTTCTATTTTTGGTGCCTCCATGCACTTCCACTTTTATTGATGGCTTCCTCCTACTTTCTCTCTCATGCTTTCATTTTTTTTTTACATATAAAGGGCTCATGCATCCAATTAATGAATAAAATATGGATGGAGTCCCTCTAAGCACCAGTTAGATTGTTAGTCTGTGTATATTTAGTTTGTTTTAATGTTTTAAAAGCATTTTATTGCATGAAGATATCTCTCACTCTCAACACAAATTGAGGAGACTATTTCTTATAAATACCCCATTGTAATATGTAACAAAGGCCATTGTTATTATGCAATAAAATTATGCTTTTGGTGCTCGCATTTGGAGTGTAGTGATTCTTGCTTGAATATGTCATTGTTTTGTGAATTTTATTCATGAGAATGTGATTGAGCCAAAGGTTTATTGCATTGTTTTTGGTTGTACAATCTTTTAGTTCTGGTGTTTGGTACAGATTTATGAATTCCACTGACATAATGAGCTTGAGGAGAGATCATCAAATTGTGCCTACATAACTCTTTGTCTCACATGAGTGCACTTTTCGTGGCCTTGCGATTTGATGAAGAGTGAAATATCCTTTGGTTACTAAAATTTCCCATCGACGATTGCATCTATGGATTCTAGGAAGCGTTGCTCCTATTTTCATTGGTTTCCAACTAATTTCTTGAAAAGTTTAACTTGCAGCGTGTTGTTTTCTATAGCTTATTTTCATTTAGGATTTCAATTTCAAGTTATTTCAATTTTGTGTTATTCGATTTCAATTTCATTATTTTCTTTGCTAACCCCTTGTTAGAATAGGAACTCATTTTAGTTGCACTGTTAGATTGCATTCATTGAAAACCCAAAAAATACAAAAATATTGTTCTTTGTGTGTTATTTTGAGATAGAAAATAGATTTAATTCATTCCAAGATCATAGTAGAACCAGCAAAGGCTTCCTCGTGACAATCACATTTATCTTCAATTGAGTGGATTTTGGTACGTTGCAAGACAAATACTAAACCTTGGAGTTGATCCCAAAAAGATTAGTTTTTCAAGAGAGGAATTGCACAATGGATTCCTATCATTGACCTTGTGCAAAACAACTGCCCAACACCTTCTAAACTGCACAAAATTGGATTCTAAAGCATAATTGCTTGGTGTGAGACTTAGGGTATCATGCACATGTCTACCTCCACACCATTGTTTGTTCATATCACATGATTTATTTCATACAAAACAATGGGAAGGAGGAAGAAATGTGCACAATATCCTAAGTCTCCACCGAGCAATTATGCTTTAGAATCAAATTTTGTGTAGTTTAAGAGGCTCCTATGAGAGCAAAGACTTTGCAATAATTGGCACAACCCATCTAAATTTTGGTTTTTGAGACACCATTTCTTGTGAAGACTATAGGAAAAAATAAAATTAGGAAAGAAATATTTATCAAGAATGAAAGCCAATAACACTAACTAATCTCTATTTTTCAAACAGATAAATGTGACAAAAAAACTTATAGTCCCAATCACATCATCATAAGAGTGCATGTATAACTATAACCCCTTATTTGGCTGCTTGTTGATCAATTCCTTGGCAAGAGCATCTAGGACATAATATTAAAATGCAATCAATCACTGAGCCTATTTCTAGCAATTAAACTATATTATAGAAACAAAAATTGCCTTAAAATTGATAGCTCACCAGTTGTAGTTCATTTGCATCCGTAATAGCTTCACAAAAGTTGAAAGCTTACAATTTTTCAAGAACACAAAAGACACTCGTAGTTTAGCTGCATCAATAAAAGTAAAGTTATTTGAATGTTCAAAAATGTGAAACTTCCACTTAATAGCTAGAAAATCCATAATTCCTCAATATACATCATCTTTGATGAAATGTTCATAAGTGAATGATTTTCTCTAAAAGCTCAAACTTATGCACAAAGAAGCACCATGCTCTTGAAGATATATATACAGGTTACAAGACTAATATATCAAAAGGAGCAGTGTGAGGTCAAGAGAATATGATCAATATCGATTGTGGAGTTGCAAATAGGTAAGTGATAAACATAAAAAGGTAGTACAAGGCATCATTTTTCATGTTCTAATATGATGAACTACCTTGGAGTTGGTTCTAAACCTTGATTGCTTAATGTTGGATTTGATCCAATTGTACCATTATCTGGAGGAGGTCCGACACCCCACTTTCCTATTGATTTTGAAGGCTCAATGACATAAACTCCTTCATCAATCATTCCAAGAGAAAACTAATTTGAGTCAGATGGATGTAATGAAATTACTAGAGGACAGATACTGCATGAATAATCAAAGGATACATTTTGAGTTAAATCATAAAATACGAGAAGGCTATTGCATGAATATACCACACTTGAAATAGGAGCAGATAAAGAATCATGAGGTGTCCACTGCAGTACAAACAAATGTGATATTAGTTTACACTCATATAGAGAAGGTAGCTTATATCATTATCACTTACTAAATTTGAATTCTAAATTGCTGACAAAGACTTACATAATGCAAATAGTCAAACTTAGAAGCATCATAAATAGCAAGCTGGCTCTCGTGAACAAGCAACAAGTAAACTTGATCATTATGGAATTGTACTCTTGTATCCCCAACCAGTGGTGATGATCTTCCTATCTACACTTGTAAAAGTTTTGAATTTCACTTCTCCCATCTATTAATGCTCCAGAAATAGAGCTACCGAAACATTGGCCAAACATTGAGTAATTTGAATCTATAAACATTTGAATGTACAAAATGAGATGGCAATGGATATACAAAATGAAGAAAAACCTGGGCATTGGCCCCAGAAGGTACCAATACATTCAAAGTGTGTCAAAATGCCAAGCCTGTAATTTTCTTTTGGTGGCCTTTAAGCTTCATTTTTACCTAGTTAGTTTAAACAAGTTTTGAAAAGACACAAATTAGAATGTCATCATATTGAATGACCCCAAATAATCTTCCTATAAAAAAAACACCAAAACAAAATGAATAGAACAAGGACAGTTCACTTTGACCATGTATAACATTTTTGCTTCAACTTTGCAATTCATATTTTAGAATTTATAATCTAGACAGTGAATTAGTGAAAAAAAGAACTCCCATGATGTATCATTTCATATAGTGAGCTTGAAAAGAAACAAAAAGTCATGCTAGATCATAAATATAAATTTGGATATACCTGCAATCAAATCTACAAGCTTTCTAATTTAAGATACAAATTAAGACTTTTTCATATGAGTGTGGTTAGGTTTATAATGGATCAGACAAGATAATGAGCAAGAAAAGAGAAAAGTTATGATAAAAGATAAAGCTATGATTTTTGATTCTGAGTTTACAAAAATACACAATCACTCAAAAAATGAAAATTCAGAGTGAGTAAAGATTATATTTATAAGTAGTTTACTTAGTGTACACTATTTTTCTCAGAATTTATTGAATTTCAAAGATTTTGATATGACTTCATAAATCTCTTTTGCGTCAATAGTTATGAGTTATTAACAAGACATTGTGGCAATGGTGCATACTCCATTATCTATCATGATCAAGATAGGAAGTTAGAGAACACATAATTTGTGATGGTAGATCATAGAACATGATCTAAAATATTGATAGGAAAAAATGATAAAAATAACTGAATCTGAAAACGAATTAGACAGTCTTATTTTCTTGGTCTATAATAAAGGTTTTTAAAGAGTTCAAACACCTATCAATATAATGAATTAAAAATAAAAATAAAAATCCTGATGATGGATTGTAAGAACATGGATCATACTCTATAATGTATTATTGAAACAATGATCTAGAAAAGACAAGGTGATAATGGATCATAGAAAACGTTGACATAGATAAAATATATGCAAACAATTTCAAGAGCATTCAAATTCAAAATAAATTTGGCAATCATAATCTATAGATCTACATTAAAGACTTTAAATATTTGAATTATTATCTATATTGAAGATACTAAGCTAGATAAGAAAAGTTTGATACATAGATCACATAATTTTGATAGCATACTATGTGATGCATCAAAATAATAAATCACAAAGGAAGAAAGCTATACTAATAGATTGCAAGAATGAAATCTAGAAACCTCCCAAAAAGAAATCAATGATGTACAACTTCATTCATCCAAATTTTTAATCAAATCACTATTTTGGAGAGGTGCAAATTGACAGGTTGTGAAATAGAAAAACTATTCTACTAGCTTTGCCAAACTAGTTTTTTCAACTTATTTTCAAGTTCTTCCAAACAACTCTCCAAACACATTAGGGTTTTAGATACCCTTAAAAAAATTATACAATATATATCAAATTTAACAACATTTATTTTGAACCAATACCTCATACCAAACCCTGCTACCCTTTTCAAGAGTTCCAATTAGGCTACTTTTACAAAGAAAGTGTCCTTTCATCTTGCAACCAAGTTCTTAAATTTTGCACAATGTCTCAATTTATTGCCAAACCACATATTCTTGCATTGGTTTACTTAGCCATACTCATTTTATGCATTAACTCCCAAACCCTCACTATTAAGCCTCAAACTAGGGCATCATCAAACTAAGCTTCCACTTACCTTCAAACCCATCTAAAGGACCCCTCACCATGTCCTTAACATAAAAAAAATCTATCATAAAAAAATACCTCTATGTGGACAACTTGACCAATCCAATAGTTGCTCACACATTCCATTTACCTTTCTTGAATATTTTCTCTTCTCCCTTGGTGGTCATCACTGAACCCCTATTCTTTCTGCACCATGTGAGTATGGTTATATTACATTGATTGTAGGCCTATTCTACAATGGATAGTGGTGACATATAGTGGGATGATCATTATTCCATTCAAAACTTAAAAATGAGGTTGCCCTTCCTATGGTTCCTTAAATCAATCAACACATTACATTGAAAAGAATTGAAAATGGAACTTAAATCAATGCAAAGGTATGTAATAACATTGTTTAATTGCAAACAATAGAATCATTAAGAATTTATAAATAGTTAAACAATACACCATTTTTATTTTTATTTGAAAAAAGAGGGGTAAAAATTTATTCAATCAAAATCAAGATACAGAGCAAAAGCTAAAGGCCTAAAACATCACTACAAACTCCTATCCTCCAAAAGCATTTGGTCAATAATCTCATAGTACTCAGAAGGTAACTCATCCCTACCATTAATATCCCATCTACCCACATTCTCTAAAGCCCACTTAGCCAGACAATTTGCCAATCTATTCCATTCTTGAGGGATATGATGAAAGGAGATAGAGTCCAAGGACCTACAGAGACTAAGAATTTGTCTGGCTAAAGAGGCAAGTTGCCAGGTAACATCTTCCAACCTTTGGTTGTTCGACATATTCACAAAAATCTATGAGTCAAGCTCATAGATGAACTTCCACCACCCTAACGAGCATCCATGCTCAATAGCAACCTTAATAGCTAGGGCCTCCATCAAATTATTAGAATGTTGACCCTTGCAAATAGAGAGAAGAAAAACTGCACCACCATCATCACCTCTACCAATAGCCCCAATACTGGCATGTCCAAGATTCCCCTGAGAAGACCCATTTGTATTGATCTTCAAGAACCCAGTTAGGGGAGGGGACCACCTCCCATCTCTACACAGTTGGTTCTTACCATGGCTTGATCTTTTATTGGGAAAGCCTCCCTGACAGTTATCATCTAGGTTCAAATTCCTCACAATAACTTGATCCCTAGGATCAATATTAACAGACATATCACACTTTTCATAAATCATTTCCTGGAGCCTATTAAGAATTAACTTCCACAATTGGGAGCTGCCAATTTTGGCATCACAAAAAATCTTGTGATTCCTTTCTAGCCAAAGGTTCCAGAGAATGAAGACTGGACTAACCAACTAGGCAACCTATAAGAAAGACGTCTTCGATGGAGGTCTGCCCAAGCTTTCCCAAAAATCAATAAGAGAATTAACATGAATACAACCATGACCCCAAGCCTCCCACCATCTATGCCATATCTCTCTTGAAAAGGGGCAGAGAAAAAACAAGTGGGAGACACACTCCTCACTATGCAAACAAAGAACACAAATTGAGGGACCCTAAAAACCTCATTTGCAGAGATTCTCCCAAGTGAGACATTTCTTCTGAGCCAACAACCATAAGAAAAAGTTACACTTGGGCCACAAAAATTTGCTCCAAACCTTCTTCTGCCTATGCACTTTAGCTAGACTGTGAAGGTTCCTATCAAGAATAGCATAGCCTTGAGCTAGTATAAATTTACCTTTTGAACTTGGACTCCAAGTCAAGCTATCCCTCCCACTGAGAGAACTGCAAAACCTATCCTCTAGAACATGATTCTCAACAAAGCCACCCATCAGCCACTCTTGAGAATCCTTCCAACAAGTCATCTCAACCTACCCCAGGTGCTTAATAGTCTTAAAATGCTCCACCTTAAGCCACCTAGCATTAGTAAAGGCTTGGGAGAGGGGGAGAAGTTGGGGAAACCTAGAAAGAATAGGAGGATGGCCATTACCTGAGTCCTACCAAAACAGAGTATCCAAGCCTTTGTTACAAATCCAAAAGAGCCCCTCCTTAACAAGTTGTGCTCTCCTCTTTAGAGCATTCCAAATACAAGAGCCTTTACCCACCAAAGGAAGTCATGGAACCTCAGAGCAATCTACACCAGGAAAGTACTTATGGGTGAGAATCTTGGTCCACTTTTGATCTTGACTATTACACCATCACTAGTACAATTTGGCAGCCAACACTATGACAACAAGAGCCATTGAGCGAAGCTTGAGGCCACTTGCATGCTTAGGCCTACACACATACTCCCATTGGACCAGGCTCCACTTCAAGGAAAGAAGACTACTAGACCAAAGGAATTGCCAAGATAAAGCATCAAAGTCTCTCACAAAATTAGAAGGGGGAAATTGAACACAACACCTACAAATGGGAAGAGACTACACCACAGTCTTTAGCAGAACCAATCTCCTAGCAAAGGATAACCATCTACAAGTCCAGTGACTAACCTTACTCCTAAATTTATCCAAAATCCCCTGCTAGTAATCCTTCTGCTGAGCACCCAAGGAAAAAGGAACCCCAAGAAACATCAAAGGGAGAGAGCCAATATGGAACCTAAGAATTCTAGCAATCCTATTTCGAATAATTCAAGGAGTGTTAAATAAATAAATAGAAGACTTATCATCATTAATTTTCTAACCTGAGGCTTTCAAATAGATATCCAAAGCTTTCCTAATATTTATTGCCTTACTAATTCTAGCCATGCCCATTAATCCAATATCATCCACAAACTAAAGATGAGAGTACGAAGGAATTTTATTACTCTAACTCCAACCTTGGATAATCCCCTTCCACACTTGAGCTTTTGAAAATCTACCAAGACCCTCTACCATGATAATGAACAAGTAGGGAGATATAGGGTCACCTTGCTGAAGTCCCCAAGAGGCACCAAACAACTCAGAAGGTTCTCCATTAATAAGAACAGAGAAGGAGGACGAGGTCACATAGCTTAGAACCCACTCGACCCATTCCACTGCAAACCCAAAAGTTAGAAGAATTTTCTTTGAGAACTCCCAACTCACTCGATCATAAGCCTTGGCCATGTCAAACTTTATAAACATAGCTTTCTCCTTAGAAGTGGCCATAGAATGGATAGCCTCTATTTCTATCACAACTCCATCCAAAATTTGTCTTCCCTCAACAAAACCACCCTGTTCAGTAGAGATCAAAGAGCTGAGGAATGGCTTGAGCCACTCAGCAATTAGTTTGGTGATGATCTTATAGACAACATTACATAATACTATGGGCCTAAATTGATCCAACCTATTAGATCCTTCCTTCTTAGGTATGAGAGCCAAGAAGGTAGAGTTCAAAGACTTCAACATCTTTTTATTCTTGTAAGATTCCTGGACCACATCTAGGAGATCATACTTTATTATCTCCCAAAATTCTTGGAAAAATTCAATCAGAAACCCATATGGACCATGGGCCTTACCTTTCTTCATATTAAACACAATTTTCTCCAATTCTAGAAGCAAGATAGGATTTAAGAGGGCTTCATTCATTTCTATAGAGACAAGGTAAGGGATGCAATCCAAGATGTCTCGCTCCTTAGGCCTAGCTCCAGGATCCTCCCTAGAAAAGAGATTAGATAAGTAATTGACTACTTCCCTAGATATATCTTCACAAGAAAAGATCTGAGTTCCATCTATTAAGACAAGAGAGGAGAGAGAGTTCCCATGCCATCATGCCTTAACAAAGTTGTGGAAAAAAGTAGTGTTCCTATCCCCCTCCTAAAGCCAATCAATACGAGATTTTTGCTTTCATAAAATCTCCTCCTAAAGCTCCCATTGTTCAAGCTCCTTAAGAGCTAGAGAGTTAGCTTCACTTATCTCAAAGCTCAACCCATGGTCATGAATCTAACTAGTAATTTTATCTAGCTTGGTTTGAGTAGCAGTCTTCTGAACATGTAGATAATTGAAATATTGTTTATTCCATCTCTTAAGCTTGTACTTCACATGTTGAAGCCTCTTACTGAAAGTGTACATGGACATACCATGATTAGGCATCCCCTCATACCACCAATCCACCATAAGATCAAGCATCAATTGGAATTTGAAAGAGGGATTCTTGGTGACCCTA
Organism: Cupressus sempervirens; assembly: GCA_028749045.1. Taxonomy (NCBI): domain Eukaryota; kingdom Viridiplantae; phylum Streptophyta; class Pinopsida; order Cupressales; family Cupressaceae; genus Cupressus; species Cupressus sempervirens. The sequence goes on along the minus strand of CM053783.1, from coordinate 140,393,526 downwards.
TATGAAGTGATGGAAAGCTTAATGGGCCAGTGATCCAATCCCCTCCAGTCAAGAATTTCAGAACTGATAATCCACCTATTATCAATCCAATAGCATGAAACTAGAAATCTATCAAGCCTTTCCAAGATAGTCTCACCACCACATCTCTGATTATTCCATGTAAAGACACCATTATTCAGCTTCACATCAATGAGGAATAATGAGCCAATCATATCTCTAAGCAGATTAGACGATTGATCCAACCTAGTTAGCCCACCTCTTTTTTCCTCTAGGCTAATGACTACATTAAAATCTCCTACCATGATCCATGGAAGAAAAGGTTCTAGGGAACGAATGAATCTAATATGGGCCCATAACTAAACTTTATCTAAAATTTTTGTAGGAGCATAAATGTTGGATAAGAAGCACCTTTCTCCACTCACAAAACTAGTGGCAATAAGAGAAATGGATGACCGACTAGAGATCCACCATAATGGGGAGACTTTCCTTAGGTCCTAGAAGCAAGCCACCCCTCTAGAACTATTCAAGGCACCCACCCCTACCAAGAGCCACGGGGCCAAATATATGCGGCACACTTAGCCAAACTATCCAGTGAAAGCTTAGTTTCCTAAATAAAGACCATATCAAGAGACTGAGACTCAATTAATCTATGAATAGAATTTTGTTTAGGGATGTTGTTCAACCCCCTTATATTTCATGATAACACAATCATTTATGGGGATGAGAGAAATGAGAATCGATTGGTCGCACAGACCTAGACTCCACCAAATTTTCACCCATTATCTTCACTTTCTCTTGATCAATCTTCCTACCACTTTTTAACAATTTATCTAAAGGCCCCTTTTTGAAGGACTTCTGCTAAATGCCCAAAGAAAGAGGAGCCTTATTACTCTTAACAAAATTAGATGCCCCCTTAGGCCTATTGGGGTTATTGGACAGCATAGCTGGTCCCTATGAACCATGTGCTCCACGAAGATCCCCGATATCCTAAATAGGAGGGGGCACATTAATTTCCAATTGCTCAGCCTGTAGGTCCCCTGTACCAAGAATTTGATCCTCACTCTGCATATCCCCTTCATGAATCTCCTACTAAATATTGGCCTCAGAAGAGAGCTCAACTGGGATACCTTCCTCTTAGACCATGTTTCCAAGTGCATCAAACCTATTAAAGGTGCCATCAGTTTGCCTATCCATCCAGGTTCTCTTCTTACCTTTTCCCTTATTACAAGATTTAACCGGAGTATAGCCTTTCCCTTGTCCTCCCTAGGGGGACCTGGAGCATCCAAGGAGGGATTCTTATATCTAGGAAATTGGTGCAGAAGGTGTCCATACTCATGGCAGATTATGCATCTAAATGGGAGGGTCTCGTAATCCAACTACTAGATCTAGGAAACTGAGCCCATACAAATTTCCATAGAATCTAGCAATGGATTATTCAAATCAACCTCAAAACAAATGAAGGCAAAATAAATTACCTTACGAGCTTGAGTTTGTGTAGCCGATCCCACAAGTTTTCCCAGAAACATCAAAATTGAATGAAGAATATCCTCCCTCCAGAATTCCAAAGGAAGTCTCGGCAAGTGGACCCAAACTGGAACCTAAGAGGGGATTTCCTCAGCAAAGTTAAAGCCCGTATGCCAGGGCTTGATGAATAGCCCCACCTAGTTAAATAAATAGGGGCCACCTTCAAAAGCCTTATTCCTATCCAACATGCAAGAGAATATAACGATAAAATAATTATTAGCTACTAACAAAATCTCCATATCTCCTTTCGAGTTCCACACCTGATGCGCCTAGGAATCCAACACCGATAATGAAAGGTGAAGGCCCAAAAATTTGCATATAAGAGCATGATTACTCTAGTACTTGACATCCTCTAAAACTTGTTCATGTTGAAAGACTAGAATAGGCTGAACCTTGGCTTTCTGCAAACACCCATTAATTTTTTGTAGTCGAAGCTTCCATTTGAAGAGGATTCTCCTTCCCCTAATTGGAATTTTCCCTTCACAACCTTACTCCTAGCATGCACCCCCAAAACTAGCTCACCCATCTCTAGATCTTCACCAGAAGACCAAGGAGAGGTGACACCAAGATCCCCTATTCACCCCGAGCCTAGACTTAGCAATCCAATAAGGAAAAGAAGGGGCATAAGCCCCTCAATCTCACACTACCTTAGACTCCCACCCACAACAATTTAGAATAACCCAACACCCAGTAGTAGACCCTTACCCATTGCCAAGGATGAGTCAAACACACCAATCACTACCCAACTCCCCATCGCAACAGCTCATGAGCAAACTAGACCATACAACGATGTAGGAAGCAAAGAAGTTGTAGGTTGGGCTAGGGTGCACAGGCCCTAGCAAACTGAGCCAAGCCTTCCATAACAACCATCTAGTAGAGCCCAATTCATTAAACAATACACCACGAGTAATTAGTAAAAACATTCATTTTATTCAAAATCAGGATATAATTTGTTAAGGGCAATCTTGAAGTCATTAAATGGTTGCTTCCTCCCAATCCTCTACTATTCATTTTTTGTAGTTTATGAGACCTTGTAGAGTTTAGAAAATTGACTATAACTACCCATCACATTAACAAATGATTAAAACTTTAATTAGGCCAACTAGATGTTGATATTCAAATTCAAATTTGACAATTTCTCTCCAAACACAAACTTAATTTAATGACTTCCAAAGCAAAAAAAGGCCTTGTTATTTAACAATTTGACTAAAGGCACCCTATCAAGGACTCATATACCCAAACGAACACACATTTTTATCATTTGGTCAAAATTGACCATTATTACATATTTTAGGACATTAGGTCCTCTAACTCAATTATAAAACTAATTACATCTTTAAGCCATTTAAGGCTTATTTACATCATTTTAGGTCCTTTGGACCTTGGAACACACATTCCTAACCATTTTTCCTTCTTAGGTCTCTAAGGATCATTAGGTTCTCCTATATCATCTAGGAATATGGCTTGTCTTATGACTTCTATTGCTAATGATGATTTAAGCAAGTGTGACAAAACTAATCAACCTGTTAACTAATAAAATCACCATTTTTGTTGTAAGCACCCATAACAATGACCTTTTATCTACAACTAACAAGCATGTTACTAGCAACCAATGAGAGAAATACACTTATTCCACATTAGGGACTAATAAGGAAATCATGCTTGATTTTTTTCCATCTTGGAAGTCTATAATAGAAAACATAATCATTTCTTTAATCAAAATGACCTAAGGTTTGTTGAGAAAATGTGTCTTAACATTGTGACTTTTCTAGATAATTCTAAAAATGTATCTTTCCAAATTGGTCACTAATTGAGATTTAAGGGTAGCTCTTTGAAGAACTATAAAATAATGGTGATTTATTGCACAGGATCCTGGGTTAAAGTTGGTAACAACATCTATGGACTTCTACTATATTTCAGCTACCAAGAATAGCTCACACTTAGAAGCCATAGCCAAGTTATGAAAAATACTACATGACTGAAACATTCCCTATTCCTAGTATCTCTATGCTCAAAAGATGAAGCCCAAAATGCCACTGAAAATAGACGAGGTACCTAAGTGCCATATTGAATCATTCATATTATTAGTTTGGCTTTAACATTCCATGATCAATGTTGAATCTATTATTCCTTTTATGAGATGAAGTACCCATCAACGTCTTTCTAACTCTAAAATTTATAAATATTGAAAAACATAGTTAACATGTGTATATCCATATCTTCTCATGAAAGAAGGTGCAGTGAATGAAACGACCTAGTTTTCTTTGAAATAATCTTGGTTGGTTTTTGATACAAACTTATAGATTACATTGTTTAATATGGTTTAGAGTCATTCTCTAAATGACTATCTTCAATATAATTTTGAAAAAGTACGTTTTTACCTAAAAAAAGGAAATTTTTATTCCAAGGCACTATTGAGATCTCTCCTTCTGCCGTGAGTGGTCTATAATAACTTGTGGTCTAAATTCTAGCTTAAGGTAATTTGTGAGTAGCTCTGCATACAATTCATAATGGGCTATCATTCAAAATCCTCATTTATCCTTCACTTGTTAGCAAAGGTTAAGATCCATGTTCAGAATAAGCAATCCATCTTCATAGTGGAAATTACATGGAGTACAAGAAGCATCTAGTGCTGAAAACACATCTAACATTTCTCCATCCAAGCACTCTTACAACTAATGAGAGACGGTATCAAAATAGGAAAAGTTGAGTGAATTATTTCATTGATCTAACCTATTGGACTCCAAGACAAGAGAGAATTAAAAGTAATTGTAACAAGCCAACCACCAAACCAAGCAACAAAAGACACCAAGATGCCAGTGTTGCCCTTCATGTTCATAGGAAATATCTGCATCAAACCAAACACAGATAAATCTACAAATTATGAAATTCATATAAATTGATTATCAATATAAATAAACCATTGATTATTGATATAATTACTTTTAATATTTGGAAGGTTGGGTTCAGTTTTGACTAATGTGACCTAAAGACTAAAGTTCAATTACCAGAATTTCATTGCAGAATTGTCTTTTCAGTCTATATTAGTGGTGTAAAACTTTTGGAGAACACTTGCAAGCTCCAAAACTAATTGGTTTACTAAATTGCTTTATCTATCTTGTAGTTGAGGATTTTTTTTAAATTAATGTGGCCCAGGGATTAAGTTATAACCCATGTTTCAAAGCTTAGCTATTGGATTACATCAGGGTGTTGAGAATGATTGAAGTCGGATATAAAAATTAAATGCCTTAGAGAATGAAGAATCTAAATGAAAGAATGATTTAGAAGAAAAGCTCTCTAGATATTTTCAAGGTGGGTGAGGATTAGGGTGTATAGAGGAACTAATCCGTAAGACATTGGGTCTTCTCATTAAAGAAAAATCTCTTTATAATGATCATGAGGTCCATTCTTCTCAAGAATAATGTATATCCTCTAGTAATCAAAAGAGTTGGGTACTAAACTCAAAAGAAATGATAAGGTAGGAAGTTTTGATTCATTAGTGTTTACTGATAGATTGACTTCATCTTTGCATTTTCTTCTTAACCTAGTCAATTCACTTTTCTAATGAGAACTAACCTCAAACATTATAACCCATGGAATTTCGCCAACCCCTAATGAAAATGTTGCAATATAGGCCTGTACAACATAAATATAAGAAGATGTTATAAACAATAATTTTTATCAGAAATGGATACTAAATTATTGAGATCTAAATAAAATATTGCCTGATTAATGATGTAATACTCACCAATAGACAAATCAGAGCTAGCCTACTCCCAATCAACTGTAAAATAGATTGTGTAGAGTGTTACTATAGAACAAGGTAGACTGAAATAATTCAAAATATACATCATAATTTTGATGTTCTATCTAATTGTCATTTTCTATAATTTATGTACTTGGTAATTATGTTGAAAAATTGGCAGCCAACTTATGGAGTAAACTAACATTAGAACTCAATTATCAAATAGAAAATATATGCTTGTCAACAATAGTTCCATTTTAAAACACATTGACACAACAATGGCATTCCCTTTATAGTCTTAGATGATTTAACAAGAGAAATGACTACTTTCTTTTGCATAAGCATTAGGTAAATGAAATTAAATCCCACTAAATTGAGTTAGTGGACATATAGTGTTATAATGATAGGAAAGTGTAATTACCAGTATGTAGAATGACAATCCAACAATAAGACAATTGATACTCATTCCTCCTCCAGTAATCTAAAGAAATTTTTCTTTATTATTGTTCAAATTAATACATAGTAAATGTCCTTATAATAGTCTATATTCAAGACCTAACTCATACCATTAGAAGTGGTCTCCTACTAGATTTGTCCATCAACAATGCACCTACTACTGTCTTTGGCACCTACCAAGCACCACTTTCTAATTAATAAGTAAGACAAACATGTTTGATTTTTGAGAGGAACTAAATAAGATATTCTTATCTAGAATTAACCATTGTTGGCACCTGAACTATAGCAATTGTGATTGATGTTGTCTGACTCGAAGAATAGCCTACAATGAAGTCCAAATTAATTATATCACATTAAAGTCCAAAAGTCTTTTGACCTCTTATGAATTCCTTCTGCTTGTAGTTTCAACTTGATATTACTTTTTATGATCTTATTGTTTCTTTATTTTACAAGCTTGAACCCTATCCCACTTTATCTAATCAGATCAATTATATTACATCTAAAATAGAAAAAAACACATTTATATCAGCAGCAATGAAAGAGAAACATCTAATATCCTAACGTAGCTTCTCACTAGTAGCCTCAAAGATTGCATTGGTGTAATATATAACACCATTGATTCCACCAATTTGTTGGCATACTGCTAGGCCAACACCAACCTGATACAAAAAATACAATTGCTAAGTTGTAAAGGATGACTGGATAAATAATTAAGATTCAACAAACAAAATCTCATCAAGTACAATACATATTTTGAAGTTTTAAATGATGAATGGATTATTGGAAGGAACTATGGATGAGTAGATAAATTATGGAGAACCAATAAATCATTGAGTATATTGCTTACAATGATAGCAGGAGCATAGTTTCTGTGAAACAAATCAAGTATTTTGGTCTTGGGCAGATTTTCCAACTCCTCTATATATTCATGTATAATATATTCAATAGATTGATAACCTAATATCAGCAGCAATCAACTATTTTTTTTAATGTCTTCATTGGAACTAATTAGCTCCAAAGTTTTACTCAAATTTTAGCTTAAATTGAAATTGGAACCTGACCTAATTGATACCAATGAATGAAATATATATATATATATATATATATATATATATATATATATATATATATATATATATATATATATATATATATATATATATATATATATATATATATATATATATATATATATATATCTAGAACAGATAAAGATATGCACTAGGATTTTAGTTGCTTCATATGACACATCACATTGGCTTCCCCTGAGAGCTTGTAATGCTTCTTTAAAATCTTTATCATGACCAAGCTTTACCTAGAATGCATTGACAACAAATGTATTAGAAAGAGCACCACATTTTGAACATGTAGGTTTTTTTAATTAGATATTGTACAGTTCTTAGCTAGTCATTTAAAAACATCTCACATTAATATGAAAATTGAGCATGGAAAATAAGACAACTTTGACTGTTTAATACTTTTAGTTTAGAAAACAAGTGATAAATTATGTTCTTATAGTAAAAGAATCCTTTGACTTAAGAAAAAAACTACACAATATTAAAACATGACATTGTGCTACTAAAAGGGTACCTATAACAAAGAACTTCATTTAGACTTGCTAATTGGTTGTCACTACTAACTATAAACTTATCTTTAAAGTTTGAGCTTCACTCGGTTTCAAGAATAGTTTAATATTCTCTACTAAACAAGGCCAACCACGTGAAGGTGGATGCTCATTTTCCACACCCCCCCCCAACATCACTCTAAATTCCCCATTAACATTTAATAACATTAATTCATTCATCCATTTTTGAAATAGAACATTCAGTCATTATAATCACATGATAACATTCATTAACACATAAAATTCATTAACACACAACATTCAAGAGTAAGTCATTCATGAATAATTCATTAACACAATATTCATTAACACCCAGCATTCATGAATAAGTCATTAACACATAAAATTCATTAACACACAACACTCATTTCTTTTAGGCTTTCTTGCTGTTTTTTTTTCTTCATGAAATTTCTAAGAGGAATACCAATGTCCTCATCATCCCCCTCCTCTACTAGTTCTAACGCATGCCTCCTCTTCATCTGTTCAGGAACATCATGAGGCTGCTGCACCAAAGGGGGTTCCACTCCAATAACAAGTACTTCATGTGTTAAATTCACACCATTTTATATTAGTGAATTACAAGTTTGTATTTAAGTAAAAGAACTATAAATCAAAAAATTAATTTAAAAGAACAAAACATAGATTTTCTTTACCTGAATGTGTGACATGAGCTACTTATTGATCAATTTGCACATCCCCTGGCACTCGTTTAGTACGACATGATACTATGTCCTCTAAAATATACACAAAAAGGTTACACCAAGTTCAATTAAATATTTTAAATTGTATTAATAATTACATAATTAGTTTTAAATAGAAAATGAGCACCTCCATGGATAGTACGATGCACATCAGGGGCTTCATGATGCGGTGTATGATCTGTGTCATGATTAATAGGCTGCATTGCAATGTCATGCACATTATTGTCAAATAGATTGTTGCTCAAGTATTCAATTGCTAATATATTTTTTGGCATATTTACTTGTGCACATGATGCAAGCGACTGTCTAGTTGGGGAAATAGAAGCTTTTCATAGGCGTTCAACCACAGCTGCATAGCTTTGCTTGAAGGGAATTCTTTTTTGTTCTTCTGTGGCCTCCAAAATAAAATCAGCACCCTACATTTTTTTATTAATTAACAAAATTATTTGTATTTTATAAATACTTTTTCTGTATAATTCATTTACTGCTACTTACAACTCATGCTTTGATTTTAGAATATCCCCCAGAGCCAAGTTTGTGCTACCCAACCTTTTCTAGCCTGGCCTTTGTTGCCTTTGATGTGTCCTGCAACCTATGAAAAGTTTGAAATATGTTAGATGATATAGATATAAAGATCAATACTAATTAGTGCATTATTACATTAATGTACTAGTAGTTAATACTATTGCATACCTTCTTGCACTTTTTGGTGTAGTTTCTCTTCAATCATCCACCCCTTTCTCCTTTGCATCTAAAATGAATTCATTCCATTCCCTCACTGTAATAAAGGGAGGATGCTCATACTTCAGGTTTAGGATGAGACTCTTTCTATATGAGTCCCTCACAACCTTAAGATGTTTGCATGCTTTTTGTAACATTTTCTTATGATCAAGAATATTATTACCAAACTCATTCTCTAAATCTTTGATGAGCTAATCTTTTAATTTTTTATGTTAAAAGTTCCACCTTTTAAGAAAAAACACAAAATTGTTAGATATAGCTAGTAAAAGAAAAGACTCGAATGAAAGGAAAAATGTTGTACCAATTTAGTGGGATAAAATTAGTTCACTTATGATGCTCCACCTTGTATGTATGGTGGGCCCAAATATTTGTAGTGTGAGGTCATAAAGCTTCCTACAAAATGTATCGTTTCCTGCAAAAAATGTCATGGGATAATCAATCCAAAGCTTCTTATGAATAGGTAAATGCATATTACAATATAAAAATAATAATTATTTAAAGTACCTAGAATCTTAGGACATTTTAAAGGCATCGATTCATCATTGTCAATCAACAATGACGTCTGCATAGCTCCCGTGCTAGAAACACAGGTAGCTCTAGGAAATGATGGTGAATTATCACCAATACTTGCACTATGATCTGTATCTGGCATAGCAGATGGTGCATCTCCTACCACAAAAAAAATCCACTATGTGATGCACACAAGATAAAAGTACAAATTATTAACTCATAATTAACAAAAAACAAAATATAGCAAAACAAGGATTTACCAGTTGGACGTCCCCTTGTTGCTGACATTTTAGTCAAAAATCTTGTATGGACATCCGTCGACCTCCTAGGAGTCTCCCACACTTGATGACTTGAACAATACATTGTTAGCTAAGACATTTTGAAATAATAAAAGTAAGAGTTAACTTAAGATAGATAGATGTAGATAGATCTGACAAGTACCTATTTGGTGGCACCTGCATTCCATCAAATGGAAATTTGATAATATTTAAATAATATATATAGAATAATCAAGTCATGACTCATATGTGTAGTTCTTCCTTGTCTATACGTGAGAGATATAAAATGTAGTAAGTTGAAAGTGATTATATAATTATATTTCTATATAGACCTTCTTTGTCTATATATACATTATATGATTATATAATATGACTATTTATAACATATGTGGTCAATGATAAACAAGAAGAATATAAGAAAATTACGTCTATTTATTGACTTATACCTGCTGATCCATGTCACTATGCACGATCCAGGACAATGGGGTCAAATTTCTAGCATATGTTAATCATTTATCTTAAGTTAGCTAAAAATTACATGATACGCGTATGCTACAAATAACTTAGAAGACAACATGAACAATATGCAACATCATAAAAATGAAAAAGTTTACCTTATATATGGAATGCAAGATCATCGACAGAAGGGGTGACGATGTCTATAGTCATTTGACTATTTGCAAAAAGGGTGATAATCAGACACAATATAAACAATGATAATTATAAATAACATATGTTGAAATCATTAGAATTGAACACAGTACATATGTAATCATATTTCCTACATATGTTAATCATTTATCTTAAGTTAGCTAAAAATTACACGATACACATATGCTAAAAATAACTTAGAAGACAACATGAACAATATGCAACATCATAAAAATGAACAAATTTACCTTATATAAGGAATGCAAGATCGTCAACAGAAGGGGTGACGATGTCTGTAGTCAATTGATTGTTTGCAAAAAGGGTGATAATCAAACACAATATAAACAATGGTAATTATAAATAACGTATGTTATAATCATTAGAATTGAAAACAATAAATATATAATCATATTTCCTACATATGTTAATCATTTATCTTAAGTTAGCTAAAAATTACATGATACACGTATGCTACAAATAACTTCGAAGACAACATGAACAATATGCAACATCATAAACATGAACAAATTTATCTTATATATGGAATGCAAGATCATCAACAGAAGGGGTGACGATGTCTGTAGTCAATTGACTGTTTGCAAAAAGGGTGATAATCAGACATAATATAAACAATGGTAATTATAAATAACATATGTTGTAATCATTAGAATTGAATAGAATAAATATGTAATCACATTTCTTGCATATGTTAATCATTTATCTTAAGTTAGCTAAAAATTACATGATACGCGAATGCTACAAGTAACTTAGAAGACAACATGAACAATATGCAACATCGTAAACATGAACAAATTTACCTTATATATGGAATGCAAGATCATCAACAGAAGGTTTGATGATGTTTGTAGTCTTTGATTATCTTCTTCTTCTTCATCCTCATCATCATCATCATCACCATCATCACCATCATCATCGCCATCATCGCCATCATCATTGCCATCATCACCATCACCATCATCCTCATCATCATCACCATCATCTTGATCTTCATCACCTGCTTCTTCATCATCTTCAATATCTTCTCCTTCCATAACATTATACTTTATCGGCCTTCCTCTTGGATCATGTCTAACAAGAAATAACCAACTCTATTTATGTGGAACCTCTTAGTAAAACACTTGCTCAAATTGGCTTGGAAGAACATAGGGCTCATCTCCAACTGGCTCAAACAACCTTGTATTCATCATTGTAAATCTATTATCATGTTGAATAACCATTCTATCTGGATCATTTTGATTTAGTCGTAACCTATACCATTTGATGATGAATAGAACTACTTTGAAGGAGTTAAAGTCGCACTCAATTATATCATCCAAGATGCCATAGTATTGATTTTGAGATTGTTGAGGATGTATGTCATTTCTAGATGATATATTAGTGACCTCAAAATTTGCATTTATTACAGAATCACAAGTTTTCTTTGTGTCATCCAAATTTATTATGTGAAATTTGTGGCCATGATAGTACATAGCTTTTTGGTACTTGACCTACAATTTTTGAAGTGTGTGTAAATTATTTGCATTGTGAGTTGATATGAAACATACATCGAGTTATGATCATTAATAAATTTCTACATACCTCTCCACCTCTTAAACCCTTTACTGGATCAACTACCATCGGCATAACATTGGAATCTCCATTATGATGAACTTCTGTAACCAATGAAGCAACATTCTCCATTACGATGAACTTCTGTAACAATGTTAATGAGCAACCATTTTGTTGACATCGTTCAATCCATACTATCATCCAATCAAGATTGTTCACAATATACAAATGTGTTGCATCCCACTCTTGACCACTTGTATCAAAAAAAATACACCAATTATAAATAACTTATATTGAAGATTTATAAGAATTAATTAACTACAATAACATCTTAGATTTACCTCTCACTTTCTTTGATATACATTTTCCCATCAAGTACTCCCCTTTGAATTTGTTAATTGAGTTGGGATCCCAAATACAATCTACATGGATCTTTTCTGCAAACTTAGGAAGATATTCACTAATGTACACCATGGTCTGGTATACCATATATCCCTCCACCATAGAACCCTCAGGATGTGCTCTCTATCATATCAAGTCTTTCAAAAATTTCAAGTGGCTCTCAACGGTCCACATTGACCTAGTTGGTACAGGTCCACACAATTCAATCTCCTCAACTTGATGTATGAGGTAATGTTCTTGTGCATTGAAAAAACTTGGAGGTAGACACTTTTGCATTTCACACATAAGAAGAGGAATTTTTCTCTTCCAATATTTTATATCTTCTTTATTGATTTCTTTATATTACAACCACCTCATGTATTTTCTAAGATCATATATAACATATTTGACATTGTTGGTGAAGTGGTGTGGGAGAGATAGAGGTAGAACACACTGCAATATTTGTAAAATGATCTTGTCAATATTTTATAAAAGAATGCAATTAAAACTACATGTAGTATACAAAAATATAGTGAATAAAAAATAACATGAATTACCTTAATAAATGTATGTCAATCATGTATTTTCAACCCTAGTCCAAATTCACTTTTCTTTGATATGAGATTGTTTATGTTCACAGCAAATCTTGTGGAAAATCATATTTTTTTTATGACTTCTTTTATAGCATTGCTCTACTACTCTGACAATAACCAACTAAGGGCACTTGTATCAATCTAGTCTCCATTGTTATTTGATTGAATGCCATTTTTCATTGCATGGTTGGATTCTTCAATGTCACAACAAGTTTTGACAATTTGGTCTTTGTCATGCCTTCCATCTAAGATTTTCCATAATGTCTCTATTACATTCTTTCCAATATGAATAGGATCAAACAAATGCACAATTGGGAGTTTCTCGTAGTATGACAACCTAGTAAATTGCATAGGATAAATTTTTAGTCCTTTTGGAAGTTGGTCATTGATGCCTTAACAACCTTCACAAGCATCAATTACATCATTAGTAAACAAAACACAATATTGAAATATAAATTTGAAACAAAAACCATTAGATGAAATGACATTACCTCGACAATTTATTTTATTATATACCAACTTCCATAGGTGAGGTGTCATTCTTCATGGCTTTGACGTAGTCTCTTCTTTCCCATTGAAAAGATATTTTTTGATAATTTGGTAATTATGATTTCTGTGCAGAAAGTGTTTATTCTCATCGAACACCTACTTTCTTAAACTTTTTGAATGACGAGATTTCATCTTTGGACCACAGACTAGACATGCAAATTTTCCCTTTGTCTAAAAACCTACAAGATCATGTATAATTGGATTAAATATGTTAACTTTGTATTGTCACTATAACATACCAAAAAAGAGGTGTTAAGAAGAGAACATACCACAAAAATGTGTTAGCCCAAGGGCATCATGTATTGTCCATACAAGCATTGCATGAAATTGAAATTGTCTTTGTCTTATTGGTCTACAGATGTCATACATAGTAACCCCATTCCATAACACCATCAACTCATCGATAACGAGTTCAATATATACATTGATATCTTTAACTTGGTACTTAGCTAATTGAATGAACAAAAACATTACATAATTATCATGACCATTTTGATGTACTAGTAATAATAAATTGATTTAGATGACCATTAAATCAAAAAATACCTGAAACAATCAATGTCAACATTATGTGCTCTCTTTTTATGGACAACCAAGGAGGTATGTTATTGTTGATAAAAAAAATAGGCCACAACGAGTAAGTAGATCTCATCTCTCCAAAAGGATTGACACCGTCTATTTCCAATGAAAGCTTGAGATTATGAGGTTCTTCTTTAAAGTGTAGCCATTTTTCCTCTATTTCCTTAAATGCCAAACCATCTGTAGGCATTCACATAATGTTATCTTGACTTCTATTGCATGCATGGTAATCCATAAATTGTGCCAAGCTATTGCACCTGAATAATCGTTGTAGACATGGAATAATGGGAATATGTTGAAGAACCTTGCAAGGCACCTTTTTTGTTAATCAATCTGATTGATATCTACTAGTATGACAAATAGGGCATTGTGTTACAAATTCATGCTATTTATGATATATAATATGATCATTCAGACATGCATGTATTGTTTGATACTTCATTCCAATATCTTTCATGATGGAAAATAAGTCTTGGTACGAGTGAGGTAGAATGTTTGATGGTGGTAACAAACTCTCACCTATCAACCTACGACCAAAAATATAATTTTTTAATTTCAAGAATATTAATTGCTACACAAACCCAATGTTAATTGTAAGGGAACTACGAGTAAAATAATGAAAGAAGATGAAATACCTTAACATACATGTCATTTCTATGTTGGATAAACCATTCATAACCTTCAAGTTCACCAATAACAATACAGTGGCAAGAAGAGTGGTTTTGGAGCCTTCATATAGGGACTCATGCGCCTTCTCAAGTATAGGTACATCAAGCTCTACATTAACATCATCATCATCATCATCTTGATCATCGTGATCATCTTGATCATTGTGATCTTCATCATCGTGGTCTTCTTCCATGGTATCATTACCTTCTACTTCAATGTTCACACCTCCATGTTCCCTCATTTGGAAATCTGCACTCTCTGAATTGTCATGGTCCATAACATGAAACTCAGGGATGTTGACCTATATGAAAATGGTGACCTTATATTAGCCATGACCATGGTGTCATCATCAAATCATGTCTTGTGTAATTTATAAATTATTAAAATACATACCAATGGAGGATATTCATTTCCCCCTTCAATGTGACCATGTTGCCTACAATGTTCCTTAGCTATTTTGATTAGATATCTTTGAGTCTTTAAGCCCTTAAAATTTTTGCAAGGACAATAAAATTTTCCATCACCTTTTATTTTTAAGTTAGACCATAGTCTAGAAATTGTCTCCCTATTTTTTTGTGCATTGTTATCATCAAACATGGTCTCTCTTGAATGGAATGACTCATTGGTGGAAGAAGGATGATTTGTTTGCAACCTGCAAATGGAGTAGTAAGAGGAAGACACATATAGAAATGAATACTAAAGCAAGATGGATAGAAAGAGGTATAGATAGACAGATAGATTGATAAAGAGATAAAGAAATATAAAAAATGAAAAGAAACAAATACTTAGTTGACCTTCCATAACTCTACCTCTACATATTGCGCTTGCTATGTACAAGCACTTCCTAAGAAAATGGGTAGCATCAGCCAAGAAGAGAATAGGAGAGTCCATTTGGATCAAGAGGAGGATGCACAAAGTGACCCAGGGGCAAGAGGAAATGCTGATCCAGAGAGAGGAGAGTCTCTAATGTTCAATAGAACCTTGCTGAAGACTATAACAAAGCAAGAACCTCCCCAAAGAAAGACATTATTCAAAACTCTCTACAAGGTAAGAGGTAAGGTCTACAAAGTTATTGTAGATTTTGGTTCAATTGATAATATAGCCTCAGTAGAAATGGTAGAGAAGCTTGGATTTAAGAAGTTGCCTCATCCTAACCCTTATAAGGTTTCATGGCTAAATAAGGAGTAGCAGGTCATAGTAAATGAACAAGTTCATGTTCAATTTCAAATAAGGGAGTACAAAGACATGATTGTCTGTGATGTTGCAGAAATGGATGCTTGTCACCTATTGTTAGGTAGGCCCTGGCAATTTGATGTCAACTCTAAGCATGATGGAAGGAGCAATGTTTACATCATCTCCAAAAATGGGAAGGAATACACCATTAGACCACTGCCAGAAGATAGGAAGGAGATCCAACATGCATCTAGTGTGATGATGGTTGGAGAGAAGGAGTTTTTGAAGACCCTCAAGTTGAAAAACACCCCTTTCTTTTTCGTAGTAGTAAAGCCAAAACTTAGAGAAAAAGGAAAGGAGTTAGGTCTGTGAACCAAGTAGGAGTTAGGACATGCTAGAGTGGGGTCAGCCCAAAATATTTTGGAATCTTCAAGAACCTAGTAAAGGGCATCTAGAAAGGTGAAAATAAACAAGTGTTTTTATACTACAAAGGAGGAATCGAAAGCATTATAAATAATGAAGAGGAAACTTAAATCCATACGACTTCACCTCTATTTACAATTTGACCTTTCTGCATGTGAAATATGACAATATACAAAATTTCCAATCACATTTTTACTTTAAAAAGAACACCAAATATACCTTTGGTACAATATCTTCTTCAGATTCTTCACTATCAAATTCTTCAGAACTGCAAGCTCCTGTGTAGAAAAAAGATGAGATGTACTAAGTAATTTTTGATGGGCAATATTTAAACAAATCAACTATCAAAAAAACAATTTATTAAATTCAATTGCTTTATTATGTACCAAAGACTTGGCTTACCCATGTAGTACCTCATCAGAAGACTCGTCCTCACTTGATTCTTCTTTACCATTTTTTTAAAGCTGCAACTGACCCATTCTTCACTACAATTGAGTTATTCTTCCCCAAAGCACTTGGTTTTTTATGTGTTTCCTATAATGCACTTTGAATAATATTAAACAAAAATTTCTTATCTCTCTTTCAAAAAGTACAAAAAAAATTTATAAAATGAAAATTGTCACGATAGTATAGCAATATTTAAAGATCAAAAACAAATATCTATTAATGTTATGCTAGAAAAGTACGTCTTCATCATTTAGAGAGCACCAATTTTTTTGTTTGATTTTCAATTTGAAATAAGGCATTTCAATTAAGCATTTGTTCACTATTGAACATCAAAATTCCATAAGCTTGTGATTTCACTGAAACATGATTCTGTTCTATAGATAATTATCCACAACAAAATGAGTAACCTCCTCAGAAGAAGAATCCTCATGCTAGAATCTTTTGCTAGTAGCTTCTTTGCAATGGCAAGATTTTTTTTTATAGGATGCTTCACCTTTATCTATAGAGCATTAACACAAAAATGAGTACCATAAAGTCAAAACATATGTTATATTATCAATATGATCCCAAAAAGCAACAAAATAACTAGCATTCTTTAGATCTGGTATTTTTTTCATGATAAATAGTCTAGTTTTCTCATTTGAAATCTTAATAAGAGGGGTCTCAAAATAGTTAGATATGTTATTGAAACCAAACTCAACCCTTTAGGACTTTCCAAGTCATCAAAGTGAAAAAATTATAAAAATTGTCAATGACAACTTTGATAGCAATATTAGAAAGTCACCAAGAAATGGTTGGGGATCAATGAAGAAAGTTGGTACTTGGAAAATAGAGTTATATAAGCTCATTTGAAATCATTTGAGGGGTTGGAGTTTCTAGTGTATGAAATATTGACTAATAAAGCAAATTGTTTAATGAATCATTCCAAGTAATTTCTTAGTGCATTAATTAAGTTCCCATTTTATGTTTTGGTAGTTATAAATTATTTTTTTCTTCTTGGCTAGTTCACTAGCCTAGGTAGAGTAGTTGGTGTAGGAGCTCCACACACAACCAAGCCAATGGTGCAAATTATGAAGACCACAAAGATAGCTAGAGGAAATTAGGGAATTAATTGGCAGGTTATAAGAATTAGACTAATATGATGATTCAAATATTTGTAATGTCTTTAATAGGATTAAATAAAATTCTAATGGACTGTCATTGTCTAAGCACAAATAACATTGGAGTGTTTAGAGTCTAGGAATGTTAGTGATCATAAAAGATAGAAATTTCGTTAATGGTCTTTTTGTTTAAAGGCATTCCATAAAATATATGTCGACATTAGTTTGAGTTTGTTCTATTTTAAAACCAAACCATTCAACTAACTGATGATAGTTGTATTGGTTTTGAGTTAGGTTCAGGAATTTCTATATTTTTGTTTTGAGTCTCTGTTATAAGAGAGATAGTCGGGTGTACGGACAGAGGAGAAAGATAGTAATAAGAAAACTCTATTCTTTGCAATTGATTTCCATTACTTTGGATCTCCAATCAATTGGTTTGTATTTGAAAGACTTTGACAAGGTTTTATGCACGAACTACTATGTTTTATTGATAAATTTCATAACATTGTAGGCTTGTTGTCATACGAGTCTTGACTTAAAATAGTTACTCTTTATTTCAATTTGTTGTTGCAGTAACACCTTAGGTAGAATGAGGATCATCCTATGAAAATAGAGGCCTAACCTTCATGGGATGAAATTGTTAACAAGTATTATAAATTGCTAATAGTGCATATGCAATTTTTTGGGGTGCATAAGTGATCACAAGTTGAAGATATATTGGAACTGAAAGTCGTATACAGTAGGGAATATTTTGTCTAAATGTGGAGTGAATCCTATGTTGGAAAAACATATAAACATATACAACAGGGAATATTTTGTTCCTCTATGTGAACTCTACTTTGCAGATTCTCAAATATGATAATAAAAGCATTCAAATTCGATATGTGCTTCAATATTTTAGTGAAGCTTTCAATACTTACCTCATAGTTGTTGGAGGCTTTGGAGCTCTTTGAGTTCCCATTTCTATCTTTTTCTATTTTAAACCTTACGAAGATAGTGCAAATGTATACACTTCAGAGAAGTTGATGGAGGTCATCTGAATTATCAAATTCCTATTAAAATGGAGTTCAATTTATTATGATATAAGGTAGTTGAATTCATGTGAAAAATGCATCTATGATGACAATAAAATACTTAAGAAGAATTCATCAATAATATAAGAAAGAAAATAAACTTATAAATCTCATATCAACTACAAATTATACTTCCTAAATAGTGCAGAGACAATTCTTTTATAAATTGGGTAGAGCAAGCTTTTGAATAAATTATACTTTGAAACAAGGAATCACCATTTGGCCTACAATATACACCAAGCATCATGCACTTCTTGAATTTAACACAGAGTTTAGTAGAGGAGAAGCACTACAAAGGAAAAAATTAATTGCATAATACTTACTACCTAGCATAGAGGAAGCTTTTCTGGAAAAGTTCCACAAACCTCAATTAAAATTTTGTGAATGGCCCATTTCCTACTACATAAACTCCTTCAAGTTAAAAGGTAATCAGTCAAGTTGATTTGATAAAATGCACCATCAGTTATGTACAAATAAATATAAGCCTAAGATTTAATATAGAATATATACAAAAGCCAATATAAGTCCTATTAATTTAATAAATATACTTACCCATTAGTGATCTATTTGTAAAGGGAAATTCCATGTAAATCCTTGATCAACCTTTTTTGTAAGGCATTCATCAAGTTTTACGCTAGTACATTACTATGCACCAGTCTATCAACTAGTTTCTCCTCTCTCAAATTCTTCATATAATTACACAAGGATCCATAGTTCATGCATGTTTTACCATATCTATGCAAATCTCCTTGATATAACTGGGATCTTCTTTATGGAAACTAAAACACTCAATACAAGTTTAGGAGAGAGTACCAAAATCTCCAATGTGGCATTTAGCTGTGGGATTAAAATCTGAGGACCTAGTTTTATAGGTTAAGCATTTGTTGGAATATATTATGTAATGGGGTTGGGGAAGGGGCTTATTTTATTCACCTCACAACTTGGTAAACTTGTTGGAACAAAACTTCTTACTACTTGGTGGACTGCACTATTTCTCCCCCCACACAAGTTAATTTATACTGGGGCAAAAACCATTGAGGTAGTCATTGAAGAAATCGATGAGTTGCTCTCCTTTTCTAAGGAACATATTTATAGAGACCTTTTACTACATTGGGATAAAGAAAGTTTTTGTTGATGGGGTTGTTCTTCCCATCCATCCCAAGGTTTGGAGTATTGATGTTTAGGGAAATGGGAGAACTATCATTGATTTTGGCACCACCTTGACATATATTGTAGAGCCTACATACCAAATAATCCTTGCATCATTTAGAATGACTGTTGTATCTGAGAATAAGACTTGTACAAAGTTAATTTGATCTATGATTCAATGTCTCAGGTATTGCCAGACTCTAATTACCAAAGCTTACAATTATTTTCAAAGGTGACACAATATTTAATTCTCCTCCTTTAGACTATTTCATAAATTTTGTTAATGACAAGTGTCTGACATTATAGGGTGTCTCTTCTTTTTCAATTTTCTCTATTTTTGGTAAGATTTTGTAGCAGAACTTTTTTATCATGTATGATAGGGAATTTTCTAGACTTGATTTTTCTCATATTGATTGTCCCACATCTTAGGATGTACATTATTCTTGAGATTATTGTCATTTGAAGTGCTATCATTATAGATAAAAATTCATTTTCCTTTGATTCTGACTATGCTCCTTAATGTACATTTGCTAGCCATAGCATTTGTCGAACAAGAAGCTTGTCTGTTACACTTTATTTTCTAAGTGATTATATCTATATGCCAAGTTTGATGAAAAAGAAAACTAAGAATAATTTCTAGTATTGGAAATAAAACCTTCATAGTGACTCAAGGATGATGACAAAGTGCAGCACAGGGTTCTTAAAAATAAGTGGACAAGTTTTAGAAGGCATTGTTTTCTTTTGCTTCAATGAAAAATAGCCCCACATACACATTTTCTCAACTTAATTTTACCAATTCCAACAAAAGAATTATATATTACCTCTATTCAAATTTCAAGGGACGAATAAATTTCAATGTATTTCTTAGTTGAACATTACAAACTCTTTCTTTATTCCAAGGTTGAAACTAGATAAAGATTTCTTTTATCCTTCTTAGTTTATTAATAGAAGCAAACCTATTATTATTTTTTATCAAACAATTATATTAATATGAATGATAGAAACAGTCATGTCTACAATGATCAAGAAGGGAAATCATCAGCAAACTAGTCAAAATGCAATAATAACCATAAAAGATTTAGGGATGCAGAGAACAACAAACTTTAGTAGTTTTAATATTACTAATGACATCAGTATTGGGAGGGATATTTATTGAAGATACAACTTATTTATACAATTAATTCAAAACTTTCATCAAAAAAAATTCATATTGAACAAGATATTAATCAATATAGTAAGCATTGACATCTAGAGAAAGACGTGAATCATACAATTGTATAAAGAGCAACAAGTGGTATATTCCAAAAGTTGCTACCACTTACTTGTAAAGGATACATTATGAGATTTGATCTCACATCTAGAAGGGTATAATTGAATATTATTTTTTCTTATTTATCCATACTTGGATCGTGCAAAGTGAGTAGAGGCTCCCTTTAGGCAATCAATTGAACATATTAAAACATCGAGAATGACACCAAAATACATCACCATTTGAATTATTATATCAGACAAGAGATTACCCTAAATTAAGTGGTTTGATCAAACCAAAACTGTAGAAATCATTACACATTTCTAAAGGAATATTAGGAATGGTAATTATTGTTATGTCATCATGAGTGATAAGGAAGGGATCAGTTACTTAATTTACATAGTAATGTCTGAGATAGCCAAATAAAGTCCTTTCCTTATAATCTGATTTTTTTAATATATATATATATATATATATATATATATATATATATATATATATATATATATATATATATATATATATATATATATATATATATATATATATATATATATATATATATATATATATATATCAATGTGATATCCTCAACCCTAACATTCTAAATTATTATTTATATAAAATTGCAACAAATCAAACCATTAACTATGCAGTACCCAAATGTACCTGAAATTGGCACGGAGAAAATAAGATTCTTGGATAAAGTACTGCTGCCATTCATATATCAACCCAAAATGAAACATTTAGAGACATCTCTTTATAGTTTCCATGTGAAAATGATAACATAAATCATTGTTGTTAGGTTTAACTAATTTCCCGTTCGATTTAGAGGGGATTGCTACTAAATGAAGGGGAGAGGATCAATTCATTAGGTGATTGTTGTATGATATATATGTGCAACAATCGTGTTTCCCTATGATCTGTTATGGTAATCATGAACTGCTATCAGTTCACTATTGACATTAGGAAAGAATGAGAGAGCAAGAGGACATAATTTGACACCTCTTGCTCTCTCTTCCTGATGATGGATCACGTAGTGTGATTCGAAACGTTGATGAAAAATCTCTACACAATCTATTCCAAAAACTCAGCATTATAAATCATGGATTGTGGAAATCTGATTGCATTAATTAGGAAAGAATATCAGTTCACTATTGACATTAGGAGTAAAAATTGTGAAATCATAGTGTCCTAAGACAATTCCTCTGTCAGGTTTAATGCCATATCAAAGGCATGACAATAACCTTCATAACAATATAGTAGATTACTTAGACTCCCAAAAACACAACTCAAACCACATAGTAGAACTCATAATGTATACTTGAAACAAAAAATTAAAACCAGCCCATCATGTAAACTAATTAAATGGAGCAAAAAATGAAAGCAAAGTCTTTTTAGGTGATAGAAGATTGTTTAGCCACTATGATGGTCCTACATCACTAAGTCACAAGTGATCTTTATGAAGCCACTACAGGACCTTAACCAAATCCTAAAATTGCAACTAAAATTGGGAATTGAATCTAAATATACAAGTCACAAGGACATCTTGCATATTGATGTTGATGTTTATTGACATGGATGAAGCTCTTTAGGAGTAGATGCTTATGAGATATAATGCTTGCTTCTAGATTATTGAGACAAGGAGCAAGTTCACGGGCTTGTGAAAGGAATTGAAGCTAGTTTGAGTGTATTTAGTCTAATAAGGGACTATGGTTGTCTAAAAGATTGAGAAATCTTGTTTATGATTGCACTAATTTGAAGTGTATGAACAAATTGAAAAAAGATTCATCAATATCTTCTTCACAACTCGAAACCATTTTAGAAGACAAAGTAGCTATGGATATTCTAGAATATATTTGAGATTAATACAACAACAAACCTTGTGATGATGATATTGAGCCAAGGCCAAATGCCACCTAGTACTCTCAATATTTTAAAATATGATATGAAAAGCGAAAGGTACTCCATATAAAAAGTGAAAGGTACTCCATAGGAAGTATAAGAAGGATTTAATGAAATAGATTTTGGACACCCACTTTTTGAAAATAAGACATGTTAAAATTGGTATTGAACATACTTCTAATGGTCTAATTTTGATCACTTTCTAATGGCCTCTCTATTTGGACATCTTGTATATTTGTAGTAGTTATATTCTAATATTCATCTAGTTTTTCATTCTTGTACACTTCTTTTTTGAAATGAGAAAATTCCTATCATAGAAAGTGGAAAGGACAATATGTGTAAGCTAATTGTGATATGGCCTCAATGTTAGTGAAGTTTGACTAATGGTAATTTAGAATTATGGTCGACTCCATGGAGAGATCATCAAGGGATTTCTAAATTAGTAACATACTCCTCCCCCTCTTCTTAAAGAAAATGAGATTGAAAATAAATTTATATTATTGCTCCAGTAGGTTATAGTTGATTAAGTCCACTACATAGATGCCAAGGGTTTGAAATGTTGGCATTCATGTTAATTTAGAGTTTTAAAACTTTTATTGGTGCATAAGAGTTAAGACATGAACGTTGTTTGGAAAACTAGATTTGGACAAAAAAAATCTTGGCACAACAAATTGAAATGAAGGACACCAATCCCAAATTTATATTAAGGGTGAAGGAAATGAATTTGAGAAAGTTAATGCACCAGCATTCGATATTGTATATAGAATCATCCACAAATGGGAGGATTCCCCTAAGGCATAAGGTAACCATCTTGAAATCAAATGTAGAGGAAGTAAGAAGTGTTTACCCTAAAGGAAGCAATGGTGTCACAAAGGAAATCTCTAGTGCAAGTTGTGTGAGTAGCTGTAACCTATGATCAATCTTATGGAAACATTGTTTCACGGCTCCATATGACCAAATTAAAGAAAAATGTGGCAAAATTCACAAATCTTAAGATAAAAAAGACCAAGACTCAAGCCACTATCTATCCAAGTTAAGCACAAAACAAGTTTACGTAGAATCATCAGTCATCCAAGCCTCCATATTTGTTTCAAAATACTCACCAAAATGCAGAGAAAAATTCTTAAATAAAGGGCTAATACACCATAAAATCCCTTACCGTGGATGCCACTCTCAGTTTACATCTCAATTTACAAACCCTCCTATTTAGGCCCTCATAACTAGGGCTTCCTCAAACTATGCCTTCCCCCAATCAATCCCTAATCAATGATTGTTTAAACAAGGTATGAACTCACCTATTCACCTATTCACTAATTGTGACGTGAAGCCAGGAAAGTTTGTGTATGCTCAAATCATGGTCCGCAATTCTAGTTTAGGGCTGCAGTAGATGGGTTTCCAAATGCTCCAAGGATGAAGAATGCTAGAAATCCTCAATTATTCGTGGAATGATGCTTGACTAGTATGTTTCTCAAGTGAAGTGAAATGCTCAGCTGACTTGCTACTCAAGTGAAATGCTCCAATGAAATGCCACTTTTTTTTGTCTTTATGTTGTCGTGTTGGTTGCAATTGAGACCAACACAAAATAGAAATCATTGGTCGCAATTGCGACCAACATAGGCATTTATTAAAAAAAACAAAAGTTTCCTTTAGAATGACGACCAACCAAGCCATTTAAATTTGTTGGTCAAAATTTTAGGTCAAAATTTAGGGTTAAATGTACTAGTGACTTCTCTTCTCATCTCCATGCCACAAAATCTAGGTTAAGATCTTCTCTATTTAAATATTTATGTAAAGATTTTTCTAGATGCTTCCATAAATAGCCTCTCCATCTAAATCCTTGATCACATAACATAGGGATCTATGATCCACTTTATTAATGTGTAAAACTCACTGTAACAACCTCTATATATATTAAATGTTCCTTCCATGTTAGGTTAAAAATGATTTACCTCAAAATTTGTTCCATTCTTGATGTTTATGTAAACTTTGTATTGCTTGACATTGTTATTGCTCAATCTGTATTATATTAGACATGTACTATGTAACTCAACACTTGCATGCTTGAAACTGCTCAGTCAGTGTTGAGCTCAACTTGTATAGAAAATACTCAGTGACCATACACTTTACTTAGCTCCTATAGAGCTTGGTACATATTTATGTACATGACTCAACCTATATAGAGTAGCTCAATCACAGTGATGACCATCTGACTCTGCCTTGTAAATTACTAAGTGTTTGACACTAATAGACAATAATAGTTAGAGATACCAACAATATCCCTCTTTCTTGGTACATATTTATGTACATGACTCAACCTATATAGAGTAGCTCAGTTACAGTGATGACCATTTGACTCTGCCTTGTAAATTACTAAGTGTTTGACACTAATAGACACTAATAGTTAGAGATACCAACAATATCCCTCTTTGACATTAGTGGAAAAAAAACACTTTGTCATATTTAAATCATTAAAAATAATTTGATATTGAACTCTCCCCCTAAGTCTTATGAATTATGCCAAAAATGATTAATGACTAAATAATATAAAATGAATATGATAACAATTTAATTTTCCCCTTTAACAAATCCAATTTCCCACTTTTTTTAATTACTTATGTCATGGTTACTGAGGTTGAATGGGTGGAAGAAGATCATATTTATCAATGAATGTCGTATGAACTCAAGTGATCATGGATAGTGCATGATCCAATGTGGTTCTTCCTACTTCCAAAATGTGTTTCTGTAACTGTAATCTTGCAACTACATCAATTAAGTTGTTAGCCACTAGAATATTGTGATCTTCTTTAATAAGATCCTCAGTTGATTGCATCTCCCTTTGCATGACCTCCAAGTGAGGTATCATCATTGATTGGATAGAGATCAATTTAGATCTCATGTTGTTGTTAGTTGTCTAAAGCTCAGCCAATGTGCCTTGAGTATTCAATAAAGTATTGTAATAATCAATACTAGATCTTGCTGACTGTGAAATAATGTTGTTGGATCTCTTCATATCAACTTTAATCTATTGTATCTATGTCTGAATATCATTTGTGAATTTTGGCACATCTAATAAAATTTTGTACAAATCTTGTACCTTTTGTATAAATTCTGTCATAACCTGTACACACTCTTGCAATTGCACTTTCTACTCAATAATGGTTATGGAAACTTTATCCACAACTTTATTCTCAAATCTTCTTGTAGAGGCTTCATCAAAATTTTGAATATCAAAAGCATAAAAAAAAAAAATTTTCACATCATGAAGTACATTCTTTTTCTTATGCTCTCTCTTTAACTCTTCTTGTCATTTCTTTTTCACCAAAATCTCTTGTAAGAAAATTGTTTGTTCCAAGGTGATATTTTCCAAATCTAACTGTGGCATCACAATTATTTCATCTAGATTAACTTCAATATCTAGTGAAGTATCCTTTATTGAATTTCCTCTTCTTGGAAAAGGATTGTTACTGTTCAGCACTACTTTGAGAGTTGGTGAGGGAGTTTCACCACTCGATCATGTTGGTGCATCGATGCTAAAGACAATAATGGTCACACTTAGTTCAACTCTACTTATCTCTTTATTTTCCTCAATATGAGGTGCTGAAATAGTCTTGATGTCTACACTTGTATCTTTTGCCTCAATTCTTTCCTATGTATCCATGATCCTTGATTGCTCAGCCTCTAGAGTGTTAGGGGTGTTGATATATACTGGTGACATACTGCCTTATAGACTCAACACATCTAAAATTTCTCCACAATTGTGATCATCTTTGATGGTCATAGTTACAATTTCTTTCTCTATCTCTTCTCCCTTAGTTGATAGCCCAAAAATGCTTCTCCAAATTAATTCATCTTGATGTGTTACAACTTCTATTTTATTCTATAAAATAGAAAACATTCTATACTTAGGAACAAATCTGCTCGTATACTTTATCAAAAATATTTCATGTTGATCTAGGGATAGATCAGACATGACTTTGACTAAGGTATCAATCCTTATCTTTTTCTCTTCTACTTTTGCCTACTGCCATCTTCTTTCCACTCTTTTATATAAGTCTTTGGGTATCTTCTTCTCAATTTTACTAGGAGTTGGCTAATGATTAGCAAGCATATCTACCATAGCTTCCTCAATTTTGGTTTTTTTAGTATTATCTAGTGTATCATATTTTACAAATCTAAAGTTGGATAATCCTAAAGATATTCTAAGATTTTCACATACCTCTTCAATAGAATTTGTGTGCACTTTGGGTGGTTCTCTAACCAATCTCCTTCTCTTATGTTTAGGGGCACTAGGATTAGTAGTGTCTACTACTTTATGCTTTGCAATCTTTTTGGCATTAGCAATTGCCTTAGTTCTTGGCTTATTTGGTGGTGGAGGAGAGAGGGGTATCACTACTAGCTTCTTGGTTCATTTAGCCTTCTTACTCAGTGGAGTGACAACAACTAGGGCTTTAGCTTTGTCACCTTCTTTTTCTTTCTCTTTCTCATCACCACTATCTTTTTATTCACCCTCTCCAAGACCTTGTGTACTCTATAATGGTTCCTTTCCCTTGCCTAGGGTGCCTAGTTTAGCTTCTAGGTCTTCAATCAATCTTTTCCTTTTCTTCTCTTTAGAAGTTATCTTGATATTTATAGTTATTCTTGCTTTATATTCTTCATATTTTCCAAAAGTTTCTATCTCAATGTCCATTTCCTCTTTCAATAGTGCAACAATGATTGCACTCACTAAATCACTATCAATTTCATAATCAAAACTTTGTAACTAGGCCTTCCTTGGCTTCACTATCTGCACAAATGTGTTGTTTGTATCTACAAGAAAACATATGTCATTGTAATCCCTTGTAAGCAATTCTTCTGGCATCCTCATCCTCATCTTCATTCTTTTCTTAAATTCCTCAAAGTAAGCATCCATGATATTCTCAAAATTTGCTTCTAATTGAGTAATGTATTTCTTTATATGTCTTGTCGTTGGTTTGTTTTGTTCCCAAACAACATCACCAAC
The DNA here is from genome assembly GCA_028749045.1 of Cupressus sempervirens. Taxonomy (NCBI): domain Eukaryota; kingdom Viridiplantae; phylum Streptophyta; class Pinopsida; order Cupressales; family Cupressaceae; genus Cupressus; species Cupressus sempervirens. The sequence goes on along the minus strand of CM053783.1, from coordinate 140,365,438 downwards.
ACTAGGAAAATACTTCTAGATATTAAAAAAAATACATACAATAAGGGATCCAAACTTACACATTTACTTCTTTTCTTTTCTTAAAGATGATAGATTCTCTGCTAGTTGCAGTCTTTGTAGCTCAACAATATCATATTCATGATCTTTCATCACTATCTTCCATGCTTGATCCACTTCCATACATGAGACATTATTCAATTTGCTTGATTGATAAAAATTTTGAGCTATAAACCTCACAACAAATTTGATTAGTGGATTAAAAATGTTTGCAATGGACAAATCTCATCCATTCCACTCAACACCTATATTTTCCTCAACTTCCTCTTGACTCGAGCATCCCATGCTTTTCTTTGTTCTAGGGCTGGATAGCATGTAACTTTTTGAATTTTCTTCATGATCTCCATGGTTCCATTATGTAGCCAATACTTCATATCATAGATTCTACTTAAAATAATTTTAATCCATTCAAACTTAAAATTCTTTGGAAATTCTAGGGCATGAGTTAACCTTTTACTTTCAGCAACTTTAAATTCATCCTTCAAGATTCCTTCATTACATAAATTCTCATATGCTTCTTTGATCTCATAGTCTCCCATTTTTTTGATCTTACACATGTAATAGCTCCTAACATCATAGATCATAATAAATTTGGGTGGTATCGAGGATAGTGCACCCATTGAATCTCCTTTCATTGAAATTTCTGGAGTAGCACAAAACTTTGGTGGAGAACTAAGTGTCACTCTTCACCAATTGAATTTTACTAACCTCTTGGCTCAATCCTTTGGTAGATGAAGTTTCCATTTTTTCTTTTAGGGTTTCAAGTCTTTTCTTTCTCTTTTGGATTACTCGGCATAGTTTAGATCTTTACTCATTTAGGCTTCTCATCTAAATTGCTCTTGAATTATGTTGCTAGTCACTCAAATCACCAAATCACTCTATGCTCTTGAAATTTGTATGCAAGGTATGAGATAATGTCTTCAAATTTTGATATATACATTCTTTCAATTGATTTAGGGTCTTTATTAATGTTGTGTACTTAGGTAGGTGGAAACTAGTTGTCTCAGTCACTATTGGTGCCTTTGAACTAGGTCTTTTCTTTACAACTCGATCTCTTCCATATCACTCAGTTTCTACCATTTCACTTTTGAAGTAGTCGGTCCATGTTGAAATGCTCAATAAACATAGACAATTTATTGATGTTTAGAAACCCTCAATAAATATGTTCTTATGCATCTTTATATATGCAAATATGAACTTTGGCACATTTCATATAAGGAACTTATATATGATATATCAATTAAATATGCAATTCCATACATACCTTTCAAGCTTAGTTTCACATGGCATGATCACCTTCTCCATTGGGTTGGGTGACCTTAGCTCCACTTGCTCCACTATTTCCATCTTCTTCTCCTTTTTCCATTTTTGATTCATTTCCATCTTTATTTTCTTAACATCTATTTTTTCCTTTTCCTTTGTCTCTTGTTTGATTTGTTGAATGTACTCAAGTCCCACAATTCCTTCTTATATGTCCAAACTTGTGACATTTGTTACATGCATTGTTAGATTCTTAACTCTTTCTTCAATTATCTAGTAAGGCTTTGTCTAAGATATGCATTCATATGCTCTATGTCCATACTTTTGACAGTTATAGCAATATCCTTCAAATCTAGGTTTACTAGATGCATTCATCATTCTTGACCTACACTCATGTATTTGATGTCTATGTTTCTTATAGTTAAAATAGTAACTAGTAAACTTAGGTTTAGGATTTTGCATACCATGTTTGCTTCAACAAATGTTTGTAGTATGAACAATTTTTCCATAGAATATCATGTTGGTTTGTCTTTTGACTTTACATTCCTCAGTCCTCCATTCCTAGATTATTCTTCTTGCTTAGTCCATGAACATCCTAACCTATTAGTACTGCTAGATGACTTCATAAGTTCTTTAAAGTATTTCATTGCTTCTTTTGGTTTGTTGAATTTCTTCATAGATTCTTTCTCAATTTTCCATTTATTTTTCAGTATGTCCCTTTGTGATTTGAGATTTTCAATTTTCATATCCTTGTGATTCAATTCCTGATTTGCAAGCATTAGTTGATTCATCATGTTGAGTTGTGTGTTTGTAATATTTTTCACAACTGATATCCTTTCTTCAAGTATGGTAGCCATTACCCTTTTTTCTTCTTCTACCATAATCCTATCTTCTTTAGCTTTCTTCTTTTGTTTAGTCACTTCACATAATCTTACTAATTGGATTCCATGTTCTCTTTCAGTCCTCTTATTTCTTCATTCAGAATATTATTATTTTAAAGTAGATCTAATGATACTTTATCATTTGGATTGATTGATTCAAATAGTCCTTTAGTCTCAACTTCTTCATAGGAAAATTATTTTATGTAGGTAGCCAATTCATTTCTCCTTTTTAGGGATTCCTTCAAATCTTGTCTTACTTTCCCAAGTTTTTTTAGTATGAGTTGGATGTCAATCACCTAATTGTCAATAACCTTGTCTAGTTTAAAAGCCTCCATCTTCAAGATCTAATCTCCAATTATTTAAGCTTCCTTTGGAGAACCAATGCTATGATACAAATTATTGATTTATGGAGGTATAAGAAGGATAACAAGATACTGAGAGGGGGGAGAGGTGAATCATAATCTTAAGTGCTTTTACTTTTCAACAATTATTTGACACATCCAACAGTTAACTTGTATATGTAAAACTTGCAATAATAAACTTATTGTAACATGTAAATCTAATCTATGACATGCATGAAAAATAAACACATAACACAATATTTTTTACCCATAAACCCTCCAAGGTGAATGTAAAACTAGGGTGGGAATGACACCCATAAATCTTTACTATTGCAGTAATAAAAGTTAACTTATTATAATTACAATGTTTGATCATAATATATGATCTACCCTATGAGGGGCCTTCCTGGTTAAAAGCTTAAGAGACTGCTAGGTATCACCTTGTTATAGGATTTAACAATTACAATGAAGTAAGGACTCTATTAGGAGATTTACAAATATTTATTAAGACTAATTTGTTAAGAGATTTACCTTGATTCAAGTTAGTTAGAATTGATTCAGCACCTGACTCTCGGTATGCTCTATAAGTTGAGTTTGAGTTTTCTCCTTGCTAATTGGTCCTCTCTTCTCATTTAATAATACATTTCTTCCCCTTCACTACTTTGATTAGGTCACTTACTATGTTAATAGATAACATAATACTTTTATTGACTTCTAATAAGATCTCGATCTTTTACTTCACTATTCACATATTACTCCTTGTTCGCATATATATTCTTCTCTTCTCATCTCCATGTCACATGATCTAGGTTAAGATCTTTTCTATTTAAAGAGTTTTCTAGATGCTTCCATAATTAGCCTCTCCATCTAAATTGTTGATCACACAACATAGGGATCTGTGATCTTGTCATTATTGCATATACTCTTTGTAACAACCTCTACATATATTAAATTTTCCTTCCATGTCAGCTTGAAAATGATTGACCTCAATATCTATTACATTCATGAATTTTATATAAACTCTGTATTGCTCAGCCTTTACTATTTTTTGACACTTAACATTGTTATTGCTCAGTTTTTATTATGCTCACCACATACTATGTAACTTGACACTTGTATGCTTGGAACTATTCAGTCAATATTGAGCTCGGATTGTATAGAAAATATTTGATGACCATACAATTTACTCGGCTCCTATAGAGATCGATACATACTTACATATATGACTTGACCTATATAGAGTAGCTTGGTTGTAGTGATGACCGTTTGACTCTGTTGTATAAATGATTAAGTGTTTGACACTAATAGATAATACTAGTTAGAGATACCAACACATAAGTTCCAAAATGTAGACCTCCTCCCTTGATGGCTAACAAAATTCTAGATCTTGAAGAGGAAATTCTCATAAAGGATCCTTGAATCTTTAAAAACATATTAAATGCTTGATGAATGCTTTGAATGCCTTAGGAAATTTTCTAGCTTGAGTGTCCTTACATGTATAATGATGTCTTGTAATTTCTATAATGGATGATGGATGTGAGAATGAAGTTGAATTTTGGGGAATAGGTTGACCTATTTCATAATAGGTCACCTTTTGGGGAATAGGTCAACTTGGGTTAGCCTATTCTAGAGTTATCCCAAAGAAGGAGGTCCCAAGGGTTTTAGAAACGGCAATGATAGAACTAGAAAAGAGGAAATTGAATAGGAGAAAGAGATGATTGAGCACAAATCCATCCACAGTCTATAAGGTCACTAAAGGAAGGAAGATAAAAGGTTGATAAATACTTCTATTTTAAGAGGATATATTTATCCCCCACCTTAGTAGGAGTATGAGCTGCCTCATGCTTAGAGTAAAGTACATAAAAAGAAAGAGTTGATCTTATCATGAATAAGGAGACAAAGAAACTATCAAGCCCCCAATAGACTTGAGTATTTGTCATTTTTAAAAATATAACAAGAGAGTTGTTACTAACGTGTGTGTGTGTTTGTGTGAGAGAGATAGAGAGAGGGAGATCAAATCACCCAATAAGGTTTGTGTTCCTTATTGTGAACCACACCAAAGGGGTAGGATTGGAGAGTCTAGTAGGTTTGTGTACTTGGTATTCAATCCCACAAAAGAAAGTGGGTAAGATCAAATGGTCCAATGGATTTGTGTGCCAGATAGTCAATCATACAAACTTTACACCTTTTGATGGCTAGACATCCCCATGATATGGTACTCCTATACCATGCAATTATTTTTCATATATGCTAGGATAGGTTGAATGTTTTAAAAAAAATTGTGGCATGATAGTAAACCAATCCAAGACATGTAAGAAGAGGAAGAATAATTGGCTCTAGCAAGTTGTGGTATACTAGTGTACTCTACATGTGATTGAAATGAACAAAAATATATTAAAATAAGGGAACCATGTAACCTCCCCTCCCCCTCCTTAAGATTGTAAAATAATTACCTATTTTAACGTCTTAAGGAAGTGGTGAACAAGGATAACACTATTTCAACATCAAGTTATCATCCAGAAGCAACTCTTAGTCTAAGACAAAGTACTCAAAACTCCTATGAGGACATGGAAGGGAAGAATGCAATGAGATGCCATAGAAGAAGTGAAAAAGAAAATCCTTAGGAAGAATAACACAATATTATGAGGCTCCAAACCAAGGGAAAAGTGAATCCTTGGGAGAGTGAGAAAGATGAATATGATTCCCTAGCTCCCCAAGTGTAGGAACAAAGGAAAAGAGGACCTATTGTACGTCTTAAAAGTTAAGCCATTCATGAAAATGAGCCCCCAAAAAATAGGATAACAATGTTACATGGTGTGGAGCAACATAATAGTGATGCACATGTTCTTTAAAGAAATAATGACTGAAATAGAGCTCATCATTAGGAGATATATAAATAAGCTCATTATTAATGAGTTCTTGAATCTTGTAATGTAGAGCTTGACAATCATTAGTGGAGTGATAATGATAATAATACATGAAAAATAGAAGATTTATAAGTTATTAAGTATGTTTCTTTTTACATTTGGGTGTAGTAATCATTTTAGCATTTAAACAAAACTATTTCATTACTAACATAAGAAGATATGTAAGATGAAAAAGGGAATGATGTGACAAAGAATTAGATTCAACACTTTGTTGCACACATCCATAATTATAATTAAAAATGGTGTTGGAAACTTTTGTCTTATAAGAGTTCTTATGCCCACCATTTCCCAAGGGCATTCGATTTCCTTGTTCTTGTTTGTAAGATCCATGCTTATTAAATCCATGATTTACTAATAAATTAAAACTGAGACCATAACAAGAAGTTGTCTTAGTCACTATGTTACCATAAGTAGGTTTAATATATTCATCATAAGTGGAAGAAATGCCATAGTTGTTAGAAAGAGGAGTTCTTTTATATTTCATAAATGAAAGATAAGAAAGTCTATATACTCCAATAAAGGTTGGTGTGACATATAAGGATCCCCAAGGATCTTATGAAAGGACACTTGTAGGAGGGTCATCATTAGATTCTTGATCTTGTTTTTCCTCAACATTTAGATAGCTATTTGGTTTAGTATCTATATGAAGAGTGTACATGCATTGTTGTAGATGAACTTGGATTTTTGTTGTAGGAATAGCATGCATATCATGTAACGAAGGTCTACCCAAAAGAAGTTTTTAATTAAGAGGTCTAGACATCACATGAGTAGGAGTATTCAAAATTACTATACCTAATTTTTTCACATAAATGTTATCAAAGCCACAAGTAGGAACATTATCAAGTTTGGTATTTGAGAGATCAACTTTAATTGTTTTGAGCATGTCCATAGTAAAAATATTGAACCCAAACCCATTATCAATTAAGGTCCTACAAATGAGGTTATTATTAATGAGGAAAAATACAATAAAATAATTGTATAAATCTTGAATTTATTTAGGAGGAAAATCATCTTGAGTAAACAAAAATTAAGGTAGAATTGGGGCAATATTCATACATTTAAAAAAGGCATTAATAGTATCTTTATTAGGAGGTGTAGTTGGAAGAGTGGCTAAATATTTTTCAAGGCTTTGTGATATGTAGGAGATGTTTGAAGAAGTTACCAAAGAAAAATATTAGTGGGGTATTATGTAAACACATACCAAATCATATTCCATTCCAATATTTTGAGGAAGATAAGGTGGATGATGAAGATTGGGTTGATAAGGTGGGAGAGAAGTAGTAGGTTGGCGATTATGTCTTGTACGATAGGTGTGAGACACCATATGGTAAGTCAAAGAATCTCCATGTTTCCCTTTAAGAGTTATTTGAGGACAACATTTAAGGGTAATGAGAGTTTTATTAGGAAGCTGATGAATATCAACAATATTAGCTTGATTAAGCTATTGATTATTCATAGGTCCATCACTATAAGGGAGATAATTAAGGAGATTGATATTATCCTATTTTCCTAAGGAATCCTTAGAATAGGGATTATTTTCATTAATTAACACTACATATCTACTAGGATCATCAAATTAAGTAAGAGTGACATTAGTAGAAGAGTTTATATTGTCTTCACCATGCTCTAAAATATCCTTAAGAGGATAGTATGTATTTAGAGAAGAAACATAAAGCTTGTCATGTTAAAAAGAAAAGTCATTAATTATTATGTTGTTTTTTTCATGAGGAAGATAATAGTCAACATTATAATCTAGAGGTTCATTCTAAATAGTGACATTATCAACATGAGGAACAAATCTATCAAGAAAGCACACCATAGAATACAGATAATCATGACTTAAAGTGAGGTCCATAAAGGGGGGGATCGAAAGAAGATATAGGACCACCCTCAACCAATGTATCCTCATAGTCAAGGCCTATGTTAAGAGAAGGGCCAATATCAATTCACCACTCATCACCATAAAGAGAGAGATCACATGGTAAAGCTATGTTGATATAAGAGTGGTGGTTCATGTCAAAGAAGATAAAATGGTGTTTGGAGAATGCTTTAAATAACTTGTGTCTATTGTAAATGTAAGAGGAGTAACCGAGAGGGGAGGGGTGAATCAATTATAACCAAAAAAAAAAATCCAAGTCCCTTAGATGTCAACACAAACTTTTACAACTTAAACCAAATACTTGCACTGCTCGGTTAGAACTAAATATTCTCTATAACTTGGTTAACAAAGGAATCTTACGATATTATTTATATTAAACTTTAGTAACTTAGTTGTAGAACCATAAACCATAAATAAAATAACATGAACACATGAGGCACCTGGATTTTACATGGAAACCCAATTTGGGAAAAACCACCAATGCAACTAGTTACAATTTTTCACTCTTATGAAGCGAGCCCTATTAAGAGCCAACCCTGTTAAAGGTTACAAAACACATGGTTAAGTGTGACTCTATTAGAGGATTTGAATCACCCTATTAGGAATGGCCTTGTTAGAGGTCTTTAGACACTTCAATCAAGAAATGCTACCTTGTTAGAGGATTTACAAAATGATTGGTAAGTCAACTCCATTAAGATATTTCTTCACTTCTATAATTATTAGAGAGTAAAAATGATTGACCTGATTGATGAAACAACTAGATTTTTAGATTCAAATCATTGTTTTGGTTTATCTTCTTGATCCTTCATGATTAGAATATTCTTTGCAACTCCTTCGAAGTTCTATCTTTAATCATATATCCTTCTTATTTTGTATCTATTTTCATACTGCCTATTCCTCAAATCAATCCACAACTTGACCTTTCATATATATGAAACCCAATGTCAAGTTATCTTGAATACCCTTTTAAACAAACATTTAGCATCCATTGATTCATCTTGTATTAACCATTTGATTAACAAAAGTATTTGATGCAGGAGCATCCAAAGGTCTAAGGGCAATCCTATGTCAACCAAAAAAATGTACTTAGACTTAGTTTCTATTTCATGTGTTTCCATTTCTAGATACCCATTTGGGTCAAATAAAGGTTCCAACTCTCACAGTTCCACTATCAGTGTTCTAGGATAGAGTATTTGAACACCTTGGGATACATGTAAATGACAAAAAAATAGGAGTATGTAATTGAGCCATCATTTTGATGATTTAGAGGGTAGAAATTGGCCAAATGAATGTAATTGTAATTTAGAGTATTCCAGAAAAAGAATCAGGTCTAAAGGCCCCACGGTTTGAAAGTTATTGCAATTTTTTAATTTTTGGAGACCTCCTAAGAATGCTTCAAAGTTAGGTTAGGGGCATTAAATGACTTCAATGAAGGCCAAAAAATGAGGGACAATAAAATCTTGTCCACAAGGCTATAGAGTGCTTCGAGAGCTTTTCGAAAATGTAAATGGTTCATCAATCAGAGCTTCGGTTCAAAAGTTATGCCTCCAAGAAGTTCGATTACTGTTTCTGGATTCTTCTAGATTTGTGCCAACTTCTAATGCAACTTCTAGAACCTTCTACTTGGTTGGTGGATGCCAACTAGCACTTTCTAGAATGTATTCCTAATCCTTAACCCTCCAGGGTCTATTTAAGAACATTTTTGGCATTGTAAAAGGTAGTTCGAAGTGGAGTTTGAGAGAAGGTACTGAAAGGAGAAATTATCTCTAGAATTATACTATTGTAAGCCCATAGGGCATGTTTTGAAGTCTATTTTCTTTGTACTAAATGTATTAGCTTATTTACAAAGTTAATAAAATTTTCCCTTTCGTATTGTGTCCATTCTGTGCTTAGGTTGTGTCCCCATCAAGTGGTATCAGAGCGAGTTTTCTTGAGTGTGTAGACAAAGCGCCGACTATGAAGTAGTTTGCACTAGGACTGTGTGGTTGTGGGTTTGAGTTAAGAAGATGCCTCCATAAAGAGAGTGTGGTGGAAGGGCCAGAGCTATTAATCCTAAGGAGGTTAGAGCCCTCCAAAGGCAGGTACAAGCATTGCAAGAGGAGCTTTGTAGAGGAACAAATGTTGTTGCAGGCGACGAAAGTGTGGATGACAATGAAGAAGAAGAAATTGGACCAAAAGGGGAAATTGACAGGGAAGTTCTGAATCAAGTAGAGGAAAGGCTTTTTAGGGCCATTACTAAGTTTGGAAAAATACCTACAATTGATGTGGGTGTATTTTCAAGAAATTTGAAACCAGATGAGTTGATCGATTGGATCAATGAACTGGAAGAATACTTTGAGTATGAGGATATCAGGGGCCTAGATAGGATTAAGTTTGCAAAGGCCAAATTGAAAGGACATGCCAAAATCTGGTGCCAAGAGGTTCAATTGGAAATAAATAAAAGAAGAAAGGAGAAGATCACAAGGTGGGATTGTATGGTGGACAAATTGAAGAAGCAGTTCATTCCTGTTGATTATGAGATTGATTTGTTTAAGAAGATGCATGGGTTAAAGCAAGCAAAAAAATTAGTTCAGGAATATACAGAGGAGTTTTACTGACTTTTGATTAGAGCGGGGCATGCAAAAGCAAATAAGGAGAAGGTTGCTCATTATATTAGTAGGTTGCAACCTAGCATCCAGGAGGAATTAAGTCTGGTAAGAATGACCAGCATTAAAGAGGCATACCAGTTTTCCCTACAAGTTGAAGAGAAGCTAAATAAGAGGTTTGAAGGAAGACAAAGAGGGCATGGTCAAGGAGGAAGGGGTAGTAGTAGGTCATTTGGAGGCTGAAATGAAACCCAAAAGAAAAATGAAGATGTGGGTACTAGCAGGAACCAGAGGAACGAGGGTTTCAACCACTCCCGAGATCAAGACTTTGGAAATCAGAGAGGAAGAGGTAGAGGACATGGACAAAGAAGAGGAGGCTTTCATGGTACCTATTTCCATTGCAATGAAGAAGGACATCGAGCCTTTGAATGTCTTCAATGACAAGGAAGGACAGATAGGAGAGTCGAGGGTCACACTAGGGTTGGTCATGTGGATGAGGATGCACAATCATCACATTCAGAGGATGCAAAAAGAGGAGAGACTTTAGTGAATGAAAGGGTCCTACTAAGTGGCGAGATTGAAACAGGACAAAGGAGGAGTTTATTTCATACCAAGTGCAAGTGTGAGGATAAATGTTGTGATGTGATCATTGATGGTGGTAGCACTAATAATTTGGTATTAGAGGAGACGGTCTCTAAGCTGAAGCTCAAGAGGGAGAAACACCCCCAACCCTATTGAATTGCTTGGTTGAAAGATGATCATAAGGTCCTGGTAAGTGAACAATGTTTAGTGAAGTTTAAAATTGGGAGTTACCATGATGAAGTTCTCTGCGATGTTATTCCAATGGATGTTTGCCATCTATTGTTGGGTAGACTGTGGCAGTTTGATAGGCATGCAGTACATGATGGCCATGCAAACACATACTCTCTAACAAAGGATGGAGTTTGCCACAAACTAAAGCCCATGAAAAAGGAAGGCAAAAAGGTATGTAGCAGTGCTAGGATTTGTCTTGTTGATGGAAGGAAGTTTTTAGATGGCATGAAACATCAGCGTATGTGCTATGCTTTGATCCCTAGGAAAGATAAAGAAGGTAGTAGTGAAATACCACTTGAAGTTTTAGATTTACTAGGTGAGTTTGGAGATATCATCTCTAATAATGTTCTAGATGGATTGCCACCGGTAAGGCAAATCAGTCATCAGATAGATTTAATTCCAGGAGCTAGTTTGCCTAACAAGGCTACTCACAGGATGACTCCTACTGAAACTGAGGAGCTAAATAGATAGGTTCAGGAGCTATTAAGGAAGGGCTTGATTCGGGAGATCCTAAGTCCATGTGTAGTACCTACAGTACTAGCACCAAAGAAGGATGGAGAGTGGAGGATGTGTACAAACTCTTGAGCTATAAATAGGATAACCATCAAGTATCGGTTTCCTTTGCCAAGAATGGATGATCTTATAGACTACCTGAGTGGAGCTCAATACTTCACAAAGATAGATCTCAAGAGTGGCTATCATCAGATAAAGATATGAGAAGGAGATGAGTGGAAAACAACCTTCAAGACCAAGAAGGGTCTTTATGAGTGGTTAGTCACGCCCTTTGGATTGACAAACAATCCAAGCACCTTCATGCAGCTTATGAATGAGGTACTTAAGAAGTTCTTGGAAAAATTTGTTATTATCTATTTGGATGATATCTTAATTTTCAGCAAGACTTTGGAAGAAAATTTATTGCATATTCGTAGTGTCCTTGAAAGGTTAAGGGAAGAGAAACTATTAATTAATCTGAAGAAGTGTATCTTTGCAAAAAGGGAATTAGTCTACTTAGGGTTTGTTATATCACCTAAAGGTCTCAAAATGGATCCAGAGAAGGTAAAAGCCATCTTGGAATGGCCTACTCCAAGGTCTGTGACTGAGGTAAGATCATTTCATGGTCTGGTTAGTTTTTACAAGAAGTTCATTAAGAATTTTAGTGGCATATTTGCACCCCTGACTAACACAATAAGAGGGGATAGAAAAGAGTTCAAATGGGTTGCAGCAGCTACGAGAAGTTTTGAATTACTGAAGAAGAAGGTGACAAAACAACCTGTGTTGGTGCTTCCAAATTTTAGAAAGGTGTTCCAAGTGGATTGTGATGCTAGTGGCAGCGCTATTGGGGTTGTATTAAGCCAAGAAGGTAAGCCTATTGCATAGTTTAGTGAAAATTTGAATGATGCAAAAAAGAAGTATTCTATTTATGATCAAGAGTTCTATGCAATAGTTCAAGCCTTAAAGAAATGGAGGCATTATTTATTGCCAAAGGAATTTGTTTTGTATACTGATCATCAGGCATTACAGTACCTAAATAGCCAAGGTAAATTGAATCAAAGGCATATGAAGTGGGTAGAGTTCTTGCAGAGCTATACATTTGTGTTGAAGCATAGAAGTGGAAAATCTAACAGGGTTGTAGATCCACTAAGTAGGAGATAGATTTTGCTTATAATAATGTAGGTTGAAGTAGTTGGGTTTGATGAACTCGAGAATCTATACCCTGAGGATCCTAATTTTGCTGAAGCGTGGAAAGCTTATAAAGAGCCTGTTGTTCTAGACAAAACTAAGTGGTTAGACTATCTGATTCAGGATGGTATGTTATTCAAGGGCTATCAATTATGCATTCCAAGGAGTTCTATGGGGGAAATCTGATTAAGGAGAAACGTAGTGGAGGGATGGCAGGACATTTTGGTCAAGATAAGACCATTGCCATTCTCAAAGAACATTATTTTTGGCCTCAAATGTCATAGGATGTGAAGAATTTTGTACAGAGTTGTCAGATTTGTCAAGTTGCCAAGGGATTTAGTCACAATATTGGACTATATCAGCCATTTTCGCTTCCATCAAAGCCATGGGAAGACATAAGTATGGATTTTGTTCTTGGATTGCCCAGGACACAAAGGGGTAATGACTCAATATTTGTGGTGGTTGATAGGTTCTCCAAAATGACACATTTCATTCCATGCCACAAAACTCATGATAATGTCCATATTGCAGACTTATTTTTCAGAGAGGTGGTAAGACTACATGGTCTTCCAAGGAGTATAGTTTCTGACAGAGATACTAAATTTGTAGGGTATTTCTGAAGAACATTGTGGAAAAAATTGAGAACAGACTTGAAATTTAGTTCCACACATCACCCATAGATTGACGGCCAAACAGAAGTGGTAAACAGAAGTTTGGGCAATTTACTGAGATGTTTAGTTGGGGATAAGCCCAAGGGATGGGATTTGATTCTACCACAAGCAGAGTTTGCTTACAATAACTCTATAAACAGGAGTACTGGTAGACACCATTCCAAATTGTATATGGAAGTAGCCCAAGGACTGCACCAGAATTGAGGAAGATAGAGCAAGGGGAGAGGACAAGTGCTGAAGCTGAAGAATTTGTTGAACATATCAAGCATCTACATGAGGAGGTTCATGCACACATTACCAAGATGAATCAAGAGTATAAAGCTAGGGTTGATCAAAGGAGAAGACATAAGGAGTTCCAAGTAGGGGATCTAGTCATGGTACATTTATGGAAATAAAGATTTCTATCTAATACTTACAACAAGCTAAAAATGAAGAAATTTGGTCCCTGCAAAATTTTGAAGAAACATGACTCAGGAAATTCATATGAGGTGGAGTTGCCAGATGGTATTCACATTTCTCCTATTTTCAACATTGCAGACTTAATAGAGTATTCTGATGATGGTACAGATGAGGAGCTGATGTTAGAGCCATGTCCAATTCCTACTTCTAAGAAGGAGGAGATAGAGGAGATTCTGGATAGTCATGTGGGTAGGAGTACCAGAAATAGGCAGTATCGAGTATTTGTTCAAGTGGAAAGGACAATCAATAGAGGACTCAACTTGGATTTCAGCAGCTGAGGTTTTCCATTTGGGATTTCCTCTAGCATTCATAAAGTGACAGGGTCACTTTTCAATCTACCCTGGGTGTCTGATGTAGGAGCATCCAGAGGTATAAGGGTAATCCTGTGTCAACCAAAAAAATGTACTTAGACTTAGTTTCTGTTTCATGTGTTTTCATTTTTGGATACCCATTTGGGTCAAATAAAAGTTCCAACTCTCAAAGTTCAACTCTCAGTGTTCTAGGATAGAGTATTTGAACACTTTGGGATACGTGTAAATGCCAAAAAAATAGGAGTATGTAATTGAGCCATCGTTTTGATGATTTAGAGGGTGTAACTTGGCCAGATGAATGTAATTGTAATTTAGAGTATTCCAGAAAAAGATTCAGGTCGAAAGGCCCTACGGTTTGAAAGTTATTGCAATTTTTTAGTTTTTGGAGACCTCCTAAGAATGCTTCAAAGTTAGGTTAGGGGCATTAAATAACCTCAAAAAAGGCCAAAAATTGGAGGATGATCGAAGCTTGTCCATTGGGCTATAGAGCGCTTTGAGAGCTTTTTGAAAATGTAAACGGTTCATCAATTGGAGCTACAGTTCAAAAGTTATGCCTCCCGAAAGTTCAATTACCATTTCTGAATTCTTCTAGATTTGCGTTGACTTCTAATACAGCTTCTGGAACCTTCTACTTAGTCGGTGGATGCCAACTAGCACTTCTAGAATGTATTCCTAATCCTTAACCCTCCGGGGTCTATTTAAGAACATTTCTGGCATTGTAAAAGGTAGTTCAAAGTGGACTTTGAGAGGAGGTACTGAAAGGAGAAATTATCTCCAGATTTATACTATTGTAAGCCCATAGGGCATGTTTTGAAGTCTATTTTCTCTGTACTGAATGTATTAGCTTATTTACAAAGTTAATAAAATTTTCCCTCTCTTGTTGTGTCCATTATGTGCTTGGGTTGTGTCCCCATCAGTATTCTGCTAACAGTCAACTAACACTAAAATGAGTCACTCGGTTAATACCGAATTCCTTTGGTAACTGACCTAACTTGGTTAATACTAAATCCCTTCATTGAACAAACTAACTTGATTTACACTAAGTTTCTTTAATGACTAACTAAACTTGGTTCCTTCTAAATTTAGCTTAGTTGACACTAGAATCTCTTTTGGTGCCCAATTGAGCTTAGTTAACACTAGTTGTGCTCAGTTAGAGTGTGAGACTTGTGTAACATCAATGACAATATACAATTGAATAATTATTTTCAACAGTACAACATGATAAAAAGATAAGATTGAAGTGTATACAAGATCAAATGAAAATTTTAAAAGTAAGGCATGAAAAGTACATACTTATGTTGTAAAATCAACAAAAATGAAATATAGCTAAATAATGCTAACACAAAAAAATATTAGATCTAGATGTGTAAAGAAGTAATATAAATCCAAAATCTAATAAAGGAGGGAAAGTTTTGGGTTCACCAAAAGGTTTAGAGGGAAAATGTAAAGACTTAATAGAGTGCATAAATATAGGGCTCCCATTTCCACAATAACATGTTGTACAAGAGAAGGAGGGGTTTCCAAACATAACTCTCAATATAACCCAAGTTAGATTAGAAAAATGCAAATAGATGAAGGGATGTCAATACTAAACCCAAACTATATCAAGGAAGTACACAATAAAATCTTATTTCATACAATGTAAATTGATTAAAGATATGCAATGTAAATGTGAAATTGAAATAATTTATTTAATGACAAGTGTAAGATAGATCTAGGTGCTAAATGTATGCAATCAACCCAATTAAAATATGAAATTAGGTATACATTAAAACATAAAATGAATGATACATTACTTACCTTAAATGTGTAAGGTAATATTTCTTTTATTTCCAAAAAGAAAAAACCTATAAAACCCTAATTTTCTTAGACCTCTAGGAATAGGTTGACTTGATGGTAAAGTTTCTATACACTTTATGGGAAGATGCACATGTTATTGGGGCACATTAGGAAATTCAACCCAACTTCTTTGGAAAGGTCTTGACAAGTGGTTTTTGGATCTGCAACCACAATTCAGGTATCTTGCTCCTATACATAATAAAACTTGGTTTTTTCTTTTGGTTTGATAAGGCTTTGCCTTGGTAAATCCCTAGACTAAGGAATCAACCTTTAAATTGAGATGTAAAATATGAAAGAAAGAAAGGAAAATGTAAATTTCTACCTTTCTTGAAGAAACTCTTGTCAATAAGGATTTTTGCAATGCTTGTGTATTGTTAATGTTGAAATTGCAATGAAGGATGTAGGAAATCTCCACAATTACAATGAATCTAGAAAAACCACATCACAGAGCCATGGATTTAAATGTGCATCAATGAATAAGTTTATGAGTTCCACAATTTATATCTCCTCCCTTGATGGCCAATAGAATGCTAGATCATGATGAGGAAATGCTCACAGAGTATCCTTGAATTTTTTAAAACACCGTCAATGCTTGAAATACCTTAGGAAATTCTCTAGCTTGAGTTCCCTTGCATACGTAATGATATATGATGATTGATATAATGGATTATGGATGTGAAAATGAGGTTCATGAGCCTCCTTTTATAATATTTTTTGGGTGCAAAAATAAAAGAAGTCGATGAGGGCACCCAATTTTGAAAATTAATTCCCCAAGACAAAATTGACCTCAAGACCCAAAATCCTTGGGGAATAGGTCAAATTTTGAGGAATGGGTTGAATTTTAGGGAATAGGTTGACTTGTATTGACCTATTCTAGAGTTATCTTGAAGAGGGAGGGCCCTGAGGTCTTAGAAACTACACTGACAAAATTGAAAAAGAGGAATATGAATATGAGAAAGAGTCACTTAAGCACAAATCCATCCATGGTCCTCACTAAAGGAATGTAGATAAAAGGTATTAAATGAAGGGTGCTTCCATTTTAAGATGGTACAAATACTAATCCTATATTGACTTTATAGATCTCAATTAGTAGCCCATCCTCACTTGGGAATCTATCATTTTATTCAATTTCCTAAAGGCATTTTTTATCTCTTCAATAGAGATCTCCTTATTCAAAGTCTTAATGTCTTCTTATCAATTTTCTTAGGCATCATTCTTGATAACTTCTCTAGATTTTTCTATATTATGTTGACTTTCACAAGAGATTAAGTTTTATAGAGACCAGATAATTATTCTTTGATGTCATCTAGGTTGATAAAGACCTAGCTTCCATTGCTTATTATTTTTAATAATTTCTATTTTATTTTTATCCTTAAGGTATCTAAATATAACCTTGGTACCTATATCACCATTTCTACACCAATCATAGATTTGACTCTTATGCCTTGAATTTTATATTAATGTATTCTCCTTAGAGATTTTTTGACTTTTACATGGTGTCCACATAAGTTAAAGTCATTTTGATCATCTTTGATGAAGTTTTTATTTTTTAGGAGGTCTTATCAAATAGTTATTTCTAAATCCTTCTTTTGTCGATATATTTTTCCTAATACTTTGTAACAACACTTTCCATCCTTGTAAGTTCTTATTCCATTTTTCAACCTCTCTTTCCTTTCTCAATGACTATTTGTCAATTTATTTAAGAGTATAAATGGCATCTATATGATCCTTGGTCCTTAGAAGAGATGTATTGAAAAATAATTAGTGTCTTTTATTCATGCTATTTGGAGAGATGTTCTTAATAATAACATAATAAACATTAGTGTGGTGGTCTAAAACAATGTAATGATACATCCTAACCAACTAAACATTATGGCTTGCCAAAAAACTAAAAAGATCTTTATTAGCATAAAATATGCCAAGCTTACATTATATCCTATTATGGGTCTTTCTATGCACTAGAATAATTTAACTAGATACCATTATTTTGCATCTTTTTTCATTAATGGAAATTCATAGAATAATTTTGCCATGTTTTTTCATTGGACCAAGTGAGTCAAATCCCATTGTTTTGAATCTTTTATGTCCCTCAATGACATGTAATCTATCAAGCTTAGAATATATCCTACCATGATCTTTTTGTGCATTTCACTAGGTGAACCAGATATTATTTTTGCATTTTTTTGCCTTGAAATTGCTTCCTAAGAGCCAAGGTATGCCTAGTAAAGAGCATATCCACTTCCATAGAATGCATCTATCCTTGTGGGCATTGAGAGCATAGATAAATGACATATTGAATTCATTATTTCCATTATTTATAGTATCCCAAGCACATATGTTGCAAGGGAAAAATTCACTCAAAGTCACATGATTGACTTATTTACTTGAAATCCTTAGAGAAACTTTCCCTTAGCTCTATCATGTTAGGTAAAATTTTAAATAACATATCTCTATATCATCTTAAGGCATGTCTCAAGAGTGAATCTAGTAGTCTTCACCTCTTGGAACATGATCACATCCTTCTCATGGTGGCCATGCATAAATTCCTCAATGGTATACTTCTTATCTAGGGATTTCAATCCCCTAATGTTCCATAGTATACAATTAATGCTACTCATTTTCATAGGTGGGGTAATATTAATTTGTATTCATGAAATTGTAGAAGCATCTAGGTAGTTCATGATCAACTCCAACTTTTAAGCATTTGGGTGTTTTTATAATTAGGTTGTTCTTATTACTTTTATTTTATTTTACAAAGCTAATCTTTCTATTACCCTCTAGGATAATTTTACTTCTCCTTGTTCCCTTGTGGTGTAAGAGCACCTAGGGAATGGGGATAGTTCCTAAGTCATTTTGGATTGTAGTTGAACCTATCCAAGTCAAAGATGGAATAAGGACTCCAAGAGAGTCCAAGGTGTGTCTTAGATAGGTGAGAAGAAAGTTTGGGCAAGAATTGCAACCAATTGCTCAATGTTGTCAATGTGTTCCCACGTAGGGAAAATAGGACCTAGTTAGGGTTAGACCAAAAAAATTATTTCTAAGGGAAAGAGTGGAAGTAAATAGACTTATAATAATCTAGGGATTCATTCTATATAATTTGGGAGTGATTGGAGGAAGCTTGAAGTGAAATTCTTAAAAGTTGTAAATGACAACATTTGAAAAAGCTTGTCATGATGCCAAAGTTTAGTTACGAGATCAAACCACCACTTGGATCACTTATAGGAAGTGTATTTAAGTCAACCTAAATCCTTATGCATGGTTTAGATGAGGTAATGAGAAAGTTGTAATAGAAGATAGAGTGTGTTTTCTCTATAAGTTATCATAGTCAAGCTTGCAACTTGAACATCTATCCTTCAATTGATTGAATAGCGTTTATTTTTCATTTAGATAGTTAGTTTACCTGACTATATTCCTATGCATGAGTTTTAGGTGTACATTAATAAAAAAAAAATTGTTAATAAAAATCCTTTGTCTAGAGCCAATTTATTGTGCTGATTAGGGTTAAGGAGCAAATAATGACTCTTTCTTGATTTACCACCATAGGATCATCATGACCCTTTGGGATTTTGAAGAGAACTTAATTTACAATGTAAGTTTTGGGATGAAAATTTTTTAATTTTAAAATATTTTCCCTCAACAATATTGTGAGTGCCTAACTAGCTGTAAACTGGTGAACAATGCTTGACAAATGGCAATGTGTGAATGAACCATGAGATCAGAGGATATGGTAATGAAGAAAAAAGTCTAAGGAAGGTGTTGTAAAGAAGGTTTAAGTTATTTAATCCATTTACTTGGATTTTTCATACCATTTTATTAGTGCAATCTTTATAAGCTTAAAACCCTTTAAAATAGGATTGATTTTAGTTAAGCAGCGTATGAATGACTTGGGAACCCTAAACCCCAAAATTTTTGAAGGTATTTAAAAAGGACATCTAAAACCTAGATTAGTTATAAGGCTCATAAGATAAGTTTTTTTTTTTATTGGTAATACATAAGATAAGTATTTTATTTATAGTAAGAAAACATGATTTTAACTCATATTATGGGCCTAAAAGGCAACTAGACCAAATTATGAACAAATCTTGGAATTGGTAACAAAACAAAACTCAAAACCATCAACATAGGGTCAAGAATGGAAAAAGTAAATTGTAAAGAGGTCAATCCACATTTCCAAATAGAATCCATATTATACAAGTGTTTTTTGTGAGTGTTTTGAAAGACTTACCCTGGTGAGTCTTCATTAGAAGGTGAGACTGGAACCTTGATAGTAAGACCCTTGTGTCGTGGGGTGTTGAGTAAGTTATTATCAAGGCAAGGATTGAGGAAAGAACATTAGGAAACTAGGAAAAAGGTCTAGTGAAGACCAAGAAGAAGGCCTAAGAAGGATTAAGGAGTGATTCATTAAGGGATCTCCCTATCAAATTGGCATAAAAGCCTAGTTATACTTGGACAAGTGGGGAGTTTATGTCTGAATTAGTCAAAGAGACAACTATGGTGACCAGTGCAAAGTTGGCCAAGGAAGTGTTAGATTACAAGGAGGAAAAATAAACTCATAAAGGAAGAACTAGTAGCCATTCAAAGTAAGCTAAGGCAAATAGGAGATAAGACATAGAAGGTTTGTGAGAAATAATGAATAGAGGGGTAAGGTAGTGGATATAGAAGATGAAGTCCGTGAACCTGACCCACCATTACAAGAGGAGCCATTTGGTAAGCCTATTAAGGCACTAAAAGGACAAGCCCTTGTAGGTGTTTCCATATTCAGTGGCAAGATGGAGCTAGAGTTAGTAATAGACTGAATAGATGGGGTGGAGAATCACTTTAAATGTGAAGACATCAGTGAGGCCTAAAAGGTGAAGGTGGCAAAATCTAGAATGAGGGGACCAACCTTGACATGGTGGAAGTTCCTAAAATCAGAAAGAGAGAAAGAAGGGAAGAAATGTATAGCTTCTTGGAAGGCTATGGAAGAAAAGGTTGGAGAGAAATATCTACCAGAAGATTATAAAATACAAATCTACAAAAGGAGACAAAATCTCAAATAGATTGAGATGGATGTGGAAACTTATACAAAGGAGTTTTACAAGATATGTTTAAGATCCAAAGTTCAAGAGGATAAAAGCATCAAGGTGGCCAAGTATCTAAATGGAATTAGATAGAACATATAAGAGGAAATAAACCTTCTAAATCCCACCACTATACAAAAATGTTACTAGTTATCCCTCAAGGTAGAGGAGAAAGGAAAGAAAAATCAAGACTCTAGTAATAGAGGAAGAGGAAGGGGTATAGATTCAAGAGGCCATGGGAGAGGTTACAATGGTAGAGGAAGTAAATAAATATCCCAAGGATGGTCTAGAATTGCAAAAAAAAATAGTAAATCCAGTGGAAAAGGGAATTCCAATAGAGGTAAATATTTTGATAGTAGCAGACGCAGATTTGGTGGCTCTAGCATAGGGTCCCACTTTGCAAACATGAAGTGTTATAACTATAATCAACTTGGCCACCCTACCTATAGATGTCCTTCCAAGACAACATCATCTCAATTAGAGAAGAGGATAAATTATTTCCAAGAGGATACAAGTAGTTTGAGATCTCTTAAGGTAAACCTTGATTCAAAAAGTGGGGAAAATCTAATGTTTAGAAGGCTATTGATCAAAGATCCTATAAAAGAGGAGACTAAACAAAGAAGGGCATTGTTTAGGATCAAGTGCAAGACTCTTGGAAAAGTGTACTAGGTGATCATAGACTTGGGATCTACTAATAATATAATCTAAGAGGAGGCAGTTAACAAACTTGGTTTAACAAGGATCCCTCATACTCACCCTTATGGGGCTACTTGGTTGAATAAACGAAAAAATATGTTGGTGAGAATGAACAAGCTTAGGTTGAGTTCAACATAGGAGGATATAAGGATAAGATCCTATGTGGCATTCTACCCCTGGATACTTTCCACTTACTATTGGGTAGACCATGGTAGTTTAATAGAAAAGCCATGCACACTGGAGAAAATAATTTCTACTCCTTCAAGAAGGATGGAGTCACCTACCATATTCAATCCTTAGTAGATAAAGATGAGACCAAATCAATGGGTCCTAATGTATTGGTGATTACTAGAAAGGATTTCTTGAATGATCTTAAGAAGGAGAAAAATTAATTAAGCTTCACCATGGTAGTGAAACCTAAGAAGGAGACCAAACAAAGAACAAAGCCTTTACCTACAGGAAGTGGAGAAGTTACATGAGAGATTTAGTGATATAGTTAGTGATGGAAGTCTTATAAACCTACCTCCAAAAAGGGCAATCATCCATAAAATTGACTTTATACCATGGGCATCTATAGCATACTAGATGACACCTGAACAAAACAAGGAGATTGCAAGACAAGTTCAAGATTTTCTAGATCAAGGGTTGATAAGGAAGAGCATAAGCCCATGTGCAGTCAGTGGTGTTTGAACCTAAAGAGGGAGGTAAGTAGAGACTATTACTTGCTTATGGAGAAATTAACAAGATAACAATAAGATATAGGTTTCCTATTCCTAGAATAGATGATCTCATGGATTTTCCTTGAGGGGATAGATATTTCACTAAAATAGATTTGAAAAGTGGATACAATTAGGTCAGGATAAGGAAGGGGATGAGTGGAAAATAAATTTTAAAACCATAAAGGGTTTGTATGAGTGGATAGTAATGTCATTTGGGCTAAAAAATGCCCCCAAGAACATTCATGATATTGATGAATGAAGTGCTTAAGGATTATATAGGCTATTTGTAGTAGTATATCTTGATGATATACTCATCTTCAGAAAAATGAAGGAGGAATACTTGAAACAACTAGAAATTATGTTAAGGAGGCTACATGAGGAGAGATTGGCTAGTAATTTAGAAAAATGTGAATGTATGAAGTGAGAGTTGGTATACCCTAGGTTTTTTATCTCATAAGGCAGTTTGAAGAAAAATCCTAGTAAGGTTGATTCCATGTTAATTTGGCCTCATCCAAGGATAGGAACAAAGGTATGGAGCTTTCATGGTTTAGTTCAATTCTATAGGAAATTTATAAGACAATTTAGCGATATACATGCTCATACTCTAGATGCCATAAAGGGTGGATTAAAAAGAAAATTTGAAAGGACCAAGGAAGATGATAAAGGGTTTGAATTGTTGAAGAAAAAGGTATCTACCCAACCCACCTTATTCTTTCCAAGCTTTAATAAGTAGTTTAATTTAGAGTGTGATGCTAGTAATATAGCATTAGGGATAGTCCTTAGTCAAGAAATTAGACCAATAGATTTCTGTAGTAAAAGTTATATGAAGCCAAAAATATATATTCATCCTCTAACCTAAAGATTTATGCCCTAGTCTAGGCCCTAATAAAATGGAGGCACTAATTACTACCCAAAGAAAGAAAAATTTCACTGACAACCATGCTTTCAGTTTTATCAACACCTAAGATAAACTAAGTCATAGACATATCAAGTGGATGGAATACTTGCAGGCTTATACTTTCACCATAAAGCACAAGAAAGGTTAGAATAATAAGGTGGCTAATGCATTAAGCAAGATGTTATTTATTGTTCAAGAAGTACAGTTGCAAAGCATTAGGGTGGATATTTTCAAGGATCTATACTAGAATGATGAAGACTTAGAGGCATCCAAGGTATGCGATGAATTTAATAATTACTTTCATAGCCAATTTGCAGAGTATACATTGGAAAATGGATTGTTGTTTAAGGGGGGTAATTATATGTTCAAAATGGGTCTATGAGAGAGAATTTATTATAACAAAAGAACAATGGTGGTCATTTTGGCCTTAATAAGACATTAGAGTCAATGAAAAGTTCTATACTAGCCTGAGATACAAAGGGATGTGAGAAGGTATGTGGAGGAGTGTGTGTCAAAAATAAAATGGCACTTCTATAAATACTAGATTGTATTAACCACTTCCTATTCCCAATAGACCATGTAAGTGTATTAGCATGGATTTCATTAGTGGATTACCTAGATTTAACACTAGTTTGGATAGAATATTTATGGTTATTTACAGGTTTAGCAAGATGATTCATTTTATGCCATGAAATAATATCATAATACTAGTCATATAAACCACATATTCTTCAAGGAGGTGGTAAGAATCCATGGTTTTTTTATTGAGCATTATGTCTGGTAGAGATGTTAAATTTATGGGTCATTTTTGGAAGACATTATGGAAGAGGCTTAAAACCAACTTGTCTTTTAGTTCGTCCTATCGCCCATAGACCAATGGTCATACTAAGGTCATTAATAAGGTATTGGGTAATCTCTTAAGGTATTTTTAAAAATATTATGGTTAGATGTGGGACCATGTAATACCCCAAGATGAATTTCTTTATAATGATAGTGTTAATAGGACTAGTAGCATGAGTCCTTTTGAGATATTTTATGGTGTATATAGAAGAAGGGTATGTGAACTTAGAGAGTTGGGAAGCCTAAAACAAAAGAGTGGATATGTTGAGGAGTTTGCACAATCCATGAAGGAGGTACATTAACAGGTAAAAAATTCATTGATTGACTCTACTCAAAGGTTGAAAGCTAAAGTGGACAACAAAAGGAAAGAGGTGTAGTTTGAGGTTGGAAATTTAGTTATGATCCATCTCAACAAAGCTAGACTTCAAAAGGTATTCCCTATTAAAATATAAATGAGAAGGATAGGACCTTATTCCATCTTAGCAAAATATGGTCAAAATGCCTATAAGGTGGATCTTTCTATAGATATAGTCATTTCACCAATTTTCAATGTTCAATATCCATAAAAGTATAATGGTTTTGTTCCAAAGAAGAGAGAATGGTTACAAAGTTTTCTAAGGATGTTTTTAATGTGTCATTACCCACCAAAGATAAGATACAAGCTTAGAAGTTCTTGGATTCAATAGTGAAGAAGTAACTAAACATGGAGTATACATAGAACACCTTTTGAAATGGAGACAAATTCTAGAGTCAAAGGCTATATGGATAGTAGAGAATGAGTTGAACAAGTTTGGAATCAACACTAAACTTTTGTCACCCAACGTGACATGACTTCTTTGTACTAGGGGAGAATGGTGCATGAGCACCTAGGGAATGAGGATAGTTTCTAAATAATTTTGGCTTGTACTTGAATCTAGAAAAGTCAAGGAGGGAATAAGGACTCCAAGAGAGTCCAAGGTGTGTCTTAGATAGGTAAGAATCAA
The DNA here is from genome assembly GCA_028749045.1 of Cupressus sempervirens. NCBI lineage: Eukaryota > Viridiplantae > Streptophyta > Pinopsida > Cupressales > Cupressaceae > Cupressus > Cupressus sempervirens. The sequence continues at coordinate 140,340,539 of CM053783.1, read as the reverse complement.
GTTTGGCCAAGAATTTCCACTAGTTTCTCAATGTTGTCAACATGTTTCCAATTAGGGAAATTAGGACCTAGATAGGGTTAGACCCCAAAAATCCTTGAGAAGGACATGAGTGGATGTAAATAGACTTAAAATGGTCTAGGGAATCATTCAACACAATTTGGGAGTGATTGTAAGAAGTTTGAGGCGAAATGCTCAAAAGTTGTAAAAGTTGTTAGTTACAACTTTACAATGTTTTCATGACAACAATTAGCAAAACTTGTCTTGATGCCCAAATTTAGTTATGAGCTCAAACCACCACTTGGATCAGTTATAGGAAGTGTATTTAAGAAATCCTAAATCCTTATGCATGGGTTGGAGAATGTAATGAGCATGTTACAATAGCAAATAAAGTGCATTTTCTCTATAATTTATCATAGTCAAGCTTGCAACTTGAACATCTATCCTTTAATGGATTGAAAAATTTTAATTTTCATGTACATAGTTAGTTTACCTTATTATCTTTCTCTTTGTGATTTTTTAGGTGTAGATTATTAATTTTTTTTTTCTTAATAAAATCCTTTGCTTGGAGCCAGTTTACTATGCTAATTAGGGTTTAAAAGAAAATAATGTCTCTTTCTTCATTTCCCAATATGGGATCATCACGACCCTTTGGGATTTGAAATATCCCTTAATTTATAGTGTAAATATGTAATTTAGATTTTACAAATGTAGGTTTTCCATTTTTAAATGTTTTCCCTAAGCGAGACTATAAGTACTAGGCTACGTATAAATTGGTGAACAATGCTTGAGAAATAGCAATGTGGGAATGAAGCATGAGATCAAAGGGTATGGTTGTGAAGAAAAAATTATAAGGAAGGTGTGGTAAATATGTTTTTAGTTACTAAATCATTTACTTGTATTTTTCATACCATTTTGTAATTACACTCTTAATAAGCTTAAAACCCTTTAAAATAGGCCTTATAAAGTAGTGTACGAAAGACTTGTGAGCCCTAAACCCCAAATATCTTGAAGGTCTCTAAAAAAGGTATCTAGAACCTAGATTATTTCTATGGTTCATTTGATAATTATTTAAGTTATAGCATGAAAACCTAATTTCAAGGCCTAATTAAGGCCCAAATTATGAACTAATCTTGGAATCAATAACAAAAGGACACTCAAAACCATCAAAAAAAGGTTAATAATGGAAAAAAGTATATTTTTAAGAGGCTAATAAATATTCACAAATAGAATCCATAGTTATGGGAGTGTTTTAAATACTTTCTCTAGTGAGTCTTGATTGAAAAGGTGAGTGTGGGACCTTAGTAGTGAAAACCTTGTGTAGTGGGGAGTTGAGTAAGTTCTCCTCAAGGTGAGAGTTGAGGAAAGAACCCCAAGGACTTGTTGGCAACTAAAATTAGAATAATTTTTCTATTGTCATTGATGTCAAACTTTATTGGTGAGACAATTGCTACTTGTGTAGAGTGCAATATCAAGATGATTGATGAAGAGTGATACCAAGAGGACCTAGTGAAAAGGTTGAGTTATGATGAATTACAATGGGCACTTGATAAAAATGGACTTTGATAAGATAATATGTTGTTTAATAATAATACTAAATGAAGAAGATAGTTTTTTTGAAGCCTAGAAGAGATTATCAATGGAGAACAAATACTTAGGTTTAATCGATCTTCAATGTAGAAGATTAAGGAGCTTATAGTTGAAGCTAAGTTATGTTGGTGTTGATCGAATAAATAGTAGAAGTCAAGAAGATTTAGTGTTAGCTAAGCACCAGTAAAAGATAGAGTAATAAAGAAGTTGGACTGAGTACTAGTGTAAGGACTAAGTGAAGATAGTGTAAGCCAAGTAAGTCAGTGTAGTGATGACTGAGTTATCTAGTGATGACCAAGGCCAAAGAACATGGTTTTGGTTGAGTGTCAACATTTGCTATTTTGTGAAGGAATCCTATTTTGTGGCCAACATAGTTGAATTCTTGGAATATGTAAAGCATGTTGAAGATAAGGATTGATGAGCTAGAATATTTAATGCAAGGGAAATTGTATTTGAGTGTTTCTATGTATGGGTTCAAGGAGAAGTTTGGAGAAGTTTAAGGATGAAGGATAAAATGAAAAGATGGAACAATTTGATGAATTTGACCTAATCCTGAGATCAATGGTGGTGTTTAAGTGGCAAAAAAGCAAGCTACCTATTTAACAAGGAATAAGGGTTGACCTAAGTGAGGTTAAAGCAATTGTTGATTCTATTGATTAGTGAACTAGAGCAGAAGGTTGAACAATTAAAAGATGAGGTGTAAAGTGATTTCTTGAAGGGTTGCCAAGTGAATCAATGATGAAGATGATAATGGAGTCTAGTCATTGAATCAACTACTAAATTGAAATGTGATATATATTTGCAAAGTGAGTTGTATTTATTCAGATAAACCTATTGTTACTTTCTAAACATTGTATTAGTTTGAAATCCTTCAATCAAGGTTGACCTAGTAGTCATTTTTAAATCCTTTAATCAAGGTGAAATTATAATATAGGTTCTTAATTCCTCTAACAAGGCCACTCCTAATAGGTGATAAAATCCTCTAATACGGTCACACCTAGCAGTGTGTAGTGTAACCTTTAACAATGTTAGCTCCTTATAGAGCTCACTTTAGAAGAGTAAAATATTCATAGCATGTTATATGTATTTTTTTCCCAAATTAGGTTTCCAAGTTAAATCCTAGTGTTATACTTGTGTGGATGATTATTTGAGTTGATTTACTATTAATTTTTTACATTTTGCAAGTTAATTTCTATTGGGACATTAGGTTACAAGTTTATGTTACTAATATATTGATATAGAGATTGAGTGGATGAAAAGATAGATATAAATTGTTTAAATTGTTTAAAATTTCATTTGGTATATCTAGACTTGAGGATAACTGATTCACACACACCCCCCACCCACCAATCAACTAAATAATTCTAACAATCAATATCTCTATTTTGGTTCTTGTAGAGGAAATGTTGAAGGCACTTGAAGCTAAAGATCAAGGTGTACAAAAAGGAGATAGCCAAGTTGAACAAGGAGAACTTCCTTGCATGGAAAATTTTGATGAAGCTTTACATCATTGGTATTGGAGACACAACAATATTCTATTTGGAGAATGAATATGTAAGTTTAGCATCCCCTATGGTAGTCCAATAGATAAAGGAAAACAAAGAGAACAATCATGTAACTATAGGAGATTGCATCTTCCCTAATATATTTAGAGTTTGATGACATAAAGGTTTGTAACACTACAAAGAAGATGTGGGATAAGTTGACAAGTATCTATGGAGGATATAATAATGTACTAAGAACAAAATCAAAAAGATTAAGAAAAAAGTTTGATGACATGAGAATAGTAGGTGACAACATTGCTCAATATGTTTGAAGAATCAAAGAATTGGTGAATGTAAGCAAAGGATCTACTGGAGATAACAGTGATGAGATTGTGATAAACAAAGTATTGAGAACCTTACTTCCTATTTATGCTATTAGAGTATTTGAAATATAAGAACTGAGATGCACTCATGGTAATAATCTAACCTTGGATAGTTTAGTTGGTAGGCTTACTACTCTTGAATTGTCAAATTTTGATAATTTTAATGCCCCTACTATTAAATATGCTTTCAAGTCACAATTAGTTTTACAAAAGTCTAAAAAGAAGAAATGAAAGTATGAGGAAAGTGAGAGTGAATCTTCTAATGATGATTTTGAGGATCTTGAAGCATTAATGGCAAGAAGACTACCTAGAGGCAAGGGAAAATGCAAAGGTAAACTTCTTGTAATTTTTTTCATGCAATAAAATTGGTCATATTGTTGCAAGATGTCCTGATAGGGATGACAAGGATGAGAGGAAACATAGAAATTTCAAAGGAATAAGAGAGGAAAAGGAAACAAAGGCAAAGGTAAGAAGTCTTGTTACATTGTTGAAGAAGAGATTGGTAGTGATTTAGAAAGTAATGATGAAGAAGTTGTTTGTGTTTCTATGAAAGATGATTTTGATGAAGATGAGAAAACTACACTTATTTCATATGTTAGTAAAGGGTGATAAATGGATAGTTGATAGTGGTTGTACACATCACATGACTAGTGACAAAAGTAAGTTTGAAAACCTAAAATATTACAAAGGTGGTAGTGTTAAATTTGGTAATGATGCACCATGTCATTTAAAAGGTAAAGGGTCAATTAAATTGTCTGACAAGATCAAATGTGATCATTCTTATTGGGTTGAGGGACTTAACTATAATTTATTGAGTGTGGCATAATTGAACAATTTAGGTTACAAAGTTGAATTTGAGAACAAAAAGGCTAAGATCTACAATGGGTATGGTAAATTGATTGAAAGTGGAGACTGAACCAGAGGTAATTTATTCTATCTAGACCTATCTGATGATGCATGCTTGTTTGCACAATGTGATGATATATGGTTATGGAAAAAGAGGTTATTTAATGTGAACTTGATAAGTTGGTAAGCATTAGTAAGATGAAGAAAGTAAGAGGGCTACCAAAACTAAAGAAACCTAATAATGTGATGTGCAAGCAATGTCAATTGGGAAAAATGACAAAGTCTAGTTTCAAGAGCAAGACCTATACTTTTGATGTTATTTTAGAGTTGGTTCATACTAACCTTTGTGGACCTATTAGTGTACAAAGCTACTATGGTGATAAATATTTTATTCTATTTGTTGATGACTACTCTAGAATGATGAGTGTGATGTTTCTTAAAGAAAAAATTGATACTTTTCAAATGTTTAAGTGGTATTTAGCTAGAGTTGAAAAGGAGACATGTAAGATCTTGAAGTTTCTAAGATCTTATAGAGGAGGTGAATTCATATATAAGAAATTTAACATATTCTGTAATGATAGAGGAATCAAGAGACATATGTTTGCACCAAGGACTCCTCCACATAATGGTATAGTTGAAAGGAGGAATAGATCAATCATGGATTGTGCTAGGACATTAATGATGGAGAAGAATGTTGCAACTAAATAGTGAAGAGAGGTTGTAAGTACAATAGTCTACACCTTGAATAGAGTACAAGTCAAGAAAGTTATAAATATAACACCTTTTGAGATATGGTATGGTTATGCACCTAATGTGAAATATTCCAAAGTTTTTGGAAGAAAATGTTGTATACTAAAAGATAATAGAAATTGAAAACTTGATGCAAAGAGTGATGAAGGAATATCCTAGGATATTCCACTAAAATCAAAGCATATAAATGTTTCAACTCTAACACTAATAAAGTTGTGGAAAGTAAAAATTTGAAAGTTGATGAGTATGCAGAAAATAATGAAGTTGAATGTAAAAAGGAACCTAAAGAGTACAAAAGTTCCATATACATTGATGAAGGTGAACCTAGCACCTTAACTAAACCTAAGAAAAAATCTACCAAGCAACAACAACAAGTGAATTCCAAACAAATAGAGGAACAAGATGAGGTACATGAAGTGCTACCTAAAGTGATTGTAGGAGATGGACCTAATGAAGAAGATAGAAGAAAAGAACCTATGCTACCAAAATATGTAAGAAGACACCATACATCATATCAAATCATTGGAGACAAAGACTCAAGAGTTATAATAAGTAAAAGAGTGAGAAGTGATACATGTTTACTATGTGAATTTGAGCCCAAATCAATAAAGGATGCCTTGGATAATGAATGTTGGATTCAAGCTATGAATGAAGAGATTAAGCAGACAAAGAAGAACAAAAATTGGACATTGGTACCTAGACCAAAAGAAAAGAATGTTATTGGAACAAAGTGGGTATTTAGAAATAAGTTGAATGAGAAAGGTGATGTTATGAGAAACAAATCAAGAATATTTTGTAAAGAATATGCACAAGAAGAAGGTAGACTATGAGAAAATATTTTCCCCTGTTGCAAGATTGGAAGGAGTAAGGAATCTTATTAAATATGCTACCTATAAAGGTTTTAAATTTTATAAAATGGATGTCAAGTATGTAGTTTTTAATGAAATTCTAAAGAAGAAGTTTACTTTGAACAACCTAAAGGATTTATTGCCCCAAACAAAAGTGATATGGTATGTAAGTTGCACAAATCCTTGTATGAATTGAAACAAGCTCCTAGAGAATGGTATGAAAGACTCTATACATATATGAAAAAGATTGGATTTGCAAGGAAAAATGATAATGGGAATCTATACTTGAAGGCTGAGTTTGACAAAGAGATAATATTAGTTGAGATATCTATTGATGATATCATATTTGGAGGAAAAAATACATTGTGTAAGTCATTCACAGATCCAATGAGGCAAGAGTTTGAGATGTTTATGTTTGGTGAGATCTATTTTTTTTTTGGTTTGCAAGTGTATCAAATGAAAAAAGGTATCTACATCACACAATCAAAATATATTAAGGATATTTTGAAGACTTTTGGTATGGAAGACTCAAGATCAACTGGAACACCCATGACAACTAGACATAAACTTTCAAAGAATGATGATTTTGCTGATGTAAAAAAAACCTTATCTAGATCAATGATTGGTAAGTTGCAATATGTTTTTCATAGTAGACCATATATTGTACTAGTAGATGGGATTGTTACAAGATTTTCTACAAATCCTAAAGAGAATCATTTGATAGCTATAAAAGGAATCCTAAGATATCTAAAAGGAACAGAGGACTATGTGTTGGATTTCTTTAGAATAACTTAGAGGGAGGTGAATCAGTTATCCAAGGTCTAGATGTACATATAAAAATTTTCAATTCTTAGTAGACCCATATCCATAAAACCTTATCATGCATGCATCCATTAGATAATACAATACATAAACTTTGTAGGTTATTGTCCTAGGTCAAAAATTTTGGAAATATAAGAGGAGTAACTAAGAGGTGAGGGGTGAATAAGTTACCACAAAAATAAATTCTAGATCCCTTAGATGTCAATACAAATCAAAACTCTGTTGTAACTCAGCAAACATACAGGTACTTGGTTTACTCTAGAAAATACTGCAACTCGACAATAATTGAAATAATAGTAGTTATTCAACAAATGCAAATATAAGATGTTTATGATGATTAGCCTTAATTATCTTAGTTGCATACACATAAAAAAAAAATAGCATGAACATAATTGACACCAAGATTTAATGTGGAAACTAAATTTGGGAAAAACCACCTATTGCAACTAGTTACTAATTTCACTCTTCTTAAGTAAGTCCTATTAGGAACCAACCCTATTAAAGGTTACAAACACACTATTAGGTGTGACCCTATTAGAGCATTTAATCACCATATTAGGATGGCATTTTTAGAGGCCTTTAGACACTTCAATAGAAATGCCACCTTATTAGAGGATTTACAAATAGTTGTTAAGCAGCTCACCAAGGATATTCTACTTATCCTTCTAATTGTCTTCCTCTAAGCATCATCAAAATCTTCAATTATGTTCCACATATTGAATCCTCAACTTGACCTTCTATTTATACCTTATACACTATCAAGTCAGCTTGGATACTATTTAGAATAATTAATATTCATCTCCTTGGTCAGCTAGAACCTACAAATAATTTAATTGAACTCAATATGCCAAAATAAGAAAATCCTTCATTATCCAACCTTGCTTGATAGATACTAACTCAAATTGATTTTCTTGTGTTAACCAAGTGAACTCAATTAACACTACATATCCACAAAGTTCCTTTGGTAACTAAGTGAGCTTAGTTAACATTGGTTCCATCTAAAATTTCTTTCATTAATCAAGTGAGCTCGGTTAACACTCAAATTATGCAAACTTTCCTTTGTCACCCAAGCTCGATAGACATTATCTTCTGAACTAAGAAAACTCTAGAATTCTCAATAGACACATGGAACTATCTTCAATGCTTGAGTGAGGTTGGTATACAATGACTAGCAATGATATGATATTTTGTGTAACATCAAAGACAATACATAATTAATCAATTGTTTCCAACAATCTTCCTCTTTAGCATTGATGGCAACACACATCATAATGCAATGAAATTTTAGAGCAAGAAGAATAAAATAAGGAACATATCCTTAGTTTCATTCTAATTCTCATCCATGAGAACTCCCTCTATCAGTGTGAACTCCCTCTACCTTTAGTTTCTCCCTCTATCAGTAAAACTATGTCTTTGATATCAGAGCAAGTTCATTCTCCCTTTTTGAGATCTCCTATTCTGATGTATAATAGGTTATGACTAAAAATTTTGTAATATGATAGTAAACTTCTCCCTCTTTTAAATATCATGCCAAAGATAATTATTCAATGAATATCATTGTCCCTCATGTATTGATTCATTTGCAATGTGCCCTTGTCAATACTGCATAAACTGATTGATCTTCAACATGCTATAGTTAATGCATCACTAAACTTCATTTAGTGAGCTTTAGATAAGGTAATGACCCCTACCTTACCTCTAAGATACATAAATGCATCCTTAGGTAATGGCTTAGTGAATATATCTACAATTTTCTCTTTAGTATTCACATATTCCAATCTTACCTCTTTATCTTTTACCAATTCTCTCAAAAAATGATACTTTATAGCAATGTGTTTTGTTTTGGTATGTATCATAGGATTCTTTGATATATTAATTGCACTCATGTTATCATAGAAGATAACCATTGGATCCTTGATTTCTATCTTCATACCTACCAATAGTTACTTGAACCAAACAATAATCAAACAATTAAATATTGCTGCCACATATTCTACCTTTGTTGTGAACTAAGAAATACAATTATATTTCTTGCTTGTCCAAGACACTAGTCTTTTACTAAGAAAGAATGCTCCACCACTAGTGCTCTTTCTATCATCAACACTTCTTGCCCAATCAACATCTATGAATGCTTTCAAATCCAAATTGCCTCCTTCTTTTAAACATAATCCATAGTCTTCATTACCTATAAGATATCTCATGATTTTTTTGATTTCCATCATGTGATTTTCTTTAGGATTTGTTGAGAATCTTGCCACCATACCAACTGCTAATGCAATATTAAGCCTTGTGTGCACTACATATTGCAATTTTTCAATCATTGATTTATTTGTGGTCTAATCTATCTACTTGGAATCATCATTTTTTGAAAGTTTATATCCAGTAGACACAAGAGTTCCAACTGGTTTTGAATCTTCCATTCCAAACTTATTTAGTATCTTCTTGATATATTTGGATTGAGTAATGTAGATACCATCTTTCTTCTATTGGATCTGCAATCCAATAAATTTTTTATCTCTCCAAACATGGAGATCTCAAATTTTGTACTCATTTCTTCTGAAAATACTTTGCACAAGTCATCATTTCCTGTAAATAAAGTGTCATCCACAAATATTTCAGCGAACACAATCTTCTTGTCTAGTCCTTCTTTGATATACAACTATTTTTATCATTTGTTCTTTGAAAACCAATCTTTATCAAGTAGTTATGAATTTTTTCATACCACGCTTTGGGAGCTTGCTTGAGACTATATCTCTTTTGCTAGGATCTACAAAACCTTTAGGTTGTTCTATGTAGACTTCCTCATCAAGGATTCCACTCAAGAATGCAAATTTTACATCCATTTGATAAACTTCAAATCCTTTGTATATTGTATATATGCTACTAAAGTTATAACACCTTCCAATCTTACAATAGGAGCAAAAGTTTCACCATAATCAATACCTTCTTCTTGAGAATAACCTTTACAAACTAACCTAGCTTTGTTTCTTGAAACTTCTTTGTCTTTATTTATCTTATTTCTAAAAACCCACTTTGAGTCAATTAAATTTTTATCCTTGGGTCTAGGAACAAGAGTCCAAGTCTTATTATTTTCTATCTATTCTATTTCCTCATTCATGGCTTCAATCCAACTTTCATTATCCAAGGCATCTTTAACATTTTTAGGTTCAAATTCAGCAAACAAACTTGTACCTTTCAATTTGTTTCTTGTTATTGTTCCATCTAACTTATCTCCAATGATTTGATCAGGTTCATGATAACTTCTGACATATCTTGTTAACACAGATACTTGGGATTTGCAGTTTTCTCCACTAATATCTTCATGATCTTCTATATTAAGCTTGGGTCCCACTCTCTATGACTTGGGTCTATTAGACTCAGTTTTCTCTATCAACAGCTTGATAGCTTCTGACTGCAACTTGGGTCCTTTAGACTATGACTTGGGTTGCACTAGATGCAACTCAGGAGGTGAAGCTTTCTGACTTCTAGATAGATTTGGAAATGAATCAAGTTCATATTACACAAACCTTTTGTAATTCTTAGGTTCTTTGCAGTTTCCTCTTTACTCTTTTTAGCTAACTCATCAATTCTTACATATGCACTTTTTATGATTTTATGAGTAGACAAATTCAAACATTTGTATGCTTTACTTTTGCAAGAGTATCCAAGGAATATGCCTTCATCACCTTTGATATCAAATTTACCTTTCATAGATTCTTTCAAGATATAACATTTGCTACCAAATACTTTCAAGTAACTTAGATTAGGTTTGTAGCCATACCATATTTCATAAAAAGTTTGATTTGAGTCTTTCTTCAATTGTACTCTATTCAAGGTATGCACTATAGTACTGATTGTTTCCTTCTAGTATTTGATTACAACATTATTTTCTATCATCAATGTTGCACAATCCAAGATGGATCTATTCCTTCTTTCAGCTATACCATTTTGCTAAGGTGTACTAGGAGCTAATACTTGTCTCTTAATTCATTTTTCAATGTAGAATTATTGAACTGATTAGAAATGAATTCACTATCTCTATCTTCTTGGAATTACAATAGGAAAGGTAAACTTCTGAGAGGAGGGGAGTGAATTATTAGTTTAAAATTGGACCCATAAAACTTTCACCACACATCCATCTCATGCATTCAATGAGTAAACTAAAATAACATGTAAAGCATAAATCTCTAAATCATGTAAACATGTAAGCATTCACACACATAACACCATATATGATTACCTAGAATCCCTCCAAGTGAGAAGGTAAAATTTGGGTGGGCATGAAACCCACAAATCTTCACTACTGTAGTAATAAAGTGTATCCAATGAAGGTTGCAATGTTTTGACCATGAAATATGATCTACGCTATGAAAGGTATGCCCTATTAAAGGCTTACAAAGACTGTTAGGTCTCACATTGTTAGAGGATTTCAAAACCCTATTAGAAGTGTTCCTTGTTAGAGGACTTCAACTTACAACTAAGTAAGCACCCTGTTAAAGGATTTCATACAGTCTATTAGGACTACTCTATTAAGAGATTTGACTTAAATCACCTGTTAAAATGTCTTAGCATAGATCCTACGGTTGACACTTTCTTTCTTGATAATAGATCACCTCTAACAATGTATTCTTGATCCTTCTCAATCAGATGGCTCAATGTTATATCCTTTTCTCTATCTTCTATTATGTTCTAACTGATTCTACAATTCACTCTCTTTATAACTTATAAGTCACCATGAATGCTCTGCATGCAAACTATCTTCTTTGCTCCTTCAATTCCTTACAGACTTGATCATTCATCCATTTATAGTTTAGGGCTTCATCCTCCTTAAGAAGACTTTGGTGGCTTAGGGTTAGGTATGAATCTATAGCTGAGATTTATCCATTTTGCCACTTAATCCTTCCCATTTTCTAATTAGCTACATGTAATTGCATTGGGAATCCAACTAAAGATTCATCCTTATCTCCAAAATATTGAAATATAATCTTAATTTGGCTTAAAAACAATTTTTGTAGTTGTTTGTACCATCACAAACAAATGTGTCAAAACAGTGTCACTTGGCATCTAAAGTCTTTGATGCTTGGCATGCACTGATCTCTATACTATGACTTGGCACCTGCATTGCTTGGCATCCACTACTTACTCAACTCCTGAATCACTTGGCATGGTCTATCTACTTAGCACTTGAGTGACTCAGCACATGAGTGGCTTGATACTCATTGTAATTTAGCATGGTCTAATATTTACATGTTATGCTTAGCATGTATTACTAGTTCGACATGAACTAAGTAAATGGCTTAAGTGTGTTGACACTCACTTGTCAAAACCAATCTGAGATCAAAAATCTACCCCTTTGAAATGAGTGTGAAAAACACTTGAATAAACATTATCATCCTTAATCTCTCGAGCATAACATATCCATGACATGGCTTATATACAAAATAAATAAATTTTGCAATAACTTTTATACCTCAAAATTTGATAACTCCCCTTGAGTTGATATGTCTATTCTATAACCAAAATTATATTCTCCTTTCTAAGTAAATGTGTCTCTACTAATACACTTTGACTTCAATGCACTAATTTTTTATACTTCTTGTATACTTGTTCTTCCTTAGCTGATATCTCTCTTTGCTTATACCCCCTTGTCTTATTTTCCTCCCCCTTTTTGACACTTATGTGAAATGGGCTATACACTTATTGTGTGTTTGTCCAAAAAAGATATATGGAGATCCATTATGATCTTGATGTTTGTGTCCCAATTATCACATGTAACATCCAATGACTTTATTTAGATTACAAGCTCGAAAGCAAGGTAGACTAGACCATCTAATGTAGAAAGATTGGGGTCTTTCTTCAATAGAGTTTTAGCATAGCCTAGCTCCTTGTGCAATATCTCCATATGTGGGGTGAGGGTTGCTTGTATGTTTTTAGTTTGGCTCTTATGTTAGCCTCATCTACTATCAATACAACTAACTAACTCTATGATTGAAGCAATGTATGAAAATGCTTCTCACTTTGAGCTAGATTTGTTGGTAATCTTGCACCTGATGTAGATATTTGGCTTTCTAGACTCAGAATATGACTTCTAGTCTCTTGGGTGAAGAGTTTTGGATTGCATAGTTTTGTGTACAATGAGAATATGTTCTCAAGTACCTTCTTCACTTCCTCAACCTTAGTTACCAATGCAACTGTGTAAGTGCTATATCACTAGATATCTTCTCATTCGCTTTATTTTGGAATTTTCTTTCTTGACCATTCTAATAGTTTTGTAATGCCCCGCCCAGAGATCCTTGGAAACAAAGATTCAAATCAAGCCAAGATTTTTTTTTTTTTTTACAAGTATGAATGCATATGACAACATCATACAGGGATCACAAAGATCGCAACGGAAAACTTCAACACAATCCCGGCAACCAACGAATCTCCAAATGCCACTACCAAACTGACACACCCAAACAAAAGCCAACAACCACCATAACAAGATGAGGGCACAAGAAATGACCACCCATCAACAAAACACCAAGCTGGGGTAAAATGCAAAATCTCAAAATTTGGCTAAGCCTGAAATCCTGAAGCCCTGAAAATTGGCTAAGTCTGGATTTTTGAAGCCCTAAAATTTCTTAGAATCCATAACTTATCTCTGAGAGGTCTGAAACCTATCTCAAATGATTTGTCGCATATATTAAAATATATCTTAAGTATTAAATATATTTTAAACCCCAATAGACTAAAAACATAAACACGAAAACTCAATTTCAAGAGAAACTGATAGAATTCAAAATGCAACAGCATAGGGTCGAAGAACGCCCAAAAGGGTATCCAAAACCACTCTCAAAGAGTTTGAATCACAAAGAAAAGTGACGTGCAAGTTTTTCACAAAAACTGTATGACACTTTTTACTAAGGGAGGGTGACACTTCTCCGTAAGGTGTGCGACACTCTTCCAGTGTCGTACAACATTTCTCAAGAAGGCATGCGACACATTACAGCATCGTACGAAATTTTTCAAGAAGGCGTGTGACACTCTTCCAGTGTCGTACGACATTTCTCAAGAAGGCGTGCGATACTTTACAATGTCGTACGACATAGTTTGCATGGGCGTGCAATACTTTTTAAAATGTTGCACCATGCTGAACAAATGTCGCCCATAGAAAACAAACACTCCCAGAAGCAAAAAAAAGACCAAAATAGAGAAAAGAACCTCCACACCAGGGAGTACCAAATCCACATGAATTGAGAAATGAACCCTCAAGTGCAAGAACAACACAGAAAGAAGAACATCTATCCATCTAAACTACAGCAGCAAAGAACACACTGAAATAAACATCACAGAGAGCTAAACAACCAAACTAAGTACGTGGTTCCTCCGAACCGTCAATAGCATCATAAGACCATCGTGGGTCCTAGCCATCCCCCGCACGTAACATCCCAAGCCACTGACCAGATCGTCGGTACTGTCGTAATAGGGACGTCACTGCTAAAAACATGCAACAATAAAAGCATAAAGAAATCTACCATGCTAGTGATAACGCATAAGATAATCCTACAGTAGATAACATCACCTATCACATGCTAAACAGCAGTAAGCAACATATATACTACTAAAGAAAATCACATCATCTAATCATATGCTAAACATCATGATAAGGGAATGCGTCAAATAAAATAACATCATCTAAACATGATATATAAGCATCCCAATGAAAGCATAAACACTAGAAAGCATACTTCAAAACCTGAAGTACCAAGTGAAAACATCCAACAACGGTTGCACAGGACAAAAGACCATCTCTGTACACCGGTCCCTAGTAGTGGTGAAGGTAGCTACGCCTCCCAACCACGTGGCACCCGTAGGTCCACACCTGCTATGTTGATGGAGAATAAAGATCCAACCAAAAATACACAAAAACAACATCCATGGCTAACACTCATGCCAAACAATATGATGGTTGAACCAAGAACCTAAAACAATGCAAGGAGTAAAGGTCCTAGTCAGACACTCAAAAGGCTACTAAGTAGGGACTAACATCATGGAAAGTCGCTTGGCATCAAAAAGCCCAAGCTAGGACTTTTGCAGATTCAACATCCCTCAACAGAAAGGCTCTAGCACCGCAAACCTTTTTATTATCTTAAGTTTTATTATCATTCACACATTTATTTAATTATCACTTATATAAAGCTTCCTCTGCTAACCCATGATGCCATGATCATCGGGCTACGAGATAGAAGCCCCCTCCATATGCTACCCTACCCTATCCATGCTCATCCTACAACAAGTGCCCATGGGCATGCATACTCCCATCCCAAACCCAATGATCAAAACTTCCAAAAAAGACATGGAAGGTCAAGACCCGCAAGTCCTTCGACAAACGTACGTGCACGTACTCGTGTGTGGCACACCACCATCACGAAGATCATAACACAAGGACAGGATGAGAACACAATGCAAAGAAAAACCCAACCAAAAGCAACATAGGAAGGATGGATTCTACACGAATCCTGAAGCCAAAAAACCATACATCATAAAATCACTCAACCGGCCTCAATCCGAGAGTATGGATTCTACACGAATCTCAATGATGCAACAAGACCAAAAGTCATAAACTTACTCAATCGGCCTCAATCAGAGAGTATGGATTCGACATGAATCCTAGCATTCACAAAATAAAAGCAAAGGTCCAACAGAAACCATAACAGGTATAAAATCACTCAACCGAACACGTCGGGAGTACGGATGCAACACGCATCCCAATGCAACATAAAAGTCCAAAAGTATTCTAACTGATATCCAAATGGATCATCAAGGTCCACGATCCACATTGTGCCAAGAAAACCCAAAAAAATAGGGTGACACGCAAAACGAGGCAAAAACTCCAAAATTTGAAAAATTTCAAAATTAAAACCCATTTGGCCTTTGGGTTCAAAAATCCCAAAATTCCAAAAATAAATGAAATTGGACACCATATGCAAAATGGCTAGCATAACGGTGCAAAAACTCAAACCCTATTCCCAAAAAATAGGAAAATGTTCGTACCTACCCAACCGGGTAGAACTAACATACAAAAACGGAGGGGAACACTAGTTCTCAGCCTCCAAACAAATAGCTACCAAAAACAGAAGCAGAAACAGAGTAGAAACAATAAAATGAGAAAGCCCTACCTCACAGCCAAAAGGGCAAAACGAAAAACTGAACCAGAAAATAAAATGCCCACAAAAGTGGCTGAAAATCGCGGCAATCCAAGGTTTCCCCGAGCTGGATCCAACGAGCTCAACCTCGCGATGATCCCATGCCCGTAGCTCCCACAACGAACAAAACAGTAAATCCTCATGAAGAGGATTTTGGGTTTTACTCTCCAACTTTCCAATTTGAAAGTGAGAAGTGAGGAATTAAATTCCTCTTTGGATACTTATTCACTTTTTGAGTGAATAATCGATTAGGGCATTTAATCAGCCAATCTAGTTAAATCCCGAATCGACCCAAATGAAAACAGGGTATTCCTATAAATAAGAATTCATCTATAGCAAAGCTGCCAAAAATTAAAATAAATCAATTTAAAAGCCCAAAAACCCAAAAACACATAAATCTCCTAAACAACTTTCGCGACAAAGAAAAACTCTAAATGCATAGACACGCTTATTGGTCTAATCACATAATGCAAATGAGTTCAGATTTAATAATCAACAAAAGGTTTAAATTAAATATTTAATTAAGGATACGTCGACCATACAAGGGCGACATTGGTAAAATATGAACGGCTGAATCACTAACTCCATGTGCCACTACCAGGGATATGCATCCTACACACTAAACAACACGATCAAGTGCAATTGCATATAATAACATAGCCGAAGCAATAAATGCATTAAATCACCTAATTTAACCATTTATTTAATTATATTAAAATAATCTATTTACATCACTCACGTTCGCATAGCAACACAAGAATGAAGTAAATAACCATAGTATTAAATCCATCACATAACAAAATCAGAGGTATGTCCAAATACCAAATAACTAGATATCATCATAAAACACACTGTCATCTCAAAATGGCATTGTCATGCAATAAGATCAACTGAACAGCATAATAGTCTAAAATCTATGATACTGAAATCAAGGTATAACATCTAACCCTCGGGTCATCTCAAATGTAAAACATCACATGAGTAACAAATATCTCTCTAATAAAAAATATAACAAGGTAAATGCCCATAACACATAACCAAATAATCTCACATGAACAATCCATTCTAATTACTTAAGCATTTAATAATGATTTATTACTCTACATTAAAAAAGCACTAAAAACACATAAGCAAACATAGTCATAAACATGACTAACCACTGCTACAGGAACCTAGTCTAGTGTAGCATGGTAAAAAGTACACAGTGCAATCTCTGCACACATCTCAAGGTAATCACAGAACAACTTCATGATACCACATCGATCCTGGTAACCACTGGCACAAACCTCAGTGAACCAAAAATCACATCATAATTTTAAAGATCAATCAAAAGCATAATCAAAGCAACTAATACAGAAACATAAATCCAAACACCTTGACGGTGTAGACCACTCAGAGTCACAATCAAGATCCATCACAACAAAAGATTAGCAAGGGTGCATCCATCAGGACGACTTATAAAAGTCAAATGGGAGAGGCACTACAAGTTTGGCATTTGTATCAAGGTCTTCATTACTAACCTTCTCTACTATTTCTATCAATTGTTCCATGAGTGGCTTGGTCTCTTTAGGAGTTGGTAGACTAAATGCATCTAGAAAGATGTCCTTAATATCTTGAAGTGCTTGCTTTCTACCTATGTTCTCTCCTAAGAATTTCTTGATGCTTTTTCCTTTCTAAGGCTTGTTGTAATATGCCTATTTTTTCTAGTGTCATAGTATCATAATCATATTTTGGTATAATAATTTCTTCATCTAGAGTGATATATCCATAATGAATTACCTTTTCAACCTTTGATGAACTTGGGCTTGGCACTAAGATCTACAACAGAGTAGCATCTTTGCTTAGCTTCTGAAGAGTTTGTGTGGAAGGAGTACCAGATGCTGGTAAAGCTATCAATGCTTAGATGGCAACTTTCTCCTTCACCTTTAGTATTAGTTCATTCTCTTCAAGCTTTCCCTAGTCCACCACTATGACTTGACTTTCACCTTGTCCTTGTGTTGTAGGTGCAGATAAGTCTATCTGACCTATTTCCTTCTATCCTACAATAATGTCTTTCTCTTCTTCTATCTTCTTCTCAATAGTATCAACCTTGATAATCGTATCAACCTTGGTAGATGTAACTTCTGGAATTTGGACCAAAGTTTGTACATTAGTAACTAAAGGGATGATAGAAGGTGGTTCTTGTGGATTCGCCTTTTCCCTTGTAACACTAGTTATTGACTTTTGTAGTTCATCTATACTAACCAAAATAGGATTGCACTAAGTTTGGCCTACAATGTAGATTGATCTAATAGATTCTTCAAATCTTCTATAGTAAGAGGATTGATATTCTAAGTTGATAGATTAGAAACATCCTTGATAGTTATAGTTTTAGTAGTCTTGGTTGTTTCATGGGGAGGACTGACACTCAGTAATTGTGTGTCATACATACTTTGTTCTTCTTTCTACTTAGGCTCAGTTGTTGCCTTGTCAACTTCTTTCATTTCTATTTCTCGTCCAACTATGTTATCTTTTTCATCATCTTTAAAATCTAAAGGTTCAGCTTCTCCTTTCTTTATTGTGGTCAACCCATAAATGAGTTTTCATATATGTGTTGACTTATTGAAAACATCCTCAATAGTATTTTGTAAAATGCTAAAGGCTCTATATTTAGGTGTGAACCTAACTGCATATTTCTTTACAGCCTTAGCGATTTGTCCCTAGTTAACTTAGGCATTACTTGGGCTAGTGTGGTCTCCCTAATTTGTCTTTCTAGATTTAGACAATAATGCCATTTTTTCTCAACTATGTCATATAGACTATTAGGTACATAGTTGGAAAATTCTAGTGGTTTTGTCTTAAACTTTGACATCATGGAATATAGGGCCTCTTCCACTTGTTTTTTCTCCACTTTACCCAATTTTTCAAAATTAACATGACTAAAACCTAATAGATCTGCATTGTTCTTAACATTTTCACATAAATTCTCAAGATCTGAGAGAGGATTATGACTCACCACCTTAAATTGGTTATTGTCATCTAACTCTATCTTCTCTTTGTTAGAATATAGTTGTGCCACATACTTTCTTCTAGGTCTCTTTTTCTCTTGAGCTCCTTGTTGTGTTTTCTTTTCTTTTCTTTAGCATTTTGTATTGTAGCATGTGCGCTAGCTCTTTTTGTAGGTGTGGTGGGCTTAGGCTGACTTGGTTTGGCAATTTTCTTTGTCCTTTCCATAGGATATGCCTTTTCCTTCCTCTTCTTTTGCTCAGCACAAGTAGGTGCTTCCTTGGCTTCTTCTTCCTCAACACCTTCAATATCCTCCTCTTTATCTTCTCCCATGCCCTGTGTCAATGCTAGAGGTTCTTGTGCTTGAGCTTCTTCTTCCTCTTCATCCTCTTCTTCTTCTTCCTCTTCCTTCTCTCCAAATTTTACCTTCAACTTCTTTACTACCTTGTCCTTGTTAATAATTGATGAAGTTTTTAGTTCAATGGTAATCTTGGACTTTACCATTTCATAGTTTCCAAAAACTTTTGCAATTTTATCTACCTCTTCTACTAGTAGAGTTGTCATAGCTACTGAGCCTTCATCTACATTTATCTCATAGCCTAAGGCTCTCAACCATCTTACCTTAGGTGTGGCAGCTTTTTAAAATGTTTAATAAACATCCACAAGAAAACATACATCATTATAATGTTTCTCAACTAAAGATACTGGTATTCTAAGTCTCTCCTTCATAGACTTCTTGAAATCTTCAAAGTAACTAGTCATTAAGGATTCAAAATTTTCTCCTAGCTGCTTAATGTACTCACCAATCTGTACTGCAACTGATGTGTGGGTCTTCCATCCCATAGTACCAAATGAGGGGAATGTTTTTTTTAAATAAAAGAATATACAAATCAATATAGAGCCAAATTTTCATTGTGCACTCTTGATTTTCCTGATTGCTCCAAGGTTCTTCATCAGTTGTTGCAATTGTACTTCTGCTAGATCATATGTATGATCTTTCTTAACAATCTTGTAACCAACATCCAAAGCTATACAGGGTACACTATTTAATCTACTAGATTGATAGAACTTGTGTGATATTACCCTTACAGCAAAGTTAATAAGAGGATCTATGATTTTATCTATAGTCATACCTCTTTTGTTCTAGACAGATCCAATATTGTTTTTAATTATTTCCTTGGAATCACTTCTTAGTGTCTTAGGCCGATCTAGGGTTGGGTAGCTAGTAACCCTATGGATTATTCTCTTGGTAATTTTAATAGGTCCACTCTCCAACCATAAGGAGCCATCATACATTTAGATAAGCACTATTTGTATCCACTCTATCTTAAATTCATTTGGAAAATCTAGGGCTCATGTTAAACCCTTTTTCTCAATAATTTTGTACTCTTCTTTCAAAACACCATTTTCACATAACTTTTTGTATGCACCTCTGACTTCCATGTCACCAATGCTTCCTATCTTATAGATGTAGAATTTTCTAATATCGTGTACCATTATTACATTTGGCAAGATCATTAACAATGCACCAGAAGGGTCTTGTTTATATGCAATGTCAGGAATGGCTTTAAACATGAGTTGCTTAAATTTACTACTCACTAATTGAATGTTTAAAACCTCCTTCCCTTTAACATTTTTTCAACTTGATATCATCATGCAAAACTAGAGTTTTTGAAAGTTAAAACTACGTAGCTCAACACTTGATAAATACCTTGTGAATTTTGATGGATTGGTGTGAGATCACTGCTACAATCTCTTGCAACTACTTTGAACTAATTTTTGGATCACCTTCTTCTCTGCTCTCTCTTTCTCAAATTTGAAATGATGAAAAATGAGCTAGAATTGATCATATACCCTTTGAAAACCTTGTATTTAATGTTGAGTGCTTACATAGTCATAAGCTTGGCATTAACCAATTTTAGGTTCACTTGGTATCCATTGATATTTCCATCACTCGGCAACCACTACAAGCTTGACATCAACTACCTAGTCTGATAGCTCAACGTCTTCTAGCATCTCACTCAGTACATATAGGAAACTTTTCATGCTCGGCAAAAACATGAAAAACTTAAAGATTTGTCTTGAATTTTTAACATCTTGCATCATTATTCATGCTAATGTAGCCTTTTCAGTGCTTATCTCCTTTTGGAACTGATGTATGATATAGCTTTTAAATATCAGTCTCACATACCTCTTGATTTCCTAGTTTGATGAGGTGTGATCACCTGACCCATTGGGTGAAGTGATCCCTTCTCCATTTGATGTACTACAAACATCCTTTCTCTTCCATGTCTTGTTCATCTCATTTTTTATGTTTTCAACATCTACCTTGTCTTTACCTTTATTAAATTCACAATTTGGTGCCTTTGACCTAGTTGGACAATATTTATTGATGTGACCAGTCTTCAAACAACTAAAACATGCAATTTGACTCAACCACCTTTAGTTCCCTCTGAAGTGTGGCTTAATACAATTCTCAAGAACATGTCCATATTTTTGACAATAATGATAGCTACATCTTGTATTATAATTCCAATTATAAGAGTTGTCATTGTTCCTTACCTTTGTTTTCCTATTTGATGACCACATGGATTTGGATCTACATTCAAAAGCTCTATGTCCATACTTCTGACAATTGTAGCAATATTCTTCAAATCTTTGTGCATGCATGCTCCTAGTTTTACATTCATGTGCCTAATGACCTTGCTTGTTGCGCTTATGAAAATGAATCATGTTCTTAGGCTTGACATTCTATTTTGTAGTTTTTCTCCTACACACATTAGCAGTATGTCCTTTCTTACCACAATTGTGACAAGTAGGTTTGGAGTTCTTACCTTTGTTGTTTCTTTCTTCTGTGCTTTTGGATGATTCTTCTTCTCCAATTCTTGTGTATCCCATTCTAGATATGTCATTGTTGGATCTAGGGGATCTCAATAATTGCTCAAAGTATTTGATGGCTTCATTTGGATTGTTGAAACTTTCAGCAAATTCCTTTTCTCTATTTAGGTCACGCTACAATTGTTCATTCTACAACTTCAATGTAGTTATCTCAATATCCTTGACATTTAATTCTTAGTTGGCATTCATCATTTGACTTAGATTATCCAATTGCATGTTGGAAATCTTGGTTAGCTCTATTGACTTCTCTTCCAGTGTGTTGCCCATAATTCTTTTTCTTTCTTCAATCACAACTTTGTCTTCCATAGCTTTCTTCTTTTTTTTAGTTACCTCATATAGCAGTATAGCTTGTGATTCTTGCTCTAACTTGATATTTTTTATTTCCTTAGCTTAAACTCTATTTGTTTCCATTAGATCTACAACTATTGCATCAAATTCATTAGAGTCTCCATTTTCAAATAGCTTAGTAGTGTCTATGTCTTTGTATTGTGTGTCATTCTCTGCAATAGCAATTTCTTTTCTTCTCTTCAAGGAATTCTTTAGGTCTTCACTTGTTTCATTCAGCTAATGTAGTATGAGATGTATTTCAATCTCGTGGTTCTCAGTAGTCTTTCCCAAGTTGTACACTTCCATTTCAAGATATTCTCTTTTAGAGAACAAGGCTCTGATACCAATTTTTGGAATTACAATAGGAAAGGTAAACTTTTGAGAGGGGGGGTGAATTAGTAGTTTAAACATGAACTTATAAAACTTTCACCACACATCCATCTCATGCATTCAATGAGTAAATTTAAATAAAATTTAAAGCATATACATCTAAATCATGTAAACATGTAAGCATTCACACACATAACACCAAATATGATTACCTAGAAACCCTCCAAGTGAGAAGGTAAAACTAGGGTGGGGATGACACCCACAAATCTTCACTATTGTAGTAATAAAGTGTATCCAGTGAAGGTTACAATGTTTTGACCATGAAACATGATTTACCCTATGAAAGGTCTACCCTGTTAAAGGCTTATAAATACTGCTAGTTCTCACTTTTTTAGAGGATTTCAACACCCTATTAGAAGTGTACCTTGTTAGAGGACTTCAACTTACAACTAAGTAAGCACCCTATTAAAGGATTTCATACAGTCTTAGGACTACTCTATTATGAGATTTGACTAAAATTGCCTGTTAAAATATCTTATCATAGATCCTATGGTTGGCACTTGCTTGCCTAATAATAGATCATCTCTAAACAATGTCTTCTTGATCCTTCTTGATTAGATGTCTCAATGTTGTATCCTTTTTCTCTATCCTTTGTTCTATTCTAACTGATTCTGCGATTCACTCTATCTTTATAACTTCTAAGTCACCATGAATGCTCTGCATGCAAACTATCTTCTTTGCTCCTTCAATTCCTTATAGACTTGATCATTCATCCATTTAGGGTTTAGGACTTTGTCCTCCTTAAGCAGACTTTGGTGGCTTAGGATTAGGTATGAATCTACGACTGAGATTCATCCATTTTGCCACTTAATCCTTCCCATTTTTTGATTGGTTGCATGTAATTGCATTGGGAATCCAACTAGAGATTCATCCTTATCTCCAAAATAGAAAAATATAATCTTAAATCAGCTTTAAAATGGTTTACATAGTTGTCTGTGCCATCAAAAATAAATGTGTCAAAACTATGTCACTCGGCTCTAAAGTCTCTAATGTTTAGCATGCACTAATCTTTATACTGTGACTTGGCACCTATATTACTTAGTATCCACTGTTTACTTAGATCCTAAATCACTCGATATGGTCTATCTACTCAACACTTGAGTGACTCAGCACATGAATGGCTTGGCACATGAGTGGCTTGACATTCATTGTAACTCATCATGGTCTAATAATTACATATTGTGCTTAGTATGTATTACTAGTTCAGCATGAACTAAGTAAATGGCTTAAGTGTGTTGACACTCACTTCTCAAAACCAATCTGAGATCAACATATCTGATCTCAAACATTTCATCTTCTTTCTAATTTCTTTCTCTACTCTTGCTAGATACCACTTAAATTTTTGAAATGCTTTAGACTTTTCTATTAGATACATTATAGTCATCATTCTAGAATAACCATCAATAAAAAGAATGAAGAACTTATCTCCACTGTAACTCTCTATTCCAATAGGTCCACATAACTCTGTATGTACAAGCTCTAAGACATCTTTAGAATGATAGTTCTTGCTTTTGAAACTAGCTTTTCCCATCTTGCCAATTTGACAATTTTTGCATAAATCCACATCAAGTTTCCTCAAGCTAGGAATACCTCTTACTCTTCTATTTTTGCTTATCTTGACCAAATTATCAAAGTTCACATGACATAATCTTTTGTCCCATAACCAACTTTCTTCAACTTAACCAACAAAACATGAACTTTCACTAAGATCTAGGTAGAATATATTACCTTTTGTTTGTTTGCAAGACCCAACTAGATTACCTTTCCCATCCAACAGTTTGGCCTTCCCATTCATAAATTCTACCTTGAATCCAATGTTATTCAATTGTGCCACACTTAGTAGATTATTCTTTAGTCCTTTATCCCAATAAGCATTGTCACATCTAGGTTCATTGGTTAATGAGATACAACCTTTTCCCTTTATGTAACAAGGTTCATTGTTTCCAAATCTCACACTACCACCATCATAACGTTACATGTGTTCAAATTTTTTTTTTCTCTAGTCATATGATGTGAGAAACCACTATCTATAATCCATGTATCATTTTTCTAACATGAGAGATAAGTATCATTTTATCTCCTTCATCATTAGATTCATCTTTTATAGCAATATATACCATTTAATCTTCACTATTATCAGAATTTTTAGCCATAATATAAGATTTCTTACCTTTGTCCTTGTCGCCCTTGTAGTTCTTGAATTCCTTCTTTCCTTTGAAATTATTGATTTTCTTTTCTTCTCTACCTTCTTTTTTGGGACATTTTGTAGTGATGTGGCCAACTTCTTCACAAGAAAAACATATTAGATGAATCTTACCTTTGTACTTTCCTCTGCCTTTGGAATATTTACTTGCAAGTAGGGATTCAACATCTTCAAGATCATTGTTTGAACTTTCTTCCTCTTCTTCACTTTTTGTTTTATTAGTTTTTTATTTCTTACCCTTTTTCTTGAGTGAAAGCTTGGCTTCAAATGGAGACTCAATACTTTGGAACTAGGGACATAGTTATCATAGTTGTCCAAATCAAAAGCTGTCAATCTTCCAACTAGAGAATCCAAAGTTATATTTCTATTTGGATCACATCTCATCTCTTCAATAGTAGACACTAAAATTACATAGATATGAAGAAGGGTTCTAAGTACCTTTCTTACAACTATTTTTTCATCAATGTCTCCTCCAGATGCTTTGATTGTGCTCACACTTGCTTTAATGCACTCAACATATTTTTCAATGTTTTCATCTTCTCTCATCTTCATCTGATCAAATTGTCCTCTGAGACTTTTGACTTTAACTCTTCTTACATTATCATCTCCTCCATGGATGGCTTTCAGTTTGATCCATATTTCATAAGCTATATTGAAAGTTTTAACTTCATCAAATTTAGCATAATTAAGAGTAGAAGCAATGTTAATCATCATGATGTTATGATTTTTATTTTCAGCAATTTCTTCAACTAATAATATTCCAGTATGAGTCTTGTATTCATTATCAAGATATTTACAACCTAAATCACTGATAGTTTCCAAATGTAACCTCATAAGTCCTTTTCATATCGCAAATTTGTCTCTATTCAACTTGGGAATCTTTCTTCTATAAGACATCCTAATCTTTAGCATAGGTCCTTGAAACCTTCTCTGCAAGCACCAAAAGCTCTGATACCAATTGTTGGAAATATAAGAGGAGTAACTAAGAGGGGAGGGGTGAATTGGTTACCACTAAAATAAATTCTAGATCCCTTAGATGTCAACACAAATCAAAACTTTGATTAAATTGAAATCTGTTGTAACTTAACAAACATACAGTTACTCAGTTTACTCTAGAAAATATTGCAACTCGACAATAACTAAAATAATAGTAGTAACTTGGCAAATGCAAATTATAGTATGTTTACTACAATTAGCCTTGATTATCTTAGTTGTGTACACATAAAAGAAAATAGCATGAACACAATTGACACCAAGATTTAACGTGGGAACCTAGTTTGAGAAAAACCACCAATTGCAACTAGTTACGAATTTTCACTCTTCTAAAGTGAGCCTTGTTAGGAGCTAACCTTGTTAAAGGTTACAAAACACACTTTTAGGTGTGACCCTGTTAGAGGATTTAATCAACCTATTAGGAGTGTCCTTGTTAGAGGTCTTTACACACTTCAATAGAAATGCCACCTTGTTAGAGGATTTACAAATAACTATTAAGCCAACTCTATTAAGAGATTTAGATCATTGATATAATGGTTATAAGGTAACAATGATATGACCTAATTTTTTATCCAACTAAATTGTTGATTATAGATCTCAATTTTGGCTTGTATACTTGATCCTTTCTGGATTGAATGTATCTTTGCAACTCAGCAAGAATATTCTATTTATATTTCTAATTCACTTTCTCTAAGCATCATAAATCTTCCATTATGTTCCACACATTTAGTCCTCAACTTGACCTTATATTTATACATTATACATTGTTAAGTCGGCTTGAATACTACTTAGAATAATTAATATTCATCTCCTTAGTCAACTAGAACCAACAAAAAATTCAATTGAACTCAATATGCCAAAACAATAAAATCCTTCGTTAGCCAAGCCTACTTGGTAGATATTAACTCAAAAAATTTTTCTATGTTAACCAAGTGAACTAGGTTAACACTACATATTCACAAAGTTACTTTAGTAACTAAGTGATCTTAGTTAATGTTGGTTCCATCTAACATTTCCTTCATTATATGAGTGAGCTTGATTAATGCTCAACTTTTGCAAACTTTCCTTTGTCATCCGAGTGAACTTGGTAAACACTTTCTTCTAAACTAAGCAAACTCTAGAATGCTCAATAGACACAGAAAATTGTCTTCAATGCCCAAGTGAGCTCGATATACACTAACTAGCAATGATATGATATTTTGTGTAATATCAAATACAATACACAATTAATCAATTGTCTCCAACTAAAACAACTTTGCAGAAATGTAAAAATGAAGCCACATAAGAACATTCATACAATTTGACACAAGGATTCTACGTAAAAACTCAATTTGGGAAAAATCACTAGTAATATGGTACTAATGTTCACTCTTTTGAAGTGATTCCCTATGAAATGCCAACCCTATTAAAGATTACAATACACACTATTAAATGTGACATGTTTCATTAGATCTTCTTCTATCTATAGGGTTAGTGTATCTAGATATTCTACAATTCCTCCTATCATTATTTAGGTTTCCTACAATCAATTGCATTTTGACCCATACCATGAAAATTATGACAATAAAAGTTGTTCACATGATTGAATGACGTAGTAGTACAATCTCTTTTTATATGACCTATTTCATTACATAAAAAACACTTACCTTTAAATTCATACCTAGTTTCCTTAGGATTTTGCACATGCTTAGGTTCATCCAAGATTTCAACTTCCTTGTTTTTCTCAGATTCTTTAGGTTTCTTAGAAGATTGACTAGATTCAATCTTGTTACCAAATTTTTATTTTTCTTTCGAATCTGATCTAATCTTAGGTTTCTTCGTAGACATGTTAATTAGATAGCCAAGACTAGTCTTGTCATAAGAAGGTCTTTGTATAGACATTGAGTCATCAAGTTTTTCTCTACTAGAACATAGTTTCTCAAGTTTTTGTTTACAATGTGTCAATTCAGCTCTCACAATAGTATTGTACTTAAGGAGTTCTTCGTGATCTTCTTTTAATGTTTCAAGTTTAGATGTTTACTTTTCCAGACTTGCTCTTAGAATTGCATTTTTAGTCTTTAAATTAGATTCAATTTTTCCAGGATCATTTCTCAGAGTCAAATTTAGATTTGTAATTTTAAATTCATGCTTCAAGATTTTGTATTCTATTTTTAGCTTTGAATAGTCATCATCAATGGTTCCAGATTCAGTGTATTTGGGCTTGGATTTTAGATGTTCAATATTTTCCTTCAATTGACCAATGTATACTTTGGAATCTTCATATCTATCCTTCAGCTTATCTATTTCTTCAATAAGGAGATCAATTTGTTCAAGAGCTTCTTCAAGGTTCTTCTTCAATTGTTCCATATGCATAGGGATCTTACTTAAGCTGTTAAGCCTCTTCAAAGTAACTATACTCTAATACCAATTGTTAGAAATAGGGATTACCTGGGGGGGTGAATAAGTAATCTACAAACTTTGGTTTCCAATTGGATATTATTACTTACTTTAAACCATACATAAAAAATCAATAAAGTAATGTTGAACAGTAACAATAGCAATGCACAAAGATAACTTATAACACCATATTTTGTTAACTAGGGAAACCCTCAAGGTAAAACCCTGGTGGGGATGATACCCACTAGATAATATACTAATATATAAGTTCCTTATTAGAGGATGGACCCTATTAGAAGTCAATGAGAAAATTCAATATAAGTACTCCTTGTTAGGAGACTTTGAATCCTTGTTAGGAGATTCCAACCCTGTTAGGAGTTGTGCCAACCTTGTTAGGAGTTGTAGTATAATGTATGCAAGAAGAGCCCATTGCCCAAACATGCAGTTTCAACTACAAGAAGAGCTCACTACTCAAACAAGTAATTTACTTTTATTTGTCTTCCTTGTCTGATCTTTAATTTTTAGCTTGATTTTGGATCACTAGATAGATCATACAAAACTTTTAATATACTACTTTCACAAAAGTTCACTCACTTCACATAACTTCATAAGCATATACAAGTACTTTGCTTCCTCATAATATCAAGATAACACACTTCTTATCACAAGAAGTCATTTGCATAAATACCATGCCTTTACCCAAATTACTATTGGGTCAGTTACGACCACAATTCACTTTTCCAAGTTAGAGTAAACATCTAGGATGTTGTCCCTAATTGGAAAAGTAATTGTTTTGTAAACAAAAAAATTATTTTCCTTCAATTTCACTATCCTACATCATCAAAACATGATTATATATATTTCACATAGTCCATAAAAACTTCTAAGGTTATACACATCATCACCAACATGCATACTATCTACCTGTAACTTCACTTTTCATAATATGACATTCGCAACATATTATAAACAAAATAATACACTGTTGTAAACCAAATTCTATACTTAGACAATTTTCTAATAACCAAACATTAAGTCTCTTTATTTCTAAAGTTTCCTATCAACACGTACATCATGTGTTTCCATTGATGATGAAAATTACATATCATTATTAGCCAATTTTCAACAATCTCCCCCTTTGGCATTGATAGAAACAAAATAGGAAAAACTAGCTAAGTGAAAAAACTTAACTATCGAAATAAACATTACATCTATTACAACTTTACATATATGCTCCCCCTTATAATATACTTCATACTACACATGTATACTATTTTTACATCTCTTCCCTCTACTATCCAAATTTTGTGTTTTTCAATTTTTTTCTATTATTACTCTCCCTTTGACATTAATGACAAAGGTCAAAATGTCAAGATGATAACCAAAACTATCAAAACTATTGTCTTTTCCTTATGCCAAAATAATCTTCATACAATCATCAAAAATGGTCTTCAAGTTGTCCATACCTTTGTTCCATGTCTCTTTGGTAGACTCTACCAATGTAAGAATTGCACATAAATCATATGATGCAATCTTAATTGCATTGATATATGAATACAAAAAGTTTGTATATGTATCCTTAGCCTTGACACATTATTCTTTCTACTTCTCAAAAA
The DNA here is from genome assembly GCA_028749045.1 of Cupressus sempervirens. Classification (NCBI taxonomy): domain Eukaryota; kingdom Viridiplantae; phylum Streptophyta; class Pinopsida; order Cupressales; family Cupressaceae; genus Cupressus; species Cupressus sempervirens. The sequence continues at coordinate 140,310,843 of CM053783.1, read as the reverse complement.
AAGATAACTTCAGAGCAATAGATTCTCTGAAATTAGATGTTCTCTTCAAAATATGTTCTTTTCAAAGTTCTAGTTTCCTGATCTCACTATGAACACTGGCAACTTGATTCTCAAAATCATCAACTTTGTTAGAAGGATGCAGGATCTGACTGGATAAGGCTTCAAGCTCACTTATCTTTTCCTCTATCTAACTATCCAAATCCTTAGTCAATTTTTTTGATAAGGTACACTTAACATACAAAGCATTCCGTTCTTACTGACATTTCTAAAGTTCTTTTATGCATGTATCAAGATTAACTAAGTCATTCTTGATATTCTGGAAGATGATGTTAAACAAGTTAGCATCATGAGAAATTTGAGCCTTTTCCTTTGCAACATTCAACAAATTAGTAAACTCTTCATTGAATGACTTTTGCACTACTTGCATTCTTAGTTTGGGATCTAACTCAGTGTGTTGTATTGTCAAAGTATTATGCAATATGTCAGTCACTTCCATTAGTGACTTTTGTAAACTTTTCACCATTTTATTCTTCTGTAAAAGTTTAGATAAGGATGAAATCAGATCAGTCTAATCATCATCATCAGTATTCAAACTAGAAAGAGAGAGCAAAGTAGATGAACTAGATGGTTTAGTTTCATCCTCCCTCTACTTCTTTAGCTTTCCTCTCTTCCTCTTCTTTTCTTTCCTTTTCCTCTCTTTCTTTCTTCTGTTCTGATCTTTTCTTTTCTTGTTCCTCAATTTTCCTTTTCCTTTCTTTTTCTATAATTCTTTTATTATCTTCATCTTCCTTTCTTTTTCTATTTTCCTCAAGCAATTGTTTCTTGGATTCTTCTATCTTCTTCTTTTCAACTTCTAATAGCCTCTTTTCTTCCTCAATTTGTTTCAAATTTTCTTCAACATCCTCGGTGTAAGGTACATTTAGTTTAGATCCACCAAATGGATTGGTATCATCAATGTGAAGAGTAACATTGGTTTGATCAATCTTTATAGTATCACCACTTATTGATTCTTCTGAGGTTCTAGGAGCTAGAGGAGATGTTGTTTGTGATAACATCTGACTAATAGCTATTGTTGTCTCCTTTCTCAACTTATCTTTCTCACCAACCATGAACAAAAATGGCCTTAATTTGTTTCTTAAGTATGGAGTGAGGTTATTTAATACACTCTTAATCTCATCTTCATCATCATTCTTGTAGATTATCCTTAGCATAGACCTTAGAAGTTCAAGGTCTTCTTCCCTTTCTGGAGTCTTCTTATCTATAAGTCTCTCATAGACTTCATGGTTTACTATTTCTTTGATATCTTTCATACTAAGATCATTTTCTATTATATATCTTATAGTAGATATATCAATCTAGTCCTTCTCAAAATTATTGTATGAGTCATAAAATTTGTTCATATAAACAAAGTTTCCCTCATTGGCAATCACTATGTTAATCTTTTCAATCTTTGGCTTCCATGGTTGTTGAGCTTTGCCTACTACTTTCTTATGTGGAGTCACCTTTTTAGCTTGTTTGGTTTCTTGTTCCTCAACCTCTTTATCATCACTAGATTTAATTGTCAATAATGCTTTCTACCTCTTGCCAGGTCTTGTAGCCATTTATTTGACTCTCTTTGCCTTTATAGTCATTGCTTCAACCAATCTCTCTAATTTTCTCTTATGTTCACTGGGTTGAACATCGGATACTGCAACATGTGGTATGCTTTGCTCTGAAGATGTCTCAACAATTGAAACTGACAAGGGTTTTATATTTAATACACCTTGCTTCAATGTCTATCTCACGGCCTCAGATTCACTTTCTAACATTCCAGCCTTAGATAATGCCTTCTTCATGATTGACTCAACCTTCTTCTGAGATGCTTTCTCCAAGGTTTTTTGATGAGCATCTTGTGTAATCTCATTAAAGGTGCCAAATCTATATTATGCTTTGTCTTTTTCTAAATTCAACAACAAATCAATGTAATGAATTGCAACATCATCACTCAACTCATAGCTCAAAGGATCTAAAAATGTTTCTCTAGGTTCCACTGCTTGAATGTAAGTATAATTTGTATCAACTAAAATACATATGTCTTCCTTGAACCTATCAACTATTGCAGGTGAGATCCTAAATCTTTGTTTCATCTCATTTTGCAATGTTTTCATTATCAAATTACCATTTTCCAATACCTTGTCTGCAAGGTACCTTCTGCACCTCTGTAATCTTTTCCATAGTGCATTTGTCACTACTTGTTATATCAGTTACTGATAAGTAGGGAAATCTCTTTAGCATGTGAAAGAATATGTGATTAACTAATGATTGGAATCTAAACACACCAATCTTTGTTCTCGTAATCTTTCCACATTTTTCAAGAGTTGCATCCTTAGTATTTCACTTAGATTTACCTATTCTTTCTCAACACATATCTCATAAGCTACATAAATAAATCTAGTTGAATGTTCATCTATCTTAAAACTTGGACAAACTAAATGAGCAATAATTCTGCTAAGAAATCTCACATCATCCTACTTGATGGAGTTGATTATCATAGCCTTCCCATTATATACTACCTTAGTATAGCTTTCCACTTTCTTCTTGACTATATTTTCACCTATGGGAACACTACCTTCTTTGCTAAGACCAATTACCTCATGTATAAGGTTGACAGAAATTTCTACTACATTATCTTGCATCCAAAATTTTCCATCATGTATCCTACTTAATATGATTTGAGTCCATTCATCTATATCTAGCTCATGGTAGAAATGATACATAAACAAGTCTAATTCTCTTAAATGTTCAAATTTGGGCTTCATAGTCATGTCAAGGTTAAACACCAATCCCATATCCTTATTCATATATTCACTTCCAATCAACTCAAACTTGAAATTCAAATAATTTTCTACATCTTAAAGATAGACTACATTGTTTGGAGTGATATACAATATAGAGTTAGGGTTTTCATCACCAGGTTTTATGGAAACTATCTTAAACTTAGGTCTATCATCATTTTCAACACTATGAAGAACTTAGGACACATTGCTCAAAATTTTCCTAAGTTGTCCTAAGTAATTGTGCTCTAATACCAATTGTTAGAAATAGGGATTATTGAGGGAGGGTGAGTTAGTAATCTACAAACTTCAGTTGCAAAGTGGATATTATTACTTACTTTAAACCATGCATAAGAAAGCAATAAAGTAATGTTGAACAGTAACAATAGCAATGCACAAAGATAACTCATAACACCATATTTTGTTAACTAGGGAAACCCTAGCCAAGGGAAAACCTTGATGGGGATGATATCCACTAGATAATATACTAATATATAAGTTCCTTATTAGAGGATGGACCTTGGTAGGAGTCAATGAGAAAATTCAATATAAGTAGTCCCTGTTAGGAGACTTTGAATCCCTGTTGGGAGATTCCAACCTTGTTAGGAGTTGTAGTACAATGTATGAAAGAAGAGCTCACTGCCCAAATATGCAATTTCAACTACAAGAAGAGCTCACTACTCAAGCAAGTAATTTATTGTTATTTTTCTTCCTTATCCGATCTCTGATCTTGAGCTTGATTTTGAATCACCAAATAGCTCATACAAAACTTCGCATATACATCTTTCACAAAGTTCACTCACTTCACATAACTTCATAAGCACATATAAGTACTTTACTTCCTCGTAATATTAAGATAGCACACTTCTTATCACAAGAAGTCCTTTACATAAATAACATGCCTTTACCCAAATTACTACTGGGTCAACTAAGACCACAATATACTTTTCCAAGTTAGAGTAAACATCTAGGGTGTCGGCCCTAATTGGACAAGTAATTCTTTTGTAAACAAAATAATTCTTTTCCTTCAATTATGCTATCTTGCATCATCAAAACATGATTATATCTATTTTGTACAGTTTATACAAACTTCTGAGATTATACACATCATCACCAATATGTATACTATTTGCATGTAACTTTTCTTGTCATAATATGACGTTCACAACATATTATAAATAAAACAATACATTGTTGTAAACCAAATTCTATACTTAGACAATTTTTTGATAACCAAACACTAAGTCTCTTTATTTTTGACATTTAATGTCAACATATACATCATGCATTGTCATTAATGACAACAATTACATATCATTATTAGCCAATGGTCAACACTATTTTTATCTCCTCTTTTCAAATCCTCTTCACCAATCAACTAAATGATAGCTTTTAGACCAAAAAGCAATTGTCTCACCAACAGGTAGGAGGTTTGACATCATTAACAAAATAATGATTGTTCCATTATAGGTTCTTTATTTCAAAATAATCTTATATCAACAATCTCCCTCTTTGGCATTGATGAAAAACCAATACCAACAATAATAACAAAAAGAAGATAAATCTTTGAAATTTCTCCCTCCATTAGTGTAGTATATGTCCTTCCTCTATGTAGGGTAATGTGAATTTTATCAAATTCCTTTATTACTCCCTCTTTCTTATATCTTCCTTTTTAGAGTATCACTCCCTCTTTCTAATATTCAGGTGTATCTATCTTTGTTTGTTCTGCTTTATCAGATTATTTCTTCATCTTACTATGTATATACATTTTTGTAGTCATATCTCCCTTATTCTTATTTTTCAGGTACTCTATCTCCCTCTAGTAGTCATTTCTCCCTCTTTGAAAACAATGCCAAAGAATTGTCATCTCTATATGCACATATAATCAATTCTAGATTCTCCCTTTATCACCTTTCATGTGATTGTAATTTATCTAATTTAGCTCCTTCATTACTTTAGGCAGCTCCTAAAGTAATACCCACTACATCAAGTTGTAAGATACAACATTTAACTCGATTGATGTAGGAAACTACTCATGCTTCTTAAGTAGCTTTGGATAGGGGTATCACCCCTAGTTTACCTCTTAGATACTCATGAGCATCCTTAGGTAAAGATTTTGTGAAGATTTCAGCTATCTATTATTTTGTATTCACATATTCCATTCTCACTTTTTTGTCTTGAACTAACTCTCTTAAGTAATGATACTTGATTGCAATGTGCTTAGTCTTTGTGTGTGTTGGCTTCTAAATTAATAGTCTTTGAATAACCTAGTGATAAGAACACATACACCTAGGGGTAGCTAATTCCCATGGTCAATGCACCTATTAAGACACTAGGACCAACTATAAGGCTACACTCTCCTTCTTTTTCTTCAAGCTCTACAAAATCTAGGTGGGTGGACCTCAAATTCTTTATATGGTACTGGTGTAAAGGCATATAACTGAATCTAAAAAATAGATAAAAACTCCTAAATCTTCTATGTTTATGCAAACATTCATGGACATGAAATAGCTAATAGTAGGGCACATGAATCTAATAAACTAAGTGAGGGAAACTTATTTTCAACTCTTCAACATAAAGGGAAAAGATATTCGATTAAAGATTGAATCAGCATAACCTAGGTATGCAACAACAAAAACATGTAATCTCCAAGCTGATCAGTCCCTTATCCATTGGGCACAAATTAAGTCAAAACATACACATGGATACCCAAAATATACTCATATACTTTGATATCTGATCTATCTATCTACCTTGCAAATAGACATCAATCTTCAAATGAAATTTTTACTTATCAAATCTTCCTATGATCCTTGTAGTTCTATTAATGTAATATCAAGAAAATTACTTAGGTTCTTGACCCAATAACAAGACATATAGTGGCATAGAACTTCAAAATCAAGCTACAACTAGACAATATGCACTTTGGACATAGTCAACAAAAAAGTACAAACCCATAAAAAAGGAAACAAATTCAAAATGAAGCTTTCAATGAACCCCTGTATTAAATTCCTTGAAATCAATACATAATGGTATGCAAAAAACTCAGAGAATACACGATGAATGGCTATATAATATTATGCTTCAAAAACACTACATTGTTGTTCATAATAGAGGAAAACTAAAAATGTTGGTGGTATCACAACAATAAAATTGGAGTCATCTTTGTTATCACAGTAGTAAAGACTAGAACCCCATTTGGTATCACAGTTGCAAAAAAAATAGAACCAGCACTGGAACCCTTACAATGAGCAAAGAAGAAGAATATATAGATAGGAAGAAGACTCCTAGATTAAAATCTGATTCTGCCATGTGTCCTGCTGAAAATCTTCTATCTTGTTGTTGTAGAAACTTCTTTCCTCATCTGTCAGCAATCAAAACTCATTAATGTTGTTGCAGAGTATCTGATATATATGTTTAAAGAAATGAGAAAAACATTCTCTAAAGAAAAATCCGATATCAGATAAGGTGTGCAAAGTCTTCAATCTAACCTTGTTTGTCTTCATCTACCCTTTGTCGTGACCCTCTTCAACTGCTTCCTACCAGCATAATCCTATCTTCTACATTTGTCTTTAAATCATTCAAGTCTTCCTTTATGGTTGTTAGTGCATCAAATTTTATCTAAATCTAATCACAACTTGATCTTATTCCCCCTCTGAAACAACAAAACTACATAAATACTGAGGATGCCCCAAAAATATAATATTGCATGTAGCTTATTCTAATAGAGACTTGTGCAAAATCTGACCTCAAAAATGGAATATTTGGATTCTCTTGGTTCTAGTGGTATCTAATACAATATGTTTTTTATTGAAATTGTGCCTCTGGTGTGTAGTTGAAAAACTAGGCCCAAGGCCATGAACTGAGCAATTAAACTTAAAATTTTACAAAACTATACAGTTGAACTATATAATAAATCCCCTTCATTTAAATCTTTCAAACATCATCCTAGATGAGCACTCATATTCAATTTATTTTTATCTTCATATTTTCCTCCTGCCACATGATGAATGCACATTGGTCACCTCATCTGGGTGGGCCCCACATTTTCTTATGCATTATTTGAAACATTTGAAATTTTTCTTGTGATCTTATGATCCTAAAAAATCACAATGAAATCATATTATCTTAACATTAAGATTTCATCCTCATGATCTTATGATTCATGTGTTTGGCATAGCATCTTAACATCATTTTATTTTCCTCCCAAACTTATGGCACTAGTACTGTCATATCATCTTAATAACGTGAGATTGTATCTCTTTAATATCCACATCCCCAATCATATGGTTTAACTGATTAATTGTGTTTTTAGAGCCATTCATTTTACTTCTCTTGATCTAACAACCAACTAAAAATTTGTAATATCGTACATCTATATCCTTACCTCCCCGATCCTCTGAGATTGTTGTAACATCTTATTGGCTTAACTTCTGAGCTCCACAACCTCCATATTATGATTTTAAAAAAGCCTCCTAGGTTGCACCATGTGTTTCCTCTTCCCTATCTACATTTGAATGGTCAAAATTCATTGACTTCACCTCTAGCTAGCCCCACATGGTAGGCCTACACATGAGCTTCTATGTCTTAAAAAAATGTGTGTCCTTAGAACTATGATGTTGAGTGTCGCAGTACATAAGTGCTTTATTGAGCCATATCATGCCTAATGTGGGATTAAATAAATTCACTAACATTTGATGCATGCCTCCTTACACTTTCATCCAAACTGAAACTGGCATCATCCAAACTCCTCCATCGAGCTTCCACTATGGCCTATTCTGCTCCTACAAGCCTTCGTTCATCAGTAGGAGTCATCCCTTATCCTTATAATAGAGGGACACACCAAGATAAAAACATCTCCTCTATGCAGAAACTAGTGTCTTGGTAGGGGACCTTTCTTTAACCTCAAAATATAGCATCTCTACATCTAGTAATCTGCCCCTGCTTTACTTATGTACCCAATTGAAAGGAATGCATGGGTGAGTTTTTCAACCTACAATTATGGCCTTGTATGAGTAACTCTTTCAAACCCAAAAATCATTCATAATGATAATGTTCTCACAATGGATAATAACAAGGAAACATTGTTCCACTTGCTAACATCACTCATCAGCAGGGTTCATTCTAGACCTCATTTTGTACCTACCCCTACATAGCTTAGAGTCTCTTTTTTTCAAAACCAATTGCCTCACATCATTAGCTACTAATTGTGCTCCACCAATCAGACACATGAACTTCTACGACACACTCTTCAATTTGGTGGTGAAACTCAATGTGGCTATATTTCTTTAAAAAGAAAGAAAGGTGCATATTTTTAAAAACATGAAGCTCTTCAACATCTACCATATTCCCCACTCTCTCTCAAGAATTGATCACAAACTCATCCAAGTAGCTACATCTAGGAAGACTTGGAAACTCCTCCAAGTCTATATATGGAAAATATAATTGATCCCTTTTTATTACACACCATCATATACTTTTGACTTAGCAATAAGTCATCTATTTCCTTGTGATTAGATACAGAGGCAAAACATAACAAACTTGCCAACCTTAACTAAAAAAGAAAACATTTACTCACTTATCACTGCAAGTGCAACCTTGCATACTCATTAAAACTTGGATCAATGGTATGCATATATCATGTTATCACACTAGAACAATTTCAAATCACACTCCACTTTTATTCGATAACACACTCTTCCCCATTTGAGATGTTGTCCTTAATATTTTTGCTACATTAAAATATATAAGTTTACTAACTTGATCAGAAAACATTTTGTACATTCATTTATTAAATCTCATTTGGTCTCAAACACAAGTGTGCATAACAAGGAATCATAATGAGTAAAATCATTATAACATCCCCCTTTAAAACCAATGCCTAATCAATCCACTGAAAGAGGTCGAGCCAAAAAGTGGGTTTGGCTAAAAAACAATTGAACTGAAATACTTGAACTGATATTTTGATCCATCAATCACTTGACACTAATTAGATTGAAATTAAATCACTAAATAAAACTTTAAAACTCATTTTGACCACTTTCTGCAAATTGTCAATTTCATACCAAAGGGTCCTTTGACTGGCCTTAAAAACTGAATGAAATACCTGACTGAGCCTTGGGATTTGACATGATGGTTCTCTATTCAACATCCTTGCACCTTGTCAGATCTTATCTTGTGATGACTTTGAGGTCAAAATATATTGACCGTCAAAGTTGTCTTGTTAAAACTGCCTGTAAACAAACATGTTAGAAAACAACAAAATATGTTTGATTTTGGCTTTGAGAACAGGTCAAATGGATACTTGAGGGCTTGAAAACTAGGGTGTTAGTTCACTATCATGAGGGGAATATAATTCTATGATTCGGTCTCATGACAAATAATAGGGAAAATTTGGAAAGTATGGAAACTAAGGTACTCATAATTATAGAACAGGGAACATCAGTAGAACTGTAGTTTTATCAAATAGAATAGACCCGGGAAAGTGTGTAGATGGATTCATCATGACATAAAAATTGGCACACCTAAATAATTTTTGGAGTAGAACACAATGGTGTAGACCATTTGATCTCCTCTATAATGGACTTAGAGTTATAACATCCTAAACAAGGGTACCAATTGATCTACATTTCTTGACACTAGAAAAACTTTATAAGTTGCATTTGGAATCGTGTTTGCAAACTAGTCAAATAGATTTTTCATAGGCTCAAATCTAGAACATAGAAAGTCTTTGATCTTTAGAATACAATTAAACATAAATTTTCTTAGTATGGTCAACTAGGTCAAAGTTATAACTAGTCAAACAGGGCCTCCTGAAATTTGGGGCAATTTGCATCAACATGATAGAGATAAGCAACCAAGTTTGAGGGATTCAAAACCTAGAAAAAACATATCAAAATGACTTAAAAATTGAAACATAAGTTCTCAGATATGTGTACTAAACACTCCCAAAGTATAAAGTCATGAAACATAACTGAGTGTGAGATATTCAAATGTAAACAAAGCTTCTTGTCCTTGTTTGACACTTAGGCATAAATGCATAATTGAACATTTCTAAAAAAAAACTTCACAAAATGACTAAGAATGATAGTTTATCATTATAGGACACATGGATATATTGAATACAAGGTTTTAGAAACATAAAACACCTCTAAGGGCTCAAAATGATATCCAAGTACACATGCAGGAAAAAGTGCATATAGGGGCTCAAAATGACTCAAATTTTTGGAAAGGTACTCAAAATGAGAATGCAAATTTGAGTTCCATCAGTGTGCATCATAGGGTTCTTTGATATATTTATAACACTTGTATTAAGACAATAAAGTACCATAGGTTCAATTATTTCCTCCTTTATACCTTGGAGTAGTTGTTTGATCCATACCATATTTGTACAATTTACTGTAGCAACCACATATTCAGATTCAGCAGTAGATTGAGATATTAAATTTTGTTTCTTGCTAGTCTAGGTGCCCAATATCTTTCCTAAGAAAAATTCTCCACCACTTTTTCTATTTCTATCATCAATATTTCTAGCCCAATCAGCATCAATGTAAGCTCTCAATTCAAATTTTTTATTTTTCTTGTAGTATAGAACATAGTCTTTTGTTCCTTTTAGATATCTCATAATTCTCTTAACAACCATCAAATGATTCTCCTTAGAATTTGTAGGAAATCTTGTAATAATTCAAATAGATAATGTAATGTTATGTCTACTATGTACAACATATTGCAATTTTCCAATCATAGACTTGTACAATGTTTGATTCACATTAGCAGAATCATCATTCTTCGACAATTTGTGTCCTATCACCCTAGGCATGCTAACTAGTTTTGAATCTTCCAATCCAAAAATTTTGAATATTTCTTTCACATACTTAGACTGAGTGATGTATATACCATATTTTATTTGATATACTTGCAAACTAACAAAGAACTTGATCTCTCTAAACATAGACATCTCAAATTCTTTCTTCATTTCATTTTCAAGTGCTTTACATAATGTATCTTGACCTCCAAATATGATATCATCCACAAAAATTTCAGCTAGTAAAATACTTTTACCTCCTCCTATCTTAAATATAGATTGTTGTTATCATCATTCTTTTCAAAACCAATCTCTACAAGATAATTGTGAAGCCTTTCATGCCATGCTCTTGGGGTTTGCTTTAAACCATATAAAACTTTGTGCAGTCTACATAACATGTTCTTGTTTTGAACATCAACAAATCCCTCTAGTTGTTCTATATAAAGCTCTTCCTTTAATATTCCATTCAGAAATGTTGACTTCACATCCATTTGACAAACATTGAAACCTTTGTATGCAGAGTATGCAAGCGGAGTTCTTACTCCTTCCAATCTTGCAACAAGGGTAAATATTTCTCCATAGTCTATTCCTTCTTCTTGTGCATACCCCTTGCAAACTAATCTAGCCTTATTCCTTGTGACTTCACCATTTTCATCTAACTTGTTTCTGTAAATCCACTTAGTTTCAATCACATTCTTGTCCTCTAGTTTGGGAACTAGAGTCCATGTTTTGTTTTTCTCAATCTGCTCAATCTCTTCTTTCATGGCTTTACTCTAGTTCTCATTTTCTAAGGAATATTTCACTATCTTAGGCTCATGCATGCTCAACAAACATGTATCACTTCTTAGTTTGTTCCTTTTCATTGGTCTAGCATCTTTATCTCCAATGATTTGTTCAGTAGGGTGATGTCTTTTGATACACTTTGACAATCTTGGTCCTACTCTTCTTTCTGCATTCGGTCTATCAACTTTAGAATCACTATGTACTTCTCTATCAAGTAATTCAACATCTCTTTCATGTACAATAATCTCACAATTAGAATGTGCCTCAGCTTTTGTCTACAACTTGGTTCTTGAATGCAATTTGGCATTCATTGTATGTGATTCAATAGTTAGTGAAACTTGTTGTTGATTTGCAGCTTGGTTTACAACATCTTCATCAATAGAGATACCTTCATAAGAGTATAAGAATGATTTGTACTTTTTAGGTTCCTTTATAGGTTTAGCATCATGTACCTCTATATATTCATCAAACTTCACATTTGCACTTTCCACAACTTTGTTAGTGTTAGTATTTAAACACTTATAAGCTTTACTTCTTGTGGAATAGCCAAGGAATATACCTTCTTCACTTTTAGCATCTAATTTATCATTCCTAAAATCCTTAAGAATCTAGCACTTGCTTCCAAATACCTTAAAATATTTTACATTGGGTGAGTATCCATACCATAATTCAAAAGGTGTTGAATAAGTACCTTTCTTGACTTGCACACGGTTCAAGGTATAGACAATTGTACTTACAACTTCTCTCTAGTATTTCTTCTCAATCATGAATGTCCTAGCATAGTCCAGTACAAATTTGTTCCTCCTTTCAGCAATCCTATTTTGTGTAGAGGCCCTAGGTGTATAAGTTTGTCTTTTGATTCATCTATCATTACAAAATATCTCAAACTCATTTGATGTAAATTATCCACCTTTGTTAGACCTCATACATTTCAAGATTTTTCCTATCTCCTTTTCAACTCTCACTAAGTACCACTTAAACATTTGGAAAGCATCAGATTTTTGTTTCAATAACATAATTGTCATCATCCTAGAATAATCATCAACAAATAAGATAATTTACTTGTCACCTTTGTATCTTTGCACATCAATTGGTCCACATAAATCAATATGAATAATCTCCAAAATTTCTTTAGAGGTATGAATCTTACTCTTAAAACTAGGTTTTATCATTTTGCCTAACTGACATTGTTTGCATATCATATTGTCAAGTTTCTTCAGTTTAGGCAAACCTCTGACTCTTTTCATGTTACTAATATTTATTAAGCTATCAAAGTTAACATGACATAAACCCTTGTGCCATAACCACATATCATCAAATTATACAATAAGACAAGTAGCATCATTCATATCAAGATAAAATAGATTACCTCAAGTTTGATCATCTTTCCCAATTAGTTTCCCATCAGTATCATAGATCTTGGCTATCTTGTTCTCAAAATCAACTTTGTAACCTAAACTATTTAGTTGTGACACACTCAAAAAGTTATAATTAAGTCCTTCTGCATAATAAGAATTTTCACACATGATATTTCTATGAGTTTAATAGATCCTTTACCTTTTATTAGACAGGTGCATCATTGCCAAACCTTACACTATTTCTATCATAATAATCAAGGGTAATCAACTTACTTTTATCTCTAGTCATGTGATGTGAACACCCACTATAAATGATCTATCTGTCACTCCTATTCACATAAGATACTAGTACAATTACCTTATCCTCATTAGAATCATCCTTCATTGCAACATACACCACTTCATCATCATGGTTACCAGATCCATCTTTGGTTTCCTCCTCGGCAATGTAGCAAGATATCTTTGTTAGAATTCTTTAGAATAACTGAGAGGGGGGGGGGGGGTGAATCAGTTATCCAAGGTCCAAATGCCCTATTAATACTTTTTCACTACTTTTAATGAATCCATACACTTTTCATCCATCATATTAACAAGTTACAATAAATCAACATGCAAAAATAAAACATGCATGATCAACACATGACACAATGACTTATGTGGAAACCCAATTTGGAAAAAACCACCAGTAACATGCTACTTGATTCTCACTCTTCTGAAGTGATGCCCTATTAAAGGCTTACAACACATTGTTAAATGTGACCTTGTTAGAGGATTTCACCAAACTGTTAGGAATGGGCCTGGTTAAAGGACTTTAGAACATTCACTTGGAATGTCACCCTATTAAAGGATTTATCTCATGGCTATCAAACCAACCTAAGTCCATAGGATTTAAACTTTACTATTACAATTGCTAGAAAGTAATGATAATGGTCTTTTGATCTGATATAACTTACAACATACTTTGCAGAATTCAGATCACACTTTTAGTTCAATCCTAATGCTTGGCTTCAATCACTTCAGCTCTGACTGCTTGACTTCTTCCCAAGCTTCGTCTCCTTGAGTCTTCTAACTCATTGTACCAATGCATCCATATCAGGGGTCTTCTTACTGAAACAGAGTCACTATGCTCTCTTATCTCCTTAGCACCTCCTTCAACATTTCATGCTTTCATGCTTGACCGCTTCTCTCTCTCTTTTTCATTAACTTATGACTCCTTAAATAGAAATCTGATTTTCCTTTGCCACTCATTTCTCCCTCTCCAATTTTAGGGTTTTGAATGGATTAGGTAGAATACAATGTATCTACCTCATATCTTGTTTTATCTTCAAACTTCGTCAGTTGTATCCTTAAAACATTTTACATGGTGTTCTGTGCCACCAGCTCATCATTCTTATCTTTCATTTTAATTCACAAACTTCTAGATAATAACCTTGTCAGCTTAGATCTGGCGAATCTTCAATTTTCAAAATAATGCAGCAACTCGGCATTATTGATTTACTGGTGCTTGGCATCTCTGTGTTAGTCAACACTATTGGTTTTACTAGTGCTCGGCATCTCTGTGTTACTCAACACCTATCGGTTTTACTAGTGCTCATCATCTCTGTGTTACTCAGCACCTATCTCTGCTCGGCACTCGATATCAATCTACACTTGAACTTGCTCGGCACTTGAAGTTTACTCGGCACTTGAACTTGCTTGGCACTTGAAGTTTACTCGGCACTTGAACTTGCTCAGCATTTGAAGTTTACTCGACACTTGAACTTGCTTGGCACTTGAAGTTTACTCGACACTTACTAGGAATTTGCTCGGCACATACTAGCTTGCTCGGCTCCTTCTCTCTAATGAACTTAGTTGAGCTTTACAAATGTCTTAACTAAAACCTTACATCTTTGATATGTTTCAGTGTGCCCATTCTCTGTATCTTATAGTATGTCATCAAATACACTTTTTCATCAATGGCTTAGTTGATCCTTGTACTTCATTACAACATCATAACTTCAACCTTTCTCTAGGTGTTCTAGTTACATCTTATTGATTGCCTCCTTCTTGACAATCAACTAATTGATAGTATTTGGATCACTAAAGCAATTGTCATTCTTGCAAGTAGCAAGTTTGACATCAATGACAAAATAATGATTGAGAACATTCTTTACCAGTTCCATATATCATTCCAACAGCTTTTCTTATGATCATTTCCAACAATCTCCCTCTTTGGCATTGATGGAAAACCAAATTGATCAATTGATCAACTTAGTTACCACCAAGATTGTATACGTTGTCTGCTATATTTCTTTGTTGTTGCATCTTTTACTACTGATCTCATATATCTCCCTCTTTCTTATATATTGATAAGATTTCTGCACATTTCTCCCTCTTTGACATAAATGCCAAAGATGTAGCATCTTTATCATGCTAAATATGAGCTTTGGCTTCTTGTTGTTTTCTCCCTCTATCACCATGCTTGTGACTGCTTTGGAGTTTCTGCTCCTGCTGTCATCCTCTGCATCACTCTTCTGATATTTCAATGATTTGTTTCTGTTGATGCAGGGTAGCATCCTTGTTGGTTTAAACTACTTGAGTTAGGGGTATTACCCCCAACTTGCCTCTAAGATATTCATAAGCATCCTTGGGCAATGGTTTGGTGAAAATATCTGCAGTTTGTTCCTTTGTGTGAATGTATTCCAACTTCACTTGTTTGTCTTCTACCAATTCTCTGACATAATGATACTTGATTGTGATATGCTTGATTTTTGCATGCATCACTGGATTTTTGGATATGTTTATAACACTTGTATTATCACAATATAATATCATAGGTTTTGTTGCCTCTTCTTTCATTCCTTTCAATAAATGTGTGAGCCATACAATGTTTGTGCAATTAACTGCAGCTGCTACATATTCTGACTCTACAGTGGACTAGGATGTACATGTTTGTTTCTTGCTAGTCCAGGTAACTAGCCTTCTACCTAGAAATAATGCAACTACACTTGTTCTTTTTCTATCATCAATGTTGCCTCCCCAGTCTGCATCTGTATATGCATTGAGCTCAAATTTTTCATTCTTTTTGTAGTATAGACCAAAGTTATCAGTTCCTTTAAGATATCTCATTATTCTTTTTACTGCTAGATGATTTTCTTTGGGATTAGCCGAGAATCTAGCTACTATTCCAACTGCTAATGCTATATCTGGTCTACTATGTACAACATATTGTAGTTTTCCAATCATAGATCTGTACATTGTTTGATTGACTTTAGAAAATTCATCATTTTTGGATAGCTTATTTCCTGTTGCCATTGGTGTGCTGACTGGTTTGGATTCCTCCGTTCCAAATGTTTTAAGAATCTCTTTGATGTACTTTGATTGTGTCACAAATATACCATGTTTGAGTTGATTTACTTGCAATCCAACAAAGAATTTGATTTCTCCAAACATAGACATCTCAAATTCATGTTTCATTTTGTCAGCAAAGCCTTTGCAAAGCACTTCCTTTCCACCAAACACTATGTCACCCACAAAGATTTCAGATACAATAAATTATCTTCTTCTGCTTAGATGTACATGTTGTTGTTATCATCAGTTCTTTCAAATCCAATTTGCACTAGATACTTATGAAGTCTCTCATACCATGCTCTAGGTGCTTGTTTCAAACCATAGAGTGCTTTATGTAGCTTACACACCATATCCTTGTTGTTTTCATCAACAAATCCTTCTAGTTGTTCAATGTAGACTTCTTCTTCTAGTATACCATTTAAGAAAGCAGATTTTACATCCATCTGATAGACTTTAAAATCTTTGTAGGCAGCATATGCAAGTAAAGTTCTTACTCCTTCCATTCTAACAACAGGGGCAAATGTTTCCCCATAGTCTATTCCTTCTTCTTGAGCATAACCCTTGCATACTAGCCTAGCTTTGTTTCTAGTAATCTCACCATTCTCATCTAGCTTGTTTCTGAATACCCACTTGGTGCCAATCACATTCTTGTCAACTGGTCTAGGAACCAGACTCCAAGTTTTATTCTTCTTTATTTGATCAATCTCTTCTTCCATAGCTTTGTACCAATCATCATCTTGTAATGCACCATATACTGTCTTAGGTTTAGATTTGCTAATTAGACATTATTCATGTCTTAGTCTGTTCCTTGTCATTGGTCTTGCATCTTTGTCACCAATTATCTATTCAGCAGGGTGATGTCTTTTTACAGATTTGGATAATCTTGGCTCTGTCCTTGTTTCCATGTTTGATCTTTCAGATTCAGGATCACTATGCACTTCGTTGTCAGGTTGTTCTTCATCATGTGTACTGTCTTCAGAATCAGATTGTGCATTTTTTTCATTTTGCAACTCGGCTTCTGAATGCAACTCGGCATTCACTGGTTATGACTTGGCTGAAACTGATACTTGTTGTTGATTTTCAATTTGATTGACATCATCCTCGTCAACATTCATTCCTTCCTAAGAATACACAAAGGTTCTATACTCTTCCATTTTCTTTGGTACTTCAGCTTGGACTTCTGTGTGCTCATCAAAATTTACATTTGCACTTTTCACAATTTTGTTAGTGTTAATATTCAAAGACTTATATGCCTTACTTCTAATGGAGTAACCAAGAAATATAGCTTCATCACTTTTTGCATCAAATTTTCCATTTCTGCATCTTTAAGGATAAAACATTTTCAACCAAATACTTTGAAATGTTTTACATTGGGTGAGTGACCATACCATAATTCAAAAGGTGTTGTATATGTACCTTTCTTGACTTGCACTTGGTTCAGTGTATGAACAGCTACACTTATAGCTTCTCTCCAAAATTTTAGAGCAACAGTCTTTTCCATCATTAGTGTTCTGGCACAGTTAATCATAGATCTGTTTCTTCTTTTAGCAATTCCATTCTGTGGGGGAGTTCTAGGAGCTGACATTTGTCTTTTGATTCCTTTATCATTACAGAATATCTCAAATTCATTTGATATGAATTCACCACCTCTGTTTGATCTTAGGCATTTCAAGCTTTTTCCTGTTTCTTTTTCAACTCTAGCCACATACCACTTAAACATTTGAAAAGCATCAGATTTTTGTTTTAAGAACATAATAGTCATCATCTTGGAATAGTCATCAACAAACAACATTATGTATTTATCTCCTCTATAGCTTTGTACTTCCATTGGACCACATAAGTCAGTATGAACTAATTCAAGTACTTCTTTAGATGTATAGTTTTTGCTCTTGAAACTTGACTTAGTCATCTTTCCTAGCTGACATTGTTTGCACATGATATTATCAGGCTTCTTCAATTTTGGTAAACCTCTGACTTTCTTCATTTTACTGATGTTGACCAGATTATCAAAGTTGACATGACATAATCTTCTATGCCATAACCATTCATCATCAAATTTTGCAATAAAACAAGAAACATCATCCATATCAAGGTAAAATATATTACTCTTTGTTTGATCTCCTTTTCCTATCAGTTTACCATCAGTATCATAGATTTTTGCAGTTTTGTTTCCAAATTCCACTTTGCATCATATATTGCCTAACTGTGAGACACTTAGTAAATTGTAGTTTAATCCTTCAACATAGTATGCATTATCACATGAAATTTGTTCTATGAGCTTAATGGAACCTTTTCTTTTGATTTGACATGGAGCATCATTACCAAATCTAACACTATTTCCATCATACTGAGTAAAGTTAACAAACTTACTTTTATCTCCTGTCATGTGATGTGAGCATCCACTGTCTATGATCCACCTGTCATTCTTGTTCATACATGTTACCAGTGTTGTGGGTTCTTCTTCATCAGATTGATCTTTCATGGCTACATAAACAACTTCATCATCATTTTCATCATAATTTTCTTCAACAATGTAACACTTCTTACCTATTTCTTTGTAATCTCTTTTGTCATCATCTCTTCTAAATTTTTTTTTGTTGCCTTCCTTGTAATCCTTTTTCTGTGGACACCTGGCTACAATATGACCTACTTCATTGCAATTGAAACAAATGATAGGCATCTTACCTTTGAATTTTCCTTTTCCTCTGTGAAATCTTCTAGCAAGCAATGCTTCCAGTTGTTCCACATCTTCCTCATCAGTGTTGTTGTCACTGGATACATACTTCATTTTTCTTCCTTTCTTTGATTTCACCTGTTCAGCATCTTTCAGTGATAACTTGGCCTTAAAGGAAGATTCAACATTCTTTGGTCTATAGTTGTCAAAATTAGATAACTCAAATGCAGTGAGTCTACCTATTATACTTTCAAAACTTAGATTGTTTCCTGGTATACATCTTAGCTCTTGTATTATTGATACTCTAATAGCATAGATAGGAAGCAAGGTTCTTAAGAACTTACTATTAATAGTATCTTCATCTAATTGACCACTCAAGAATCTTATTGCACTTACCACTTCCTTTATTGTTGCACCATACTGAGCAACATTCTCATTTTCTTCCATTTTCATGTCATCAAACTTTCCTTTGAGACTTTCTCTTTTTGCTCTTTGTACATTTTGATCTCCTCCATAGATGTCTGATTGGGCTTTCCACACTTTGAATGTAGTATAACATCCTTTGATATCATCAAATTCAGCATAGCTGAGTGCATAGGAAATTTCTAGCATTGTCTAATTGTGTTCTTGCTTGTTTTTCATATCTTCTGCAGTAGGAGCACCTGTTGGATCTACATGTTCAGTGACAATTGAATTTTGGGCATAATCTCCTATGGATCCAAGATGTAGCTTCATCAATCTTTTCCATGCAACAAAGTTGTCTTTATTGAGCTTGGGAACTTCTCTCTTAGGCATTTTGATCTTTTCTACTTATAGTTCCTTTAAACTGAGTTAGCAGTAAGGCTCTGATACCAATTGTTAGAATTTTTTAGAATAACTAGGAGGGGGAGGTGAATCAGTTATCCAAGGTCCAAATGCCCTATTAATACTTTTTCACTACTTTTAATGAATCTATAGACTTTTCATCCATCATATTAACAAGTTATAGTAAATCAACATGCAAAGATAAAATATGCAAGATCAACACATGACACAATGATTTACGTGGAAACCCAATTTGGGAAAAACCACCAGTAACATGCTACTTGATTCTCACTCTTCTGAAGTGATGCCCTGTTAAAGGCTTACAACACACCGTTAAATGTGACCTTGTTAGAGGATTTCACCAAACTGTTAGGAATGGGCCTGGTTAAAGGACTTTAGAACATTCACTTGGAATGTCACCCTATTAAAGGATTTATCTCATGGCTATCAAACCAACCTAAGTCCATAGGATTTAAACTTTACTGTTACAATTGCTAGAAAGTAACGATAATGGTCTTTTGATCTGATATAACTTACAACATACTTTGCAGAATTCAGATCACACTTTTAGTTCAATCCTAATGCTTGGCTTCAATCACTTTAGCTCTGACTGCTTGACTTCTTCTCAAGCTTCGTCTCCTTGAGTCTTCTAACTCATTGTACTAATGCATCCATATCAAGGGTCTTCTTACTGAAACAGAGTCACTATGCTCTCTTATCTCCTTAGCACCTCCTTCAACATTTCATGCTTTCATGCTTGACCGCCTCTCTCTCTTTTTTTCATTAACTTATGACTCCTTAAATAGAAATCTGATTTTCCTTTGCCGCTCATTTCTCCCTCTCCAATTTTAGGGTTTCAAATGGATTAGGTAGAATACAATGTATCTACCTCATATCTTGTTTTATCTTCAAACTTCGTTAGTTGTATCCTTAAAACATTTTACATGGTGTTCTGTGCCACCAACTCATCATTCTTATCTTCCATTTTAATTCACAAACTTCTAGATAACAACTTGGTTGGCTTAGATCTGGCGAATCTTTGATTTTCAAAATAATGCAGCAACTTGGCATTGTAGACACCTAAAAACCTTTAGAAAATAAAGAATTTTTATTTTTTAAAAAATTTCTGATGACATCATCATTTTTTAATTAATTAATTAATTAATTTTTATGCCATTAAATCCCTTTATCTTAATTAAAAATATTTAATTAAGGAATCCCTCCCAAAAATGTTTAAATCTTATTTAAACATTATTTCCTTATTTATTAATTATTTAATTAATAAATTGACCAAAAAACCCAAAATAAATAAAAAATTTATTTTTTGCCCAAAACTTGGCCAATTTCCTTAAGACCACTAACCTCTTCCAAAATCTTCTAATCCTTCTTTAAATTTGATTAAAGGCTAATCCCATCATTTCCTACCCCTAATCCCAACTCAAAATATTTAATTAAGATTAAATATTAATCCTCATGTTTATTAAAAAAAAATTAATAAATATCTCCTCACCCCAAACCCTTGAAATAAATAAAACTTTATTTATTTCTTAAAAATCTAATTTATCCTCATCCTAAGAAGTTCTAGACTCTTCTAGAAAGTCTTCATCCTCAACCTAGGAAATTCTAGACTATTCTAGAAAGTCTTTATCCTCATCCAAAGTCTAGACTCTTCTAGAAGATGTCTTTAAACCTAATCCTAATCCCCTCCTAACCTTGTCACATTTCCTAAACATGGGTTAAGAATTACTAACCCAAGCCAAAGTTAACAAATATCTCCTCCTTCACCCACCCTCATTAAATGCCATCCACTTGCCTATCCCTAAGCTAATCTTAAACCATCCTAATCCATCCTCTAATCATTTGCACAAGCCTAAGCAAGCTTAAAACCCTCCTAATCAAGTCCAAGTCGAAATTGCTCTCATCACCCTCAAAATATCTCAACCATAAAACTTTATGAAGTCCACTAGGTCATAAATGACTCTTACAAGCCCTTTTATTGCTCTTACAAGTCATTATGAGGGTCTTTATGAAGATTTTATCCCTTGAGCCTCCTTTGTTGACTCATCCTTCCCCTTTCCTCCATCCTCTCACCATGTGACATGTGTCACTCCCTAATTGGTTGTAAGGAAGCACAATCCATGTGCTCTCCTCTCATGAAATCTGAGCCTTCTATAAGCTTTTTCACATCCTTGCATCCTAGCCCTTGATCCCTCAAGCCCTTTGCCTATTTAAGGAATCCTCTCCCAAGTCATTTTAACACAATATATGAAGTAAAGTTATAATGCTATTTTGAGAGCCAAATCCATACTAAAGCCATCTATCCACACCAAAAATCCACAATCATCCATTGAAGCCTTTGAAAGCATATTGAGCATACATCCTATCCATTTAGATAAAGCTACTCAACAAGAGAGCTTCTTATTGAGAGAGTCTATTAATGGCTCATATTCTCAATTGAGAGCTCATCTTAGTCTATCTTGAAGTTTATGAATTTTGTTTAGCTTGTAGAAGTTTTATTTAAATTTGGTTTCTATTAGCATACTAACATTGCTCATATACAGGCATTATTGATTTACTAGTGCTCAGCATCTCTGTGTTACTCGACACTATTGGTTTTACTGGTGCTTGGCATCTCTGTGTTACTCGGCACCTATCAGTTTTACTGGTGCTCGGCATCTCTGTGTTACTCAGCACCTATCTCTGCTTGGCACTTGATATCACTCTACACTTGAACTTGCTCAGCACTTGAAGTTTACTCAGCACTTGAACTTGCTCAGCACTTGAAGTTTACTCGAGACTTACTAAGAATTTGCTTGGCACATACTAGCTTGCTCGGCTCCTTCTCTCTAATGAACTTAGTTGAGCTTTACAAATGTCTTAACTAAAACCTTACATCTTTGATATGTTTCAGTGTGCCCATTCTCTGTATCTTATAGTATTTCATCAAATACACTTTTTCATCAATGGCTTAGTTGATCCTTGTACTTCATTACAACATCATAACTTCAACCTTTCTCTAGGTGTTCTAGTTACATCTTATTGATTGCCTCCTCCTTGACAATCAACTAATTGATAGTATTTGGATCACTAAAGCAATTGTCATTCCTACAAGTAGCAAGTTTGACATCAATGACAAAACAATGATTGAGAACATTCTTTACCAGTTCCATATATCATTCCAATAGCTTTTCTTATGATCATTTCAATCATTTCCAACAATCTTGCCTTTATCTTTGTAATCTTTGTTGTCCTCATCTCTTTTACTTTTTTATTTGTCTCCACTCCTATTGTTCTTCTTCTTTGGACATCTAGCAGCAATATGACCAACCTCATTGCAATTAAGACACATGATAGGTAACTTACCTTTGAATTTTCCTTTTCCTCTCTAAAATCTCCCTGCTAGCAGTGCTTCAAGCTATTCTAAATCCTCCTCATCTATATCACTATCACTACAAACATTTTTGACCTTTTTCTTCTTCTCTTTAGGTTCTTTTAATGGCAGTTTAGCTTTGAAACTAGATTCCACATTCTCATATTTCAAGTTATAAAAATTAGAGAGTTTAAAAGAAGTGAGTCTACCTATAATCCTTCAAGGGTTAGATCATTACTAGGTGTGCACCTTAGTTCTTGTATGGTAGAGACTCTAAAAGCATAGATGGGTAGCACAGTTCTCAGTACTTTGTTGATCACAGTCTCATCTTCAGTCTTACCAATTTCTCCTCTAATAACATTGACTATGTCTCTCACTCTAGCATAGTATTAAACTATATTCTCACCTTCTTGCATTCTCATATCATCAAACTTACCCCTTGAGCTTTTAGATTTGGCTCTCAACACATTTTTGTCTCCTCCATAGATCTTTTCTATAGCATCACACATATTCCTAGTAGTATCACATTCCTTGATGTTATCAAACTCAATGTAGCTTAGGGAAGATGCAATCGCTAACATAGTCTAATTGTGTTCTTTCTTCTTTTATAGATCCTTAGTAGTTAGGACTCCAACAGGGTCAACATGCTTAGTGGTGATGGTAGATTGTGCATGGTCTCCAAGACCTCCTAGGTGTAGATTCATCAGACTTGCCATGCAAGGAAGTTCTCCTTGTTGAGCTTTGGTACTTCTCTTTTAGACATCTTGATCTTGTTCTTCTAGTACCTTCAAACTAGTCCTATTAAGCACTATGGTCTGATACTAGTTGTTGGAATTCTTTAGAATAACTTGGTGGGGGGGGGGGGGGAATTAGTTGTCCAAGGTCCAAATGTACAAATAAAAATTTTCAATTCTTATTAGACCCATATCCATAAAACCTTATCATGCATGCATCCATTAGATCATACAATACATAAACTTTGTAGATTATTTTCCTAGGTCAAAACAACTTTTCAAAAATGTAAACATGAAACAACATAAGAACATTCACACAATTTGACACAAGGATTTTACATGGAAACCCAATTTGGGAAAAACCACTAGTAACATGCTACTAATTCTCACTCTTCTGAAGTGATTCCCTATGAAAGGTCAGCCTATCAAATGTTACAATACACATTGTTAAATGTGACATGGTTAAAGCATTTCAATCACCTTGTTAGGACTGAGCCTTGTCAAAGGAATTTAGACCATTCCATTAGAATGTTACTCGGTTAAAAAATTTGCAAATGACTGTTAGGTCAACCTTCATCTAAAGGATTTACCCTAGACTGATACAATGATTAGAAAGTAACAGTAAGGTTTGATCTAATAACAAATTACAACTCACTTGCAACTTATAGGTCTCTTTTTTAGTCCTCCATTCTTCTTGGAATTCACACACATCATTTTTTATAGCTTTTTCACCCTTCCAAAATTCATACTCTTAAGTCTTCTTGCTTTGCATGCCAATTGCAATCACTTTTGTTCAGCCACTAAATGAAGCAATACCATAGACTCCTTCTCTTCCTTAGGTTCTCGCACATGACAACCTTTTTTCTGACTAGCTATCTCTATAAATAGAGAATTTAGACTTTAGTCACTTAACTACAATCATGCCATTTTAGGGTTAGGTAGGATTAGGTAGGATATAATGAATCTGCCCACTTTTCCATTTAGTTCCTCTAGAAACTTCTATAATCTTTCTTGAATTCACCTCAAAATGGTTTACCTTGAATTCTATGCCACTAGCTCATCATGTTTATCTTTCACATGCTTCACATAATTCAAGAAAATAAAATAGTCAGCTCAAATTCATCAAATTTTTTATTTAACATTGTTTTTTGTCATTCAACAACTATATTATTATGTCACTAAGGCAACACTAGTTCACTTGAAAAACACTAAACTTTATTGATGCTCAACACCAACTAAACTATACTCGACATACACTAATAATTACTTGGCTTGAACTATTTTCCATCTTTGCTTGGCACCTCTTGATTTTCACTCTGCTTCCACTGATTTCTGCTCAACTTGCACTGACTACTTGGCAATCTTCTTCCAGTCTTATCTTGAGTAATCTTTTACTTTAGAATTTAAGTAGATAAATAATACACTATGGTATCAATGTCTTACTTGGTCTTAATGCTTCTTTTACACACCAACATAACTCAACCTTTCTCTATGTGTTATTCTTATCTCCTCTTTTTAAACCCTCTTCATCAATAAACTAAATGATATCTTTTAGATGAAAAAAGAAATTGTCTCACCAGTAGGTAGCAGGTTTGACATCATTGACAAAATAATAATTGTTCTATTATAGGCTCTTTATTTCAAAACAATCTTATATTAAGATTATGGATTGTATTACAAGAAGAATGAAAAGTTTGAGCTAAAACTCTATACTGGTGCAAATTGGGCTAAAAATGTTGATAATAGAAAAAGTACAAATGGTGGACTTTCTTTCTAGGAAAGAGACTATTATCATGGATAATAAATAAGTAGAATTGTATTTCCCAATCTACAACAAAAGTTGAATATGTAGCTACAACAATTAATTGTTCTAACATAGTGTAGATCAAGCAACTATTGAAAGGAATGAAGGAAGAAATCATTGAACCTATTGTTATATTATGTGAAAATGGAATTTTTATAAACATATCTAAAATTCCTATGATGCATGCAAAGACCAAGCATATTGCTATCAAGTATCACTACTTGAGAGAGTTGGTACAAGACAAAGAAGTGAGATTGGAGTATGTGAATACAAAGGAACAAATAGTTGATATATTCACAAAATATTTACCTAAGGATGAACATGAATATCTAAGAGGTAAACTAGGGGTGATTCCCCTAATTGAACCTACTTAAGCTAACATGGAGCTTTGCATCAAATGTATTAATAATAATATTTTACAAGTTGATGCAGATGGTCACACTTTAGGACCTACCTAAAGTAGTGAAAAGAGAGAAGTACAAGATGTTAAATCACTCATAAGTAAGATGATAGAGGAGAACCTGGTTTAGAGAACTAACCAAGATATATCTCCATGTTGAAGATGTATGAGTCAGAGGTAACTGAAGATGTTGAAGTATCATGTTGATACTTGATTATGGAAGTGTTCTTTGGATAGTATGAAGTGTCTTTGGCATTGTTGTGAAAGAGGGAGAGTTTACATATTTACCATCAATAGTGAAAAAGGAGGACATGTAATTACCATATGAAGAAGTAAAGAGTGAGAAATTATAGATAAAGGAAGGCACACATGAAAGAAGGAGAAGTATGATAGAGTTTCCTATGCAATAATCAGAGAGAAAGAGGTATTTCCATTAAGAGATAGTGAAGATGTTCATGAGTTCATGATCTGATATGATAGAGGAAGTTTTTAGAAGCACTACTAGAGGTTTTGAATATTAGAGATGCATGGATGAGAATCACAATGAAACTAAAAGGGACATTTTTGGATGTTGAGATGAG
This sequence comes from Cupressus sempervirens, assembly GCA_028749045.1. NCBI lineage: Eukaryota > Viridiplantae > Streptophyta > Pinopsida > Cupressales > Cupressaceae > Cupressus > Cupressus sempervirens. The sequence goes on along the minus strand of CM053783.1, from coordinate 140,284,388 downwards.
AATCAAAATGAAACTAAGGATATTAATAAAGATATGATAATGAAAATAGAGGGATTTGATTGGAAAAGTCAAGCATTTTGGATTGCATGGTTACTAGAGATGTTGCCATCAATGCCAAAGAGGGAGATTATTGGCAACTACAAATTGAACAATTATTATGTTTTTATTGATGTCAAACCTTATTGGTGAGATAGTTGCTATATGTAGAGAGTGCCATATCAAGATCATTGATGAAGAGAATTTGAGGAGTGATAATAAGAGGACCCAGTGAAAAGATTGAGTTACAAGGAATTGCAATGGGCACTTGATAAAATGGACTTTGACAAGATAATGTTTTTTTCAATCACAACACTAAGTGAAAAAAGTTGTGTTGAAGCCTATAAGAGATGACCAATGAAGAACAAATACTTAGGTTTAGCTAATCTTCAATGCAAAAGATCAAAGAACTTATAGTTGAAATTGAGCTATACTAGTGTCAATTGAATAAATAGTAGAAGATGAGAAAATTTAGTGTCAATTAAGCACAAGTAAAAGATAGAGTAACATAGAAGTTAGAATGAGTACTAATATATGGACCAAGTGAAGACAGTGTAAGCTGAGTAAGTTAGTGTAGTGATGACTAAGGTCAAAGAATACAGTTTTGTCTAAGTGTCAACATTTGTCAACATTTGTTATTTTGTGAAGGAATCTTATTTCCTGGCCAACATAGTTGAATTCTTAGAATATATAAAGCATGTTGAAGATAAGGATTGATGGGCTAGAAAATTTAATGCAAGGAAACCATGTTTGAGTGTTTCTATATATGAGTTCAAGGAGAAGTAAGGAGAATTTTCTAAAGGATGAAGGATGAAATGAAAAGATGGAATGATTTGATGAATTTGACCTAACCTTAAGATCAACAATGGAATTTAAGAGGCAAAAAATAAAGCTACCTATTTAAGGAGGCATAAGGGCTGACCTAGGTGAGGTTGGAGTAGTTGTTGATTCCGTTGATTGGAGAATTAGAGAAGAAGGTTGAACAGTGAAGAGTTGCGGTGAAGAGTGATTGTTTGAAGTATTTCCAAGTGAATCAGTGATAAAGAATAATGGAGGCCAATAATTAAATCAACTATTGAACTAAAATATGATATGTATTTTCAAAGTGAGTTGTATTTATTTAGATCAACATGTTGTTACTTTCTAACCATTGTATCAATTTGAAATCCTTTAATCAAGGTTGGCATAACAATCATTTGTAAATCCTTTAATCAAGGTGACATTATAATGGAATATTATTAATTCCTCCAATAAGGCCACTCCTACTAGGGTGATATAATCTTTTAATAGGGTCACACCTAACACTATGTATTGTAACCTTTAACAAGTTTGGCTCCTCATAGAGATCACTTTAGAAGAGTGAAATGCTAGTAGCATGTTACTAGTGGGCTTTTCCCCAAATTGGGTTTCGACATTAAATCTTGTTGTTATACTTGTGTGGATGATTATTTGAGTTGATTTACTATGAATGTTTTACATTTTGTAGATTAATTTCTATTGGGACTATGAACTACAAGTTTGTGTTACTAATATATTGTTATAGAGACCGAGTGGATGAAAAGATAGATATAATTTTTTTTAAGTGTTTAAATGTTTAATTGGTACATCTGGACCTAAGGATAACTGATTCTGCCCAACCTCCCCCCCCACCCCACTCAATTATTGTAAATAATTATAATATGACCTAGGAAAAAGGTCCAGTAAAGGCCAAGAAGAATGCCTAAGAAGGAGTCAAGAGTGACTCATTAATGGATCTCCCTATCACCTTCTACTACTAGTACACTTGGGATGGGACCTAGTGGGTTCTATAGAGTTTTCTTTAATGGTGGACATCCTATTGTCACTTCTAGGATTTATTTTTTTTAAATTAGAGCTTATAAAATCTAAATCTTCTAACAATTCTTGGAGATTTGTACTAGATTTATCAATAACATTACCATAAAATTAAAGAGATTGGTTAATATTTTTAGTTGTGGATATGGAGTTTCCCAACATCAAATAGGTCACTACTATTAACCAAGTATATAGCTACCAATATCACTGAGGCTCTAGAGATTGGTCTCATAGGAGAAACATCCTTAGTCACTTCTTTGAGGGATAAACCAATGGATGAATAGAAAAATAAAGTAGATACACCACCACACACCTAACATTCCCCTAAGAAGAGTGAGTAATCATAGACTTGGAAGTAGGGGCCTCATTGATGCATGAAATCCTAGCTTCAAATTTTGACACTCGAGTCTTAAAAAAACTTCTATTCACATGGAAATCTATTAGGGATTTAATAACTTATAAAATGATCACATTTATGTCATAGTGACCATGTAATAATGCCCTGAGAAAATACTTCCTAACTAGGTATTCTAGTTCTCTAATGTTCTGTTGGGACTCAAAATTGAAGCCCTAATTTTGAGTACCATTGAAAAATCAAGCCCTATAAGTGTTTTTTAATGCAAGTGTACTCGACTATCCATTTGAGGCCTAAGAGGTGTTTAATATTTATAACACCTTCAATTTGATACATCTATGCATTCCATGAAGATAAATTTCCATTATGAGCCATTTTGTGAAGTTTTGTTTTGAGAAATGTCCAATTCTACATTTTTGCCCGTGTGTCAAATAATGATAGGAGTCCTAGTTTGCAATTGAATATCTTGCGCCTAGTAATGTTTCATGACTCACCACTTTGGAAATATTTAGTGTCCATACCAAATAATCTATGTTTCAAATTTTGAGTCATTCCAAATTCATTTGACTAGGTTTTGAGTCCCTCAAAGTTGGTCATTTATTGTTGTCATGTTGATGCAAATTGTTCTGAATTCTAGGAAGCCCTATTTGACGTATTATAATTTTGACCTAGTTGACCAAAATGAAAAAATTAATTTTTCATTGCATTTTAGTGTTCAAAGACTTGCTATGTTTCAATTTTGACCCTATGACAAATCTGTTTGATTAGTTTTCAAACACGATTCAAAAAGCAATTTGTAACTTTTTACTGGTGTCAAGAAATGCAAAGTTGTTGGAACCCCTATTTGTGATGTCATATCTCCAAACCTATGATAGGTGAGATTGAATGGATTGCACTTGTGTTCTAATCTAAAAATACTTTAAGTGTGCCAATTTTCAAGTCTTGACGAATCCATCTACACACTTTCCCAGGTCCATTCCATTTGGAAAATATACTTTTCTGACATTGCTTCTAGTCTGCAAATTTGAGTAGCCTACTTTGACAATTCACCAAACATACCTAGTTATTTTTAATGAGCCCTAATCCCATAATTATGTTTTCCTCATGACAGTGAACCAATGTCCCAGTTTTCATGCTCCCAAGTATCTGTTTACCTAGTTTTTAAAGCAAAATCCAAACGTGTTTTATGGTTTTTTGACATGTTCTCTTGCAGGTAGTTTTGAAAGGGAAACTTTAACAATTAATATCTTTTGACTGAGAATTCATCATTAGATGAGATTTGATAGGGTAGGAGTATGTGGAACAAAGAATCAGTATTATTGATTTCAGAGCCCAATTATTTGTATGGATCAGTTTTTAAAGCCAGCCGACAAGCCCTATTAGTAGAAAATCACAATTTGTAGATAGGATGTGAGAAGAGTTTTTAATGATAGAGCAGTTCTTCAATTTGAATCTAGTCAGTATCAAATGATGAATAGATCAATTTGACATGTCAATTTTTTGGAAATGAATTTTTTTTTAGCTAGACCCACTTTGGGGCCTGACTAATTTCATCAAGTTTCAAAGTTGCAATCGCATAGTAAAAATGTCTCGATGAGACATAATGATCATGATTATCAAAAACATTTTCTATATGATATAAAAATAGATGTTGTGTTTTATGTGTGTGGATCTTTGAATGAACATTAGGAATGTTTGATGCATTGTCATATTCTAACAATATTGCAAAGGTATTACTCTTAGTAGCACCATTTCAAACCCAGTTCTATGATATCCTCCTAAAGAAATTACCTGAACATTAAAAAAAGTTTCAAGCTCTATGAAATGAGATTTGTCAAGGACAATTTTAAATCAGTTTCGATAGTTATATCTTGGGCTATCAACAAGAAAGTTGTTGGACAAATTGATTAATTTGTTCATTAATACTCAAGAGGAGACTAATCAATTTCCTTCCTAATATTTTTTGTCATCAAGAAAAGTGACATATGTGAATGTGTAATTATAGTTAAAATAGAAAAACAAGTATGGAAAGTTAGCAAATGAGAGCCAATATTTTTGAATACCTTATATCCTCCAGATGTTTTCTTCATTAATGGGATTTTTGGTTGTGACCAATTTCACGAAACTTAGTGGGAAAGTATAGACAACGTTGTAGAAGTGCTTTCTAATTTGAACATGAATCTAGATGGGAGGAAAGTATAATCAACTACTTTGCATTAAAGTTAATCAAGCTAAAAGACATTACACAGAGTCCAGACCTGTATTGGTTATTTTGAGATTTGGTGATTGAATGACTAAAACATGTATCCAAGACAGCTTCTGAAAGCCTCATCAATTTTGATGTTAAAACTAGAGCCTTTGATCTAGCCATTTAAAATACGGGCACCTTCCCATGCCTCTAAAAGATTGCTCTTCTTTATCCATTCCAGATTAACTTGTGCTTCTTCAACACTTGCCAAACGCCATTGTGGAAGTTGCATGGAGCAAGGGAGTTGCCATAGAGGTAGTCCATGGCAAGTGAGAGCCCAAGGTGACATATGAAGAGGAGGTCATAGGAAATACAGGAGGAAGGTGATGTTAAAGAGGAGAAACATATGAAGAGGAGTCACCTTTTTGAAAGGAGCCCATGCCAGTTGGAAGGAGCAAGGAAGCCCATGGCAAGGGAGTCAGCGACAGTGATGGGAGGAAAGAACCTGATGTAGTGGGGTTAACTAAAATGGTATGTTAATTGGCAAGATGTTAAATTGGAGGCTGATGAGGATGCTCAGTCTCACCCACTAGAACATCTATTAAAGAAAATTGTAGGGGAGAGAACTTTATAGCGGAGCAAAGAACAAGAAATGATTAACAAAAAATTGTCCAAGAAGGTTGCAAAGACTAAAATGGATATATCCAAATCCATGCAGGAACTTGAGAATGAAAGGAAGATCCTTTGGAAGGAGGGATCTCAATTTAGTAGAAGCGATGGAAAGATCTTCAAAGTGGTAGGGGTGAGAAGACCATTAGCAGGTGCTAAAACAGTTATAACATTTGTCCCACATATGTTGTAAAAGGGGATTTTATAGTGTTTAAATATAATAACACTCCCATATCACAATGCCTATAAGATGCAGGCCTTTGTAAGCTACAAAGCATGAGGAGGGGCCCACTTGACCAACTAGTGGATTGGCAAGTGTTTTCACCGTTAGAGAAGAGTTGCCAGAAAAGTTGAGGATTCCAGTGGTAGCCATGTTGTCACCAAAAAATGGGAGGTTTTTTTGGCAAGTGACAATGCGAACTCTTGAAAACTTAAAATCTGGTGAAGGTCATAGGACTTGGCAGAAATGATGAGGGCCAACCAAAGGTCAACACATGGCATCGTGCAGGTGGCCAAGGGAGATTTAAGGGGACATTAAAATTTTAAAAAATATATTATCTTTTTCATTTTTGAGCATTCAGCCTGAGAGTTTGGAAAATTTATTTTAAAAAATGATTCTCTATAGTTTATACTATAGAAATATTTTCAATTTTTCAATTTTATTCATTTAAACGGATAGTTCATAGTTTGGAGCTTGAAATTTTAAATGGCTGCCAAAGGCACAATTTTTACCCAAAATATACACTCCGATATACTGACAGAATCAAGAAGAGACAAGCTATCCATTTCTACAGGTGGTCATTGGTGCATGCTACAAGGGGCTTTGTGTTTTCAATAGGATGCTCAGTTACAAGCAATGATTTCATCAGTGCAATTATAGAATTCAGTTGGGATACATTTGATTTGCTTGGTTGGCTCAGTTTGTTCAAAATTTGATGCATAATGATGTATTTTGCCTCTACTTTTTCACAATTTGCTTGCTTTTGATGGAACTTCTCAAAGATTTTTGTCTTTTGCAATTAGTTATGATTTCCATCAAATGCTAAAGATATTTTATGGTTTTGGGATGCAAAATGAGTGAGGATTTGATTTACCAGTTGAGGGGAGAGAATAGAGAGATGCTTTTAACTTCTTGAGGAAGTTTTCCAAGTGGAAACATGTCAGACATAGAATAGATCTGCGTATTCATCCTCTTCTATATCTTTCTTTATCTCATTCATTGTAGGGGTTCTAGTTCTTGATATGTTTTCATGACTATGATACCATTTTCTTCAACAATTTCTCTTGTAATGAACAACAAAAAATGAAAATATAGACAATTCTAATCTATTAGGTAGTTTTGCATTTCAATTTCATGTATCTTATTGTATTTGTTTCAAAGAAATGAATAAAAATGCAGCAGCAAGTTAGTATTCATTCTGATATCTTCTCTCCCATTCATGTTGTTTGTCATCTTTTGTGTTTTGTAAACAAAAAGTATGAAACTCAATTGCAATCTGTTGGTTGTATATGTTGATCTATTTTACTTATGACTCAAGGAGTTATGTAAATGCTTGATTTATCATCATAGGATTGTAGATCTCATGAAGGGATGGGTTAAGTATGAGGTTTAGAAAGATGCAGATGTTTGGTTCACAAGGTGAATAGATAGATCAAGAAGTCCTAATATATGGGATATGTTAATGACTTTCAAGGATGTGTGTTAAGGGTTTTGTAAGATTGCCCAATAGATAAGGCACTGATCATTTTGAAGGATCAGAGTATTATGTTATTCATGTCATGTTTTGTTGAAAATCAACATCATTAATCAAATGTTTTTCCCTTTCATGTTGAAGAGCTAAAAATTGTTACTCTCACTCAACTTATGAATTGCATTGTCTTGCATTTAGCTATTGCAAATCTATGTTATTGCATGAGTCAATAGGAGAAATAAGGGTTTCATCTACTATTAATAGATTCAAGAATATGTTTAGCACTGGTACTATATAAGTGAATCTAAGATACACCCACCTAGGTTTTGTAGAGCCTAAAGTAGAAGAAGGGTCTAGCCTTATAGTTGGCCCAGTGTTTGAAATGGTATGTTGAAGATGGGAAGTAGCTACCCCTAGATATATCTTGTTCTCATCAGGGTAATTTGAAACTTGTAGCATTTCAAAACACCAACATGTTCCATCATATATATTTTGATAGAGTAATAAGGTGTTTTCTTATTAATTAAATCATTTTGATTTAATCATTAACTCATTTATTATCTCTAGTTTACTAAAGTTAAACTTTGGTCATATACTAATTAATTATTATAATACAACCTAAGTTAGTTTCCTTTTAGGGTTTTGATCTACTTTTACAAGGATGAATCTCTCTTTGTAATCCATTAATTCATTAAATACAATTGCAATTTATCTTTTACACATCAAGAATGTCTCATCTTCTATGAATTTTTGAATTCAAACCTCCATAGCTTTGCTTCTCTCTTTCTACGATAGGTTTTTGCATGCAAGTGATTCTTGGGAGCTATGGGTTGAGCTTTCCTCAACTTCAACATGGTATTAGATCTCCAAAATTTCATGCCCTTATTATCTTCATGAGAGTTTTTGTATTAGTTTTTAGATCTATATTTTCTATAGAGAAATTTGTATTGGATATGGAGGGGATATTCATTTTGGGGCATTTTGAGACCAAATGTACATCAAGTGTTTGCATGCAGGTGATTTCGTATGACTTGCGCATGCAAATCAAGAAGTGGTAATTTTTTAATCAATTTATTAAAATTGCATTTATCTTTTTTTTTAATAAGAGGTCAAAGACAAGATTAATTATTATTATGTGTTGCAATTTATTATTATTATTATTATTATTTATTAAGCTCAAGTAGATTGATATTAATAAAATATGGGTACTTTCCTTTTATCGACTAAAAAACAAATGTCCATTCACTTTTAAATAAAAAAATAAAAAGGTCACATTAGAATTTTATTAAGGGAGAGAAATAAAGGGAGGCACACTTTTTTGGGCCCCACACCTACATATGTTGACTCAAGTTGTTATCCCTATACATGCTGACACCTACTACCCATGGTTAGCTTTACTCTCTATGATTATTTTTTTGGGGTAAAGCACATGGAAAAAAGGGAGGCTTGTGGGGCTCCTCCTTGGGATCCACTTTGACAAGATCATCAGGTTTGTCAAATCTTGCACCTTTCTCAATGTGCATGCCCCACCTACATGCCTAGCTAGCATACCTTTATGTCCCCCTATGCACAGATGATTTTTTCCTAAAATTGTGGCACCAATAAATGTCAATCTTTGTGTGCACCAATGTTTGGGAGATGTGGGTAGTTGTTCTTGCAGACAATGACTTAATTGCCTTGAGATATGTGCCTTATTCTTTTGGCTTAGTGGGACACAGATTTTTTGGAGAAAGATGTGTTTATCGGTTGTCTGATGCCATTTTTTTGGAGTGACATTTCTTTTTTTGGTGTGTGTATACCTTGTCAACATGCATAGCCAGCTCAGCCTCAGGACAAGTTTTGGCACACAACCCCTTTTGGAGTCCTCACATTCATACCTTGAATGTGTCCTTTTGGGACCCATTTCTATAGACTAGTTGTGTTGGCTACATGGCTCTTTGGACCCACCTAACTGCCTATAGTTATCAACATTATTTTGGGTCTAGGCAATTTTTTGGACCTTGTGGTGGTTTGGTAGTTTTCCATTATTCATAGGCAGTTTTGACATTTTTGGTAGTTTCTCATATCGTTGGTGGCTTCTACATGCATTGACAATTTTTTGGGTTCATGTTGGTTTTCCATTTATTTTGGCAATTTATTTCCCAAATGCACTTTTTTTGGCCACTAGATTTTTTTTCACAGCAATGGTTTCCATTTTCTAAGAAGACTTTTTTTTCCAACAAGTTGGAATTTTTTTGGCATCTTGGATATTTTTCTATCTTTTTTGCATCAACATCCATTTGACTATTGAATTTGAGCTTGTCATCTACTGATTTTAGCACTCCTTAGTGTGCCTATTAGCCCTTCTGGCTCAATTGGACCTACCTTTAGTTTTTTGCTCATATCTCATGCATACAAACTTCATTTTCTACAAATGAGATATCATCAAAAATCTAGTTCTGAGCCCATTACACAATAGGTATTTTTCAATTTTTAACCTTTTTTATAGCTTTTTTGTTCTCAAATTTAGGGGTTCATTTTTTCCCTTTGGGAGACATGTCTTGTGCATTCAATCTCCACTTTGGGAAAACTTTATATCTTAGTGAAGATTGCTTTATACTCTTTCCGATGATGTTGGTTGTTTTTCAAAATTCTGCTCTAAGTACATCTTGTTCAATTTTTTTCAATTTGCACTCTGGTGGATATCTTGGTTGTGTCATGTTCAAGGATTATTTTTGTTGCTTGTGATGACTTTTTATAGGTTGTACTTTCTGTTGAACTAGCCTTATGTGTCTTCTGATCCTTTATGACATCTTTTGTAGCATGTTTATGCAAAGGCACTGAGATAAAGTGTCATATTCTATCTATATTTTCACTTTAGTTATTTTATCTTCTAATTCAAGCAATGTCATCTGAGGACACTCATACAAATTACTATATTCTTGGGATCTATCATATCTTGTGCTTTATTGTAAATGAACTACTTTGTTTAAGTGTCATGGGGGGAGGTGTTGATGTATTTACTTTATTTTCCATCTACCTTTTTCAGGTGTCCCTTCTATGACATTAGCCTTATGACATGTCTGAGATTGGTTGCCTCAATACACTATGATGTATTTATTTGTGCATCTTAATCATGGTTCCTTGAGATGCAGTTATTATTGGCCCACTATTCCAATTTCCTATCACCTCACCCTTGTCTACATTAGGGGGGTTATCATGTTTGTTCTTATGTTTCCTTAGTTTGATGGAGTGAGCTATGTGTTTAGTATTTATTCTTATGTACTAGGTGGATGTAGTGGTTGGGTACCTATGAATTTAGGTGAGATGGATCATTTACCATATGGACACTTTTCTTTTCATACTTACTTCAGTTATGAATTTCCATGTTTGATTGATCAAATCTCTAGGATTTGGTGTTTTATGCTATTTTTATCTTCAAGTTTAGTTATTTTCCTTTCTATGCCTCCAAATTTTAGTAGTATCATTTGACGGAACTCATGTAGATTAGAGTATTCTCTACCTGGTCAGGTTTTATTTTAGTGGAGTTTCTTTAGATCAATAGTTACTTTTTGACAGAGTTTTGTAGTTTCTTCATACTTCAATGATGTTTTGCATGACCATCCTTTTGTTCCTATCTTCTGGGTCATTCTCTAGTTTGGAGGCTTCTACAGTCCTTCACTAGTCTTTCACAATTATTTCCATCTCTTCTTGGAATAGGGATAATCCCATGTGACTTTCTCTATTTCTCTTCTTTATTGAGATTTGGTTGTGTTTAGGTACCTCATCAAGCATTATTGTCGAGACCCAAAATTACGTTCAATAGTAGTTTCTAGGTTTTTAGCTACTCCCTAAGTTTATCTCAAGGAAGGGTGTTAGAGTAATAAGGTATTTTCTTATTAATTAAATCATTAAGTCACTTATTATCTCTAGTTTACTTAAGCTAAAATTTAGGCATATAATAATTAATTCTTTAATTAATTATGATAATGCAACCTAGGTTAGCTAGATTTTAGGGTTATGATCTCCTTTATAAGGATGGATATCTCTTTGTAATCTATGCATTCATTGAATACAATTTCAATTTATCTTTTGCACATCAAGAATGTCTCATATCTATGGATCTGTGAATTCAAGCCACCATAGCTTTGCTTCTCTCTTTCTATGATAGGTGTTTACATGCAAGTTATTCTTGGAGAGATGGTTTATCTTTCCTCAACTTTAATACATTTAATTCTACTCATCATCATAAGTGAGGGTAAATTAATTACCATTCAAGAGATTGTAGAATCATTTTGGTTAATTATGATCAGCTACATTATTTTAGAACTGAGATGTTTATAATTAGGTTGTTATTCTTCCTTAAATTTTATTTTACAAAATTGATCTTTATATTACCCTCGATAAGAATTTTATTTCCTCTTGTACCCTTTCTTCTACTAGTATACTTGGCATGTGACCTAATGGATTCAACAAATTCCTCCTTAATGGTGGACATTCTATTATCACCTCTAGGGTATATTTTTTATTTCAATGCTTATAATCCAATTCTTCTTAGAATTCTTGGATATTTGTACTGGAACCATCAATAACATTACCATAAGAAAGAGGAGGTTAGTTAGGGGTATATGTGTTGACCCTACATGTATCTTTGGCACAAAGGATCAAAAAATTATTAAGTGTTATCATTGATGACAAAAGTATTTGATTGGAAAAATGTATGACAATAAATCAAAGGAAGAAGAAGAAGAAGAAGGACGTTGATGGTTACGAGTCAAGGGATACATTGACATACACATTGGTACACCCATGATGGAATAAGTAGTCAAGAATGATTAACAATTCACCTGAGTCATCAACATAATGAGTCACTAGTGATTTAATAGGAGGTAAAAATTAAATGATGAAAATAGACAAGGACAAAGGCCACCATTCTTTCATAGAAAGGCTGGTAGGACTACCAATCTAGAGCCTAGGAATAGGGATCATGGGTTGCCTATGAATAAAGCATGCATGAAATTCAAAATTTGAATTAAAAAAATGAAAAGGATAGTATGGTCATTAACTATGCCTTGACATCGAGGAAAGGATATAAACAACTAAATTAGACATAGTTGTTTTTGTTGAACGTTGTTGCCACTACAAGAAGAGAAAGAGAAAATTGAGAAAATAGGATCTTAGAAAATAGGAAACAAGAAGTAGTAGTTCCAAAGGGAGAAGAGACAATGACATGATGTTGCAAACAACTAAGTGGAGAGGTGAGAATCGAGAACTCACCAACAAAGTAAGAAGATCAATACATCTTCGAGGATACAAAGCAAAGATCTACACAGCAAGCCAATGCCACATTTGAGGTCTAAACACTTATTAAGCTTTCTTATCATTACATTTATATGTTGCTCTTAATAGGGAAAGCTTCATTAGTAAGCTTGTTGTAAAATCCTCTAACAAGGTATCTCTTAGAAGGAGGTTTGTAAATCCCATGATAAGGTAGCTTTTATAGGTTTTTGTAACCCTAATAGGTTGGAGGCATTCCTATTAGGATGTGCTTATAGAAGAAGAACTTTTAGCTCTTAACACAACACCCCTTTATATGCATTATAAGGGCTAGTGGGTATATTATTCCCACCATTGTGTTGACCCTTTAACCAAGGGTTTCCATGTATAAAATACATCTGTCAACTTGATGAATGATTTTGTGAGTGAACTTACTTTCTTTTATCTTATTGTGTTTATATTAGTAATAGTTTTCAAGTGGCTTACAATAAGATTAGTTAAAGTGGTTAAAAGAACAATCAGTTTTAAAGAAAAATGTTGATTTCTCTTAGTACTCATTGGAACCAATAATTGGTATCAAAATGAAGATTCCTATTATAGAAAGTCTATAAACTTGAGGGAAGATCTCATGACATCGCTAAGAAGATTGTTGGAAGAAGCCTTAGACACCATAGAAGACCTAAAGGTCAATTTGAGAAGGTCCTTTACTAAGAGGAAAAGGTTGATGCAAAAGCTTACTAAAATCCTAGAAGTTATCGAACATCAGTACATCATTTCTAAGGAGATGAAAGAAGCCATTTCTGACTTAATCATTGAAATAGAGAAGTTGAAGGAAACTATTGCTTAGTTGAGCAAGGAGAAAAAGAGCTAACTAGAGAGGTTTCTAAATCTTTAACCAAATGAGATGTTGCTATTCTAGCAAGAGATGAAGTTGAAGTAGCAACAAGGAGAGAGAATGATCTAAATCTTGAAGAAAATAGGCATCCCAATATGGAGTAGTTCATGGAACTAACCAAACAAGTACTCACACTCATTAAAGAACTAAGAATCACAAATAACCAAAATGAAAAACTAAATAGATTCAATGAGATTTCCAAGAAGATTGATGATTGAAGACTCGATGAAGAAATAAGAGCACAACTAGTCTTGGCTACCAAGGTAACAACAAAATTGAAGAAGAAGATACCTCTAGAGAAAATAAGCTAAACAACAATAGATCATCAAGTATGTCTCCAAAAGGTAAGGGTACTACTAAACCTACCTATAGTTTATGTGTTAAGAAAGCGAACACATCTGGAGAGTGTTGATTTAAGAATATTATGCCTATTCACCAATATACCTATGAAGGGTACTACAACAAATTTTATCTCTACAACCATACTATATAGTAGTGTATTTCTCATTTCAATGAGAATAAAATAGAGGAATGTTGCTACTATTGAAACAAGTATAGACATAGAGCAAAAGACTGCATAATAAGAGCTCGAGGCAATCAAAGGTCTCCCAAGATAATGAGTCTTACTAGAAGGGATAGGTTTCCCACTCTAGTTTGTACAACCTGTGGAAATGAAGTTCATCATGTAACTCAGTACAAGCTAAGGATGATCCCAAGGAACTACATTGGACCATAGAAAGGTACCAAAATGACCTGTTATATCTACCACAAGATTGGTCATCTTGCAAGGGATTGTAGATGCAGTAGAAGACAAGGTGGTAACTCGCAAATTAATAAAGAGAAAACCAAGGCCATGGAACAACTAGAGAAGGACTTCAACACCAAGTGGATGAAAAAGAATGAAGTGACTAAAGAAAATTTTGATGAGGTTGAGATCTCACCAATCAGTGGTGAGACCTCATGAACTAATTAAGCTTACAAATCTTAAAGGGGTTAGATGATAAAAGGAAAACATTCATAAACTAGTCTCCTAGTCTAAACTGTAGACATGCATATGAAGAGAGGAGATGTTGACGCCAAGATAAAAGTGCAACCTGTTGATGGAAGATCAAGTAGAAGAAAAGTAACAATTGTAAAATGATCTAAAATATTAATGGTATATGCCCTCTAGTAGGTAGAATATTTTTGACAACCATTGTAACCCTAACATTACAATCTCTTGACATAAATATGAGGATCGAGAGTCATTTGATACTTTGCATTACTGAAATCACTTATGCTTTCATACTACAAAACCCTAAGAGCTCTTAGGAAAGAATACAAAGTTATCTCTTGTGAGAAGAATCTCTCAATGCTCTGGTAATGAAGAAATCTTGAATCAAGCAAAAACAATGGCTAAAGAAATCAACATGGTGAACCTGATTGACAATAGCTAAAGTAGTCATCCTAAATATCAAGCAATCATATCAAAGGAAAAGATGTAAAAGATGAAATTGAGATGTCTTTGTTGTACAAAAATGTCTTGTTCAAAGAATATATGAGTGCATATCTTGAAGTCACAAAATCCATGATATTGGTGGTAAAGAGATAAGAGGGTTGTACAAACCATTTTGCTTAGAAGGAGCCCTAAAGGAAGAACACAAAGATCTAGTAGAGACCATGTTGAGTAGAGTAGTGGACATACCCAACTTCTTTGATAAAGAATGGGTAATATTTGTTCTATGAATAATTCATGAACAACATGTATGGTTAGACAAATCATATAGGGTCACAAAAGACCTAATTGAAAGAGTAACTAGGTTCAATGAACCTAACATTGATCTATTAATGAATTTCATCTCGATAAGAAATTAACTTCACTGACTAGAGGAAAGATGACACATGATAGAATGGATTGTACATTGGATGGAATAAAAACCCTAAGTTTAGGTTTGCAAGCATGTTTTTGGGATATAAATTGTACCAGACCAGTAGGAAAAACTGCGTTCCCAACAACATAGCATATTGAGTGGTTTAGATCATTTGTAATAAATCAAAAATTGACCTATGTGTATATCTTCATAGGTAAATAATGGAGAGCATGGGAAAGATAATTAATGATCATTAGGATCAAACCCTACGGTTAACTGGATCCATACTTGTATGCATGTTCTTCTACCTAATAGTAGAATTTCCTGGTTCCCCAAACATCAAATGAAGTGAAGACCAACCGATCATGGATCAATAGAAGAACTATATAGGAAAATTGAAGGAAAAGGAAATTGCATGTTGTGGGAATACTTCAAAGGATTCTACAAGGAGATGAATCAAGGAGAATAAATACCAACAAGTTTGGGGGAAAGCTACAGAGACAAAGTTTTCTTTTTGGCGAGCACAAATAAATGCATTATATGATAATCTCAATCAAAAACCCAACGGTTGACACTATTAAAATATAAAGTGAAGGTTCAAGAGGTACAACTATACATAGAATGGATAGAATTAGCATAAGATGAAATTTGTATCCTGCCAAGGTTTGGAACTTGCACAGAGATAATAAATAGACTTCTCTTAGAGAAGAAGGCTTAAAATCCAACTCTAGAAATAATGACAAGTAGTCAAGAACGTAAGCCTCTCATGATAGATCCATTCAAGGTAATGAGCACTAAAGAAATAGAGTAATAATTAGCAATGAGTCCCCTCACATGACTTAAGCACTGAAAGAAAGAAGACCCATCACCAGATCAACCTGAAGCTAAGAAAATTGAATCCAAAGATGATGTAGTTGGAGTAGCTATGATCACTAAGGCCACCAAGGAAGAAGAAATGGAAGCATCATTAGTACCAAAGAAAGGTAAGAAGAAATCTGAACTGGTTCCTATTAGTGAAATTGTGAACACAATTGTAAAGAAGCATGATTATACTATTTTTAAGAATAGATTTTCAAGATTTTCTAAGGAAAATTAGACAAAGGTTATAAATGTTGTATTAACTAGCATGCGAATAATAGAAATAAAGCCATATGCTATTGGTTTTTTATTACCCAAATAATTGAGAATAATATTGAATGATAAATGGAGCATGAGAACAAAGGATTATGAGAAAATAGTGGAAGAGTCTATAATAAAGCTGAGACCAAATATATATGAATCTCAAAAGATGTTCATAGAAGATTTTTGCAAAGGAAGGATCAACAATACAAGAGATTTTATAGACATCTTAATCGTTTGAATCAACTAGACACAAGAAATCATATCCCAACACTTGAAGGAATTAACTCCACAGGCACTAGGAGGGATAAAGGAATCATCAAATTTAAAGGTCAAAGAAGTACCTAAGTCCACTCTAACAAAGGTAGAAACTGGCATAAGCATTAATGTAGAGAGAAAAGCTAAAGAAAGGAGACAAGAAAATCCTAGTCCTCAAAAGGAGGAAGATGTTCCACAAGACCAAGAACATGGAACAATTAGTGTCACTCCAGAGGAGTCAATTGTACCCAAGAGAATTGAAGGAAATATACATATAATTAAAGCTAAAAAAGATAAGCAACCAATAGTTTCCCCACTAGTTATACATGTTGGTGAGAAAACCATAAAGGAATGAGTCAAGTCACTAGAAGGTATGACTCAAAAATAGATTGATGAAACAATCAAGATATCCACCATCTCTATTGATTCTTCATTAGAGAAGAATGAAGATGAAAGGTATAAATCACCTGAGCTAGTACAAATAATAGATGATCAACCATTAGAAGAATTGTTCATAGAAATTGAGGAGTAACTGGAACCACCATTTAGGGAAGGTGAAGAGATTGAAGAAGAAGAAGAGACACATAGAGAGAAATAATACATTACAAACAAACCTCCATCTTCAAGATCATGAATGTCTAAAAGAAAGACACATGAATATGCAAGTAGAAAGAGGGCCCTAAATGTGTCAAGAATGACAGGTGGAGAGTACTATAGGAAGAAGAGAATTCTATGCCCTCATTGTTGAAAAGAAAGAAATGATCAAGGACATGCACCTAGAAGAAATCAATAAGTACAAGCAATGTTTGAAGAAGAAATAAGAACTAAAAAAGTAGCAAATAGCAAGAACATTTGTAGTAACCAAAAACATAATTGTGGAATTAGCTTCAAATGTCACATATGGTCCTAATGTGGATCTCATAAACCAACTCTCCACATTGGTTGACAAGGTGAAAGATGATCAAGGAAGTGTAGAAGCACTAGTGGAAAAGTAGCTAGAAGCAAAAAGGATGAATACATTGAACAATATGGTAGAAAAAGACATTACCACTCTATAGGAAGTAAAGGAAAAACTAAAATAAACATTACAAGCTTCAACATTGGTCATGAAGAAGGCATCAGATCTACTAGTACTCTCACAAGATCTAGAACAAAAGCTACTACAAGCTCAATAGGATTAGCAAAGTTTGTAGGATAACTTCAACATAGTCATTGACCCTGCAACTGGCTATATATCCAAGACCCAAGGGACATTAAAATTCATTCATAAGTTATAATATGAGCGAGAAAAGAGAGCTATCATACTAATGGAAATTCATTGTAATCTATCCCAAATGATAAGCATAATTCAAATTAATATTGCAAATGTAGATGTAGTAGTTAGTAAAGTTCTGGGCTACACCATGAGTGATCTTGAAACACTCTTGGAATAGATAAAGAGTGAGATCATTTCTCTCACAAATCTAAAGGCATCATGGAGTGCTCATCTTTCCATCATATATGGTCAATATCAAGACATATTTAGCAACCTATAGCCACCCCACAGAATCCTTTGTCATTGATGACAAAAAGGGGGAGAATATATAAAAAGAGAATATTTAGTAGTAGGGGGAGAATATATAATTAGGGGAAGAATATATAGATAAGAGAGAGAATAAGAAATCCAAATAGGGGGAGAACAACTATAGTAGCAAAGGACCAAATATGGAGAATCCAGAAACAAGAGAAGAATGGGAATATAAAAGAATAGTAGAAAGAGGAAAGAAGTGAGACAAACACATTGTTAGGGGGAGTCTATAACAAATCATCATCAAGTCCATCTACTAGCAACATGGTTCTCATTGGTACTATGGTTAAAAAAAAGTTCCATCAAAAGAACTTTCCAAAGCAGAAAGAGATAGTGTTGGTAAAATATGTTTTGCCACTAATGCCAAAGGGGTAGATTGTTGACCGTACATGTATCTTTGGCAAAAAGGATGAAATAAGTATGAAGTGTTGTAATTTATGGACAAAGTATTTGATTGGAAAAATGTGTGACTACTGGTTGAAGGAAGAAGAAGAAAAAGGAAGTCGATGGTTATCGGTCAAGGGATACACCAACATACACTCTGGCACACCCATAATGACATAAACAATCATGAATGATTAATATTTGATCTGATTCATCAACATAATGAATCACTAGTGATGTAACATGAGGTAATAATGGAATATTGTGAGCAAGAAAGGACAAAGGATACTATTGGTTCAGAAAAAGGCTAGCAGGGCTACCAGTCTAGGCCCTAGGCTTAGGGATCATAGGTTTCCTACAAGAAAAGTATGCATGGAATTCAAATTTTGAATTCAAAAATGAGTGGGATAATCTTTTCATGGTTAACTATTCCCTGTCATTGAGGAAAGGATATAAAAAACTAAATCAAACATATTTTTTTATGAAGGTTATTATCGCTGCAAGGAGAGAAGGAGAGAACTGAGAACTTGGAGCTCAAAAAGAAGGAAACCAATAGAAGTAGCAGTTGCACAAGGACAAGAGATAGTAATAGGCTATTGTAAACAACCAAGAGGAGAGGTGAGAACAAACAACTTATCGAATAAGTCAAAAAATTAGTGCATCTTTGAGGATTCAAAGCAAAGATCTACATGAAAAGCCAGTGCCACATTTGAGGTCTAAACACTTAGTGTGCTTTCTTATCATTGCATCTATTTGTAGCTCTTAACAAGGAAAGATTCATTAGTAAGCTTATTTTAAAATCCTCTAACAAGGTGTCTCTCAAAAGGAGATTTGTAAATCCTCCAACAAGGTAGCTTTCACAAGTTTTTGTAACCCTAATAGTTTGTATGCATTCCTAATAGGATGTGCTTCCAGAAGAAGCACTTGTAGTTCTTAACAAGGCATCCCTTTACATTCATTATAAGGGATAGTGGGTATATTATCCCTACCATGGTTTTTGACCTCTAACCAAGGGTTTCTACATATAAAATACTTGTGTCAACTTGATGAATGCTTGTGTGTGAACTTACTTTCTTTTGCCTTATTATATTTATCTTAGTGATAGTTTTCAAGTGGCTTATGATAAGATCAGTTAGAGCGAATAAAAAAAAGACTAGTTTTAATGATGGTACTAATTCACCCCACACCTCTCAATACTGATTGGGACCAAAAATATGGTTGGGGAAATATGAATGTCCAACATCAAGGAAGTTACTATTTCCAACCAAGTGGTTGTCCACCAATGTTAATGAGTTACTAAATGTTGGTCCCATATGAGAAACATCCTCAGTCACTTCCTTTGAGGAATAAACCAATAGATGAAAAGGAAAGTTAGAGAGATGCACCAATTTAGGCCTATCACTCCCTCAAGAAATGTGGATAATTACAAGCTTAAAAGAAGAAACCTCCTTGATACAGGTAATCATAGCCTTGAATTCTAACACCAAAGCCCTAATAAAACTTTCTATTCTCACAAAAATCTATTAGGGACTCAATAATATTTACCTACTACAATCTTTAATATTATAGTAGGAAATATGCAGTTGTCTTTAACATTAGTCTTATTCAAAGTAATGCAAATTTCATGTTATGTAACAAAAATTGTGAGCATTGCTTGGACATCCTTGATGCCATTAGGGATAGAAACTCTACAAGTAGACACCTTAGCTAGTGGATTAGGGTGCATAACTAATTCAAATAAATAAGAAAATGAATTTGGGGTAGAGAATCCAATAAAAGTTTTAGAAAGGGGAGGAGAGGGTTTAACGTTATCCTTTCTCTACATAACAATGCCCCAATAATAGGGGCAAAAGATCTAGATGTCACATTACCATAATCTTTAGAAACACTCCCTTTATTTAAATTAAAGTTTTTATCTGCAAACATATCATTACCAGCAACATTAAAGTCAATTTAGTTGTTGCCTAAGTTTGGTTTTCTTCTACATCACATACTTACGATTGACACATCCATCATTTTCTTAGTAGTAGGATACTTTTCTCCTCACATGCCCTTACCTAATGTATAATAAGTAATAATTACGACCCCTAAGGGTTTCATGGGACCTAAGAATGAGAGTCTAAACTAAAGATGACTTAGTTTAGAATGTCAACCCCTAGGGCTAAGGAAACCAATGCCCTAGTATCTATGTGAGGTTAAGTAATTCTTGTTTCTTCAACCTTAAGAGTGTTGTCAAATTGTTCCACTAATTAAGGTAACAAATTTCAAACCACGAGAGGCATATTTCTCATGGTGGACAATTAAGAGCTTGATAGGGCCAAGATTTCCTCCCTAGTGGCATCCACAAACCAAGCTATTGCTATAAATGAATAGTTACCCACTGCCCAACATTGTTTGACTAATACATTATTTGAATTTCATGTAATCTAAAGGAAAAATGAATAGAAATTTTCAAATCATTCTATGGTAGATAACCATTATCTCTAAATTAATATTCTAAACAATAAAAAACCCAATAATTAAGAAATTTCCTTTAAAGAACCTTCCAAGGGTTAAGAGAAGTGAAAAAAAAATTGTGTTTATAGGCCTATTAGATTCCAAAGTAATAGCCTCAACCAATTTTCTAATAGGGCAATGTGAGACTCTTGACCAAAGGAGAATGAGACTTAGCTTGTCCATGTGAGTTCCTGCCCACCATAATGGATTTTGTAGTGGTTAGATTAGGGTTCAAAATAGTAGCTATCACATCATGAGAAGTCTTAGCCTTTGGTTATGGTAAAAATCATATAGTCTTAAGGTTTGGAGATGTCTTCCATGTCTAAGCATGAAGTAGTATAAGGTGAAATCTATGGAACAAGAGCCAACAAAGAATCCAATGCAAAAATGAATTCAAATGATGAGCCAAGATAAGAAGACAAATTAAAAAGAAATGATTAATCATAAGATGGGAAGTATTTACTCCCATAAACCTGACTAGACATGTGTCATGATCCAAATCCCAATTCACTTAGAATGTATAAAACTAAGAATAAAGATCACTAAATAATTTTGACTCCTTAGTGTTTAACTAAGGTTTAGCAAGAAAGATGCAGGATTCACTCATTGACTCCATCATTCACTAAGGTTTCTAAACGAAAATCATTTTGAATTTCCTTCTCAAATCTCTTATGCAAAAATATTCTAAAATTTTCCTAATTTACTTTCTATACCTCTTTGGCATATACCCATTCTACACCAAGGTGTGATTGCTAGTATTATTGATCTCATTAAGAAAAATAAAATTTAATTTAATTTAACATTGAAATACTTAGAATAATATGTTAGAAATATCACTTTATTTATAGAATACATATAATATTTCATAGCTTTACTAAAATCTATTTAACAACCTATTGTATTAGTGATATAAAGTTGAATTGATAAACATATTAGGAAAAGAAATTCAAGAAGTTTCACATAGAATAGAGAATCCTAATATAAAATAGAGAATGTGAATTGAATGAAAGTATTGTATAACTTTGTGTCTATCTATTACAACATCTATCGCTATCTATATTTCTAACATGGTATTAAAATTAGAGAAAATATATGATTTCTAAATTCAATACAAATTACATAATATGCAATCTTTTTTTGAAATATTAATACAAAGTATCTTATTACCTATAAAAAAATCAATACAAATCAAATTCGCATGTATCCTCCCTTGTAAACATCACACCCTAAATGATCCAGTCCTAAACTAAGAGTATTGAGTTATCAAAATTAGCATACTTCATTTAAACTTAATATTTTCTGACTACCAACATTTATTCCTACCTAGAATACATGAAAATCCTTCATATTACTTTACAAAAAACCACACAAGTGTTTTGGATAGCTTATTTCCTAATTTGAGCTCCATTGAGGATGACATGTTTCCTATTAATAATTTCCTCCACATTGCTAAGATTGCAGTCTTTTACATTATTAAATTTTGTTTGAAAAATTAGAAATTTTTCGGTTGCTTGTTGAAATTTAACATCTTCTACTAAAATCTCCATGGATATTCTTTCCTTTAGACCAACTCCACTAATTTTGGAACACATTGGATGAGAATTAGGAGCTTTTCCCCATGCTTGTTGCATGTCGAGAGCTTAAATAATAAGGGCTTGCTTGGTAGTAGGGATCAGACTAGAATGTGCATATATAAATTCATAAAATTTTGAATCCTATGTCTAGGTGCACCAAATTGGAATTGACAATAGGAATGTGTATTCCAATTTTGACCCAAAAGTGAGCATTTTCAATTCCCCCTAAATAGGTTGAATTGAAATAGCCAATTCCTATTCCAATTTTACTTTTTCACAATTGATATGTTTTCAGATCCATGGAAATGATATTGGTGATTGGTTTTATTTTTTGTGAGGTAATTATTTGACACTTATTCTTGTTTAACAACTTTTTCTCCAGTGAACCCTTCTCGAGCTTTAAAACATCTTTGTAGGCACTATGAGTTTTGATGGCCCATATCCTTGTATCTTTGTTCTGTTCAGCTTGAAAAGCAATGTAACATTATCTTTTGCATTTCTTTAAATGGGTGAGATTTTTGATAATGTATGCCACTTCTTTTTTCTCTTACTAGGTTTTTCTATATAGAAAGAAATCAAAATTAAGGTGTGTTTTTTTACCTTCAAGCAACGAAGAATTTTATTAATTGTAGTTGAATTCCTTGGTGTGCATTATCGATCATTTTCATGATAACTACTTGGATACAAATTTGTAGTTTACTAAAAGAGTGCAAATGGTAGTTGGGGGAAATACAAAATGCAGCCCTAGTAGATGAGGTTCCTGTAGATTTGAAAATAGTTCACAACACTGCACTACCACTGTGAAGAATCAAAAAGCAAGGGAGCACATTGACACAGAGATTTGCAATTTATTCAACATTTCATTACGCTTTGATTAATCATCTCCTTATATATTATGAAATCTGTAAATAGACTTTCACCAAGTTAACCTTTATAAAACCCTCACAAATTTATAGTATGATGCACAAAAAATCTTATTAATCCATCTCATTAGATTAAAATCACTAAATTGTTGAAAGATTTGAACAAGAAACATATTAATCCTAACAAAATTTATTTCAATATTCACGTCAATTCATCGGAGGAAACTATCAGGAATGATGCATACACAACAAACCATTTTCTCTTCTTGTTAAATAAGAATTTGAATAAAAAATTCAATTTTATTTTTGTCAAACCATATAGATTTAGAATAACATATCCAGAATTAGTTTTATTGAACCAAGTGAGTCTAGAATAACAAATTCCAATATAAATGTAGTGTTGGAAATGTGAATCAAAGATAAAAGAACAAGTTCAATGCATAACCTATGCATATATATAGATATAGAGGGAGGGAAATTAGGGAAAAGAGTCCTTTAAATCCCAAATTTAGAGAACTAGATCTAGAAATATTAGTTATAACTAAATAAGCAAGGAGCACTAATGCAAACTAGGTCTAGGAAGGATAGGGGAAAGATATCCAAGTCCTTTAAAACCCTAGATGAATAAAAGAGGCTAGAGCTATATATAATAATGTGTTGAATGGATAAATAAAGGTAAAGAACACACCTTTAAATTTTATTTTATGCTTTCCATTCTTATCAAAATGAGTGGAAATCATCAAGCCCGAGCTTGAAACTATGTAGTGGACAAAACCCAAAAATCCTTTGGCAATCAATCAGGGGGAAAACTAGATCTTTAGGGGTGAAATAATGGATCATTAGGGGTACAATGTACCACTAATTGGTTGTGTGTGATGTTTCAAATCTGTGATCTATTTGTTGATTCAATATCCATGAATTACAATAAAAAAGGTTTTTTGTTGTTGATAGGGAGTTTGCCTTGGTCAAACCACAGTTTAGGAATTAAACTTCAATTGAAATAATTGAACTAGCATTAACTTAAATTATATTACATATTCACCTTACAATAGTCAAAATCTTGAATTGAATGCAATGTACTTACTTCACCAATTGATTTAGACCAAGAAGATAAAGATGAATGGATGTAGAAGATGTTGCAACAGATCTTGATTGGATTAAAGAAGACCTTGAAGATAGACTTCTTCAATTTCTTGAATGCTTAAATCCTTGATCTTCAATGGAGAAATTCTTGAATGAATTCTTGAAGACTTGAAGACTTGAATACTTGAAGACTTGAAAGCTAGAATTATTGAAAATGAGATGCATGCATGTGAAGTTGATGGATATAAGAAATGGAGAAAATGAAATGGTCTTTATAGATATCAAAATTGACTAACTCTTGCAAGCTAACCTACATAGGAACTAACACCCCAAATGCATCTAGACACAAGACTCAAAGAGGGAACCTAAAATAGGTCCCTATCAGAGGCACATTGTGATCCTGACGACTAGATCTCGAGACCTTTAGAATCCCAAAATAGGTCTTGTATCTCTAAAATGAGGTGTAGAGTCTGAGATATAGTCGCTACAATGCAACGAATAGATTCAAAATGGATAGATAAAAGGAAGGGAGGACCTAGTAGTAATAGATCCTACCTCAAGATTAATGCTATGAAAATTGGAGATTTAAAGAGGATCTATTAGGTTTTACCCGAATTCCACCTATGAGGAAGGACATAAAATGGAAGAAGGAATGAAAGAAACAAAGAGATTGATGATCTCACATTAGATAGGTCCTAAACCTTCATTAAATTAGAGTGCATCCAATTTAAGATGGTACATTTATCCCCCACTTTAGCAAGAGTGTGTACTCAATCCAAACTCTTGGTAAAGTAGAGCACACAGCATAAGGTACTCTCATTAAAATCAAGGAGGAAAAGAATCCATCAAGCCCCCAAGGGATTGAGACTTTGCTAACTCCAAAATCAAAATAAGAGAAAAATTAATGACTAAAAAGAGAGAAGAGAGGAGTGATTATCTCACCTGGTAGAGTGCCCACCATATTATGAATCACTAAAAGAGGGGTAGATGGCATTGAAATAGTCTAACAGGGTGGTAACCTGCTAGTCAACCCATTAGAAGGCCCACCCATAGATCAACATTCTTTGTATCACCAAGGTAAGGTCTAGTAAGAATATGTTACCCACATATGAGACTTGGAAAAAATTTATACATTTCTAACAGATGAGATTTAGTATATGCACATGTAAAGGAAAGAGAGACCTAATGTCAAGAATGCTCACTTCCTATATTAAATGTGTGCATAGAAAATCCATTCTTTAAGATTGTGCATAATCCATGAAGGGATTCATAAGATATGTGCAATGAAAAATAGGATAAAGTAGTAACACATAGATTTAAGGATAACTTAGGAAGCATACTAAGAATCTAGGGCTAAAGTACCCCAAGGTATACTCAGAACACATATTCACCACCCATGAATGAAATGCAAAAATGAGAAAAGTGTATGCCCCACATTAAAGTCATTGCTAACACCTTAATTGGAGAAATGACTTTAACAAAGTATATGTAAAATCATTGAAAGATATTGCCACTATGATATGTCCCTAGGAGAAGAAAAATAAAGGGAAATGACACATAACATGCAAGAGCACAAAAAGGGATCTACTAACTTTGGGGTCAATATGATCATATGATAACATGAAAATTTTATACCAATTATGAAGTATCATCATCCCCCAAAGGAATTAGAACTACAACATAATAGAATAAAAACATGTAAGAGTTACAAAGAAGAGTCTTTTTGGATCACCGTCATGGAAACTAAAAATAAACAGCACTACCATATTGCAAATCCAAGCAAACAACACAAGGATAAACCTACAAAACATAACACATGTACAACATAACATCTAACAACAAATAGAAGAATGACACAATGCATTAATTTCTTTATCACCTTGAGCCAACAAGAAAAAATACTCTTTTAAAGAAAATACAAACAAAAATTGAGCAAACATGATATATAGGAAGCAGATAACAACAAGAAAAATACACAAAAAGCTACTATGCTAGAGCACTCACTTCAAGCATGTTTCCTTCCTCCCCTATCTCAGTCAATAGTAATAAGAGAAGGTAGATAACTTGCAAGAGGAGCTATATCCAACACAATAGGAACAATAGCTAAATCCAAAGAAGGACTCTCAAGAGAGTCACTATGCATAGGTGTAATTGTAAGCATAAGTTGCATAGAAAGCATGTTAGGAAAATAAACATAAAGATCTATAATCTCATGCTCATTGTAATCTGAAGTATCTTATTCATCTAAATTAATAGAAATAGCATCCAAATGAGGAATAGTCATTTCATGGTTGACTTCCTTACCAGGAATGGGTTGATGAGAAATATTCATACAAGCTTTAGCACAAGCTTGACGATTCTTTTGACATTCACGAGAATGTCGATTACACCTAGTTTTATTTGAGACTTATTGAGAAGATCAAAGAGTATCAAAAACCATAGGTTCCTTACCTTTTGATGACACAAGAGGAGGAGCAACAAGAAGTTGAGATATAGAAGGAGGAACCATACTAGGAGAAGGATCGCCTGTAGAAGAAGGAACCACACTAGAAAAGTGAACCATAGTAGGAGGATCAATGGATGCAAGAGGTGGTTGATCATTAGATATAGAATAATTATAAGAGATAGACATAGAAGTAGTAGGTAAAAGACCAAGAGAAATAAACCTAGGCATACCCAACTCAACAATATATTGACATTTATAAGATTAATAGGTGTAGAACATATAATATGGATGAGTAGGATGAGGAGTAGGAATAGAAGGCCAAAAGAAATCAAGAGTAACATAATGTCAAGATCTAGAAGGATGATAAAGATCATGATTGATCACCTTAATTTCACCATCATAATAAAATTTAATGCATTAATAAATAGGGGAAGAAATGACTCACATGGAAGTCAATCAAG
Source organism: Cupressus sempervirens (assembly GCA_028749045.1). Lineage (NCBI taxonomy): Eukaryota > Viridiplantae > Streptophyta > Pinopsida > Cupressales > Cupressaceae > Cupressus > Cupressus sempervirens. The sequence goes on along the minus strand of CM053783.1, from coordinate 140,257,364 downwards.
GTAAACCAAGCTTCACTTAGAAATAATCAGAAGTAGAAATGACAACAAAAGTTATATTCACCACTTTACCACATAGCTCAATAGGAAAAGAAATGGTACCTTGTAGAGGATATAAGAAACCATTACAAGCTTAAATCCAAGTATCAATTGAGTCATAGAAATCATGTTGTTTTTTCTTAACATGTAAATGTTCCTCAGTAATAATATTAACCATAGAAGTAAGATCAATAAAATACCTATAACAAGGATATTTATAAATCTAAGTTGTAATATAGAGAGGACCATTCAGAGCCTTGAACTTATCAGCATCAACAAATGAGATAGTAAGGTCTCTAGAATGTTTATGATTTGGTTTAGATTTAGTTTGATCATTAGATGTAGAGAAAATGTCTTCCTTAGGTGGAGGTAGAGGTTGAAATTTACACATTGTACAACACTGATAGTATTATCATTCTCTCATTGTAAGGTATCATAAGCAACATCCAATTTAGGAGGAGGAGAACAAGAAGGATGTTGAAAAATAGTATTAGTAGTATCTTGAGGTAAATAATTAGTGTAGATTTGAAGATTTTAATTAGGAGGTGCCACAACTTTATTCCGATTACCTTGGCTATCAACAAAATATGTGTTAGAATCAGTCAAATCCTGAATCTTATGTGTCAAAGAATAACATGCCTTAGTATCATGTCCTGGCTAGTGATGAAATTGACAAAAAGCTTGAGGATCAAAATTCAAACTTGATGTAGTAGAATGCATAAGCAATTTAATAGGAAGAAGTGTAATCATATTAGCACTAACCCTAGTCATAATAGAATGTAAAGAATCAGAGAGAGGAGTAAACTTATGATTCATTTGGAAAACAAAGGAAGGAGTGGTGACACCTTGAGATGCAACAACTACTTGATCATCTACTATATTCATGGCTTTTTTAATCTTGACATAGTTGTTAGGTTTCTAAAATTTGTAAGGATTAGGTGCAACATCACTCTTATCAATAGGCACATGAACTATTAGAGTGGTGATCTCAAACTAGCTCACTTGTAATTGATAATGATGAAGCATTGCACAAAGTTGTGAAAAAGAAGTGAACTCAGTAAGCATAATCTTATATATAATGTATTTAAGTAAATTCACAATAAACATATGTTGAATATCAAGAGCAAGCACATGATAAGAAATCTAAGCATGTAAATGCTTAAACCTACCAATAAAATAAGTCACTTTCTCATTAGGACCTTGTTTGCAATGCATCGAATCAGTCAAAGAAGTAAAAGGACCAATATAATTAGGAAAATGTTTTATAAAGGAGTTAGCAAGTTTATGAAAAAAATCAATAGAATAAGGAGGCAAAGAGAAATACCATTAAAAATGTTTGTCACAGACAGTGTGAGGAAACAATTTAGCTAAAATCCTATGGTCATGAGCATAGTCACTACATAGAACTTGGAAAGTCTTAAGATGTGTCACATGATCACCTTAACATTGTAAGTGTCAAGGAAAGGACTACCCATATGTCAAAATATAGTGGACTACTCATATCACATGTAGGAACTTTAAACTTAGATTGAGTGAAAGAAGCAAACTATTGTTGTAAAGAAGACATAGTCTGAGCAAGACTAAGGATAGTGGAATCATTAGAAGAAATAGGTGGCACAAGTACATCTGACACACTAGGAAGGGTGTATGAATTAGTTGGAATAGAAGGAACTATGGGTGAAACTAATGAAGGGTGCTACCCTTAATACCATTATGACATAACATAAACAAAGAAACAACAACAAATGTGAGAACAAGATATGGACTTCTTATTATTGCCACAAATGTAGAATTATAGAATTCACAAGTGCAATATGCTAACCAACATGGGCATCTTCATTACCGTAATCTGCAAGATGAAGCTGTGAACTACCACCCAGAGATGTTCTAGACAATGTTTGGGCCTTTCTAAAATAGGTAATTTTATGCCAGTTGGGAAGGTTCTAGACATTGAAACTTAATACCTAGGGTTGATAGATCTTAACAATATATATAGTCAGCCAAATACATCTTTGACAATTATTTTAGAAATTTTGGGTAGCCTAACTTTGGAAAGCCACAACTCTCAAACCGTTGCTTTGATTGGCTATTATAACCACTTTTCAGAAATGCCAGCTCCTGATCTGCAAGCTCAAAACTACACAAGCACCCTTCCATTGAGTTTTCAGACCTCATCCAAGCACTCTAACACCTCCAATGGTGAGCCTAAAGATTTTTCTCTTAAATTTTCCACCAAAAATCCATAATAACTTCTCTGATACTTAAGTTGGAGCAATGAGATTTTAATGGTACACTTATAATTTTGAAATGAACCTTTATGTAGAAAATCAAAACATTTCGACATCATATGACAAAATTACTAAAAATAGTAAGCTCCCATAAATAGTCACCACCCTATCTACTAGTCCTTATTAAAATAGAAAAGATTGAAAATAAAATATTTTTTGGGTGATGCAAGATTGTTCTTACACCTACGATGCTCCTACATCATGAACACTAGGAACCACTATAAGATAAGTAAAAGGAACAATATTAAATAAAGGTTGTGAAGTCAACAAAGAAGTAGATGGAACACTCACAAGAATAGAAGGATTAGGAAGACTACTAAGGGGATTAGACATGTAAACATAAGTAGTCACACTAGGAGAAAAATAAGTAGACATGCTAGAGATAAGTACAAAAATAAGCAAAACATGTTCAAGAGTAGAAACAAGAAAAGCCATCCTTAACTCAAAAGCAACTTGAGTCGAAGGCTTAACATGAGTATGTCAAAATGATAGAATAATTGGGGGGAGAAATTAGTTATCCTAAGGTCTAGATGTACCAATTCAAATTTTACTAACTTCAAACAACTTAAACAAACTCATAAAACCACTCGGCCAATATAACAACTTATCAACAACTTAACATATTCATCCATTACTTAGTTTTTTTTTTAGTATATGTCAACTAGCATAAAATAAACAACACTAAGTAGTATGCATCACACATATAAATTCGCACATATATGACACTAGGATTTTATATGGAAACCAAATTAGGGAAAAACCACCAAGTAAAATGTTATGACTTTTCGCTTTTGTGAAGTGAGCTTGGTTAACATCCAACCCTATTAAATGTTACAAAACATGCTATTAGGCATGACCCTATTAAATGATTTAATCATTCTATTAGGAGTGTCTTGATTAGAGGAATTTGGATCATTCCATTAGAATGTCATCTTGATTAAAGGATTTACAAAATGCCTATTAGGTCAACCTTGATTAAAGGATTTTGACTACCATAATGGTTAGAATGTGACAAATAGATTTGATCTATCAAGATACAACTCACTTCGCAAATTCAGATCTCCATTCAACTCATTTCTTAGTTCATTCACTAGACTTCATTATAATCTCCATCTTTGATTTTCTTGGCAACCCTTCAAGAAATCACACTTCACCAATCCTCTCCCTTTTCCTTTGCTACTATGTTCTTCACAAGTGTTCCACAAAATTGCCAATCAACTAAAAACCAACCTTAGAAAACATCCCTTATGCCTCCTTAAATAGGTATCTTTGATCTTTTACCACTTAAACATCATCGTAGATCTTAGGGTTTGATTATATTCATTGAATCTATCCATCATTTTGTCCTTCTACTCATTTCTTAACACTTCTAGAAACTTATCTTTAAATCCTTTCCTTTGATCTCATAACAAACTCAATTCATGCATTAAATATGTCATCTCATGAATCCTTATCATCCACACATTTTGACAAATCTAAAAATTTAACTATGTCGACCTCAAACTTGATTCTTTCACAAATTGTTATTTTGTTGAGATTTGATCATCACTATGTTCATTTTCTTGGTCAACACTATGTAGCTCAATCTCTACTATTTTGTCTTGCTCAACTTTTACTAACCTGCTTAGTCTTCACTACTGTCAATTGCTACTATATTTTATTCATTATCTTATTTGTCCAATACCAAATGCTAATGGAAGTATACACTATAGAGGAGCTGGACAAGTTCGATGATTAGATAGAAAAGATATCCACGAGCAATAAAGTAATGGAGGGATCACATAAGGGAATCTAAGAGATTTTTAAAAAAAATCTCAAGAGCAATTTTTGGAAGTGGAAAGGTACTATAATGTCGCTAACCTTGAGATTTTTGAGGATAAATTAAAGCGCACCTGTGAAAAATGTACTTCTTCAAAAAGCACACCTATGCACCTTTTGACAGTAATAGACTTAGAAAAAATTTTGAACATCCAAAAAATTGCAGAACTTTCAAACAACTTTTTTTTCTTGAATGGCTTTCGATTGTCTTAGTGTTTTACTCAACTTCTTGTCTTGTCCTCTTAACATCAACTCAACTATCTACTTCAATTTGTATAATGATTAAATGATATACCATCTTAGTCAAAGACTAATTGATCAAGTGCCCACTATAATTCAAACATACTTGCTCCTCTTTACTCAACAACTTTAGTAGATCGTCTAGTTATCTCTCTTTTTAAATCCTCTTCATCAATCAAATAATATAGCACTCTATATTGTTAGCAAATGTCTTACCATTAGGTTTGACATCAATGAAAATATAATAATTATTCCAATTGTAGTTTCCAACAATCTCCTTCTTTTTCATTGATGGCAACACCTCTAGTTACCACGAAAATGCAAAAAAAAATCTCATGATTTATCATTATCTATTCCCTCTATGATTTTGATATAGATCTTCATTAATATATTTAGTTTCATTCTAATTCTCATCCATACAACCTCTTACACTTCTCCCTCTATAATGCCAATTGCATATTCTTCAATTCTGACACCAATTGTAATATCAGTTGTATTGGCTCCCTATTTTCTAGATGGTAACTGTATACATATCTCCCTCATCTATTCTGATATTGGATGATAACTATAAATACTTATCTCCCTCTTTGACAACAATGTGAAAAGACATCATCCATTATTGACATCATCTTCTCTTTGTCACGTTCTGATTGATCTTGCTATAGCATTTCCTCTATCATCTCTACTTGCCTCTTTACAATCTCATCTACTCATGCTTTCATCCATCTTTTCACAAGTTTAGGAAGCTCCTAAAGTGTGACCTTCTACATCAATGTGTAAGATATTCTGATCATAACATTTGATGTAATATTGCATATCTCCTCAATTTGCTTCAAATAGGTGAATAACCCTTAACTTACTTCTTAGGTACTCAAAAGCATCCTTAGGTAATGCCTTAGTGAATATATCAACTATCTTCTCCTTTATGTTCACATACTTTAGTCTCACTTCTTTGTCTTATACCAATTCTCTTAAGTGATGATACTTGGTAGCAATGTGTTTGGTCTTGATAGCTCTGATTTTCACTATGCCTAAAATTTTAAAAAATTTAATGTGAAAATGCCTTGCATTGTGATGTGCATGTAGGGTTTGTTATATTTTGTTAACAATCCTCTGGTAAAAACCCTAATTTGATAGATTTTCCCATTCTTGGCATTTAGGTTTTCCTTGAACTTCATAAAAGATGTTTTACCCTAGCAAACCCTTGGTCTAATTCCATGCCCTTTTTGAACCTAAAGAATTGCAAAAATTAGTTGGTTCAATCTTTGTTTTAACACACTTTTGTATTTCAAATGTGAACTCATAAAATAGAAAAGTGTGTGACCATATGACCACGCTGATCACATGGTCGAAACTCTTCATCATACTGCAGTATCAAATGGTGTGACCCAACAAAGCGAATAAATTTCCTTTCATCACAAAATCGTGACAGTTGAGCACTTAAGTGTTTCTTATATTGCAACCAAGCAAAGTAGTCAATTTGACCTTAGTCATGCAGTCACCTAAGTGGAAGGGATTCTATGAATTTTAATAGTAACTACATGAAATGTTATGTTAGCTTGTATGGGGAATTGAAGTCTAAAGAAATTGAGACGATTGCGACTAGGAAAAAGTGGTTAGAAGCACTTAAGGAAACCTTCAATCGCATGGTCACAGAGGTAAACACATAATCAAGAAGTTTGACTGTGAAGCGATGACAAGGTTAAAACACTCAAACTTACCATTATTCATGTGGTCAAAGTAGTTAGGTCATAACTGGTGAGCTAAGCTATGACTTGGTGAATATAGTTGCAAGAGGTATGATTCTATTTGATCATTTCATTGTGCAATTGAAGAGAATAAAAGTTAAAAAGTTAGTGACTCAGTGATGCAGTCAGTTTGAAGAAAGAATATATGTGATCACACTATCACGGTGATAAAAGGAAATTAATTAAAACAAGTGGCAATATGGAAAAATCGAATAAAAATGCTTGTTTGCATGGTCGCACAGTTAAGAATTGTAAGAAGTGTTTAAACTGTGACCATACAATGTAGCTAGACTGAAAGAAGAACATAAGGAGTCATGCTATCATGATGTTGAAGAGATGTTAATGAGGATGAGTCATGAAGAAATGACTAAGTTAAAAGAGCACGAAGAATCCTTTGCTCACACAGTTGCATGGCAAGTTTGTTATGATATAAGTAGAGTCACGACCCTGCAAAGTCTTAAATAGATTATAAGTAGGAAGTGACTGCATGGTCATGGCAAGGAAGTTCCAAAAGAAATAAATGTGTGCAAAGTCGTGACTTCATGACTGTTAAGGGAATTCACACAGTCATGAATAGTAAATGCAAATGTTAATAAGATGGAGCAACCACACGATTTAAGTTTTAAAGGGTTTAATTCCTTTAGGCACTTAGTCACATAGTTAAATATCCAAAACATTAATTAGACTACGAAACAGAAAAGGTGTAAAGCTATGGTTACTTAGTCACTGGTTTTAAATTTTAAGGCAGAAAATGACCATGAAACGATGAATAAAAGGAGTTTCCAGGTTGCAAGCATGAGTTTTAAAGCAAAAAAAAGCTATTAAGAGCCTCATCATGATTAAAAGGTGATGTCCTATCAAAAAGTGCATAAAAAGATTTGAAAGGCTACAGTACAAGTAGATTTTGGCACTTTTATAAAAATTGAGAATTTTTGCATGTATTGACATAAAGACACATAAATGCTACTCTGTTGCTCATTTCTCTATTAATAAGTTGATGTAACAGTTTTCTAAGCTACAGTATTTTGCACAATCCAGAGATAAGAGTTTGAGCGCTAAGAGATTCCTAGAATTTGTAGAGATATTTAGAGTTTTCATAAGCTAATATTGACAATAATTGTTTGAAGAATTGATCGTAGAATCATGGCACAAGAAGAAGGCAATATAATAGCCTAGGTTGACAAGGAAGAATCCTCACATGCCACTAAGTAGGCTAAACCAAAGCTGGCAAGTCTATATGCAGAGGAATGTGTATACCTCCTTATAGGGTCTTCCCATGCTCAAAACATGAATGACCATATTTTCAAAGATGTATACTCTTTCTATAGAGATGTTATTGTCCTTGATACCAACGAGAATGAGCTCTTCTGGTATTTTTATAATAACAAATTTGAGAAATCACCAATTTACAACCCTTGCATCAGAAACATGGAAATTTTGATAATGCCAGAGGTAATAGTAGATGTTGATCTAATGAAGGCATTGATCAAATCATACAATCCTACAACTAAAGAATTTTATAGGAAGGATATGAGTATCCTATACAGGTGGGATAAAGAGAGTTTTATTGAAGTTTTTGACTTAGGAGGACCTATGACTAGGTCAATTGAGAAAGAAAAGATGAATGAAACATTTAAGAGTCAAAAAAGCTTCTTTACTGGAAGGGTTATGAGAACACACATCCCCAAAGCAAAGAAGGAAAATGATAAACTACCAAAGAAGGTAGGAGAACTTATGCCACTCGAATTCTTCTTCAAATACTTCAAATACACTATATTCAGGATCAACAAATTGGTGGGAGTAGATGGAACCATGAATGCCCCTGGGTATATATACATTATGGCTCTATATGTCTAAGACCTAGTTCATAATGCTGGGTATGGTTTTGTTGAGTACATTATCAGTAGGATGCATGATGAGATTATGGCAGCTCAGAAGGGAGAATTGGGAAATTTTAGGTTTTTCCATTACTCATTATTGATGCACATTATTTTTTATAAAAACACAAGGCATAATATTCTAGATTTCATTGAAACCACTGAGGACAATGGAGAAAACCTACCCATGCAGCTGTGGACTCATTTTTGGAAAAGTTTTTATCCTTACGCTAGTGCTATTACTTTTTATAATGATTTTGTCTTTCCAATTTCAAATATGCTAGCTGATATAACTAAGAGAATACCTAGGGGAGTAAGAATGTTAATAAGACCATCTACTTGTCCTAATGGGGATAGGGTAATGATCCATTATTGGGATAGTCTTTTTCTATTTGGAAATTTTTCAATAATAAGGGTTTTTGGGTGTCCTCAGCCCCCTCATGTGCTACCTAAATATGTCCCAGAGAGTTTAGGCCAATTAGAATTCTTCTAGCAATTACTTTGATGAACAAGGAATATTTAGGCCCTATTTTTAAGAGAGGCTCTTTCATAGCTAGGAATACCAAAATAGGGGACTTTTTCATAGGAAAAGATGCAATAAAAGAAATAGATAAATGCATTGTTGAATTTATGCTTCCTATAGCCCTTACCAGGACCTATGATCCAAATGATTTGGTGAGGCATGCTCTTAAAAATATGAGAAAATGTACCCTCCTTAACAACAAGCCAAATTGGAAGGAAGATTGCATAATGAATTGTTTAGATACAAAGGTATGTAGGGAGAGAACCTATAAATGGAGAGAGATAATGAGAATATAAGATGCCATGAAGGCAATATATCCATATTTTCAAGGATTCTATCATGAATCAGCATACTTGGACAAATTTAATAAGTGCCTAGATAATTTTGATCAAATAATGACACAAGTACCTGCAGAAATCAAAGATAGAGCAGAGCCTCAAGCCCCTCAGTAGGAGGATGTTATAACTATTAATGTAGATGATGATTAGCTAGAGAGCTCTTCATGGGCTTAAGGGAGAAAGAAACAAAATATGATTGAGATCCTTAATCAGGTCAAAGGGAAGATACTACAAATGTTTCCTAGAGGATCTCAATACTTTGATGTAATTAGACACAATTTATTGTTGAAGCAAGCTAGGGAGAATGAGAAAATCCCCAATAAAACTAAGCTACAAATTTAGATGTTGGATGAGTGAATAATTCAGGCTCAAGAATTCATGAAGGATGAAGAATTCATCAAATTAGATGAATTCAAGTCATTCTTATAAATGGTCAAGCAAAATCAACTTACTCTGCAACTGCAACCAAGAGACTCCCTAGAGAAAACTGCAAAATTAGTGCAAAGATTGTAGGATTATGATCCAAATAGTGAGATCCTTACTATGGAAGAAGCTAGAGAATTGGTAACAAGAAGTGGGATACTTCTTTTCCTAGGGTGGGAGCTCAGTTCATCCTTCATGCTTGATCAAATTAGAAGATAGGACAAATCAATCTATTTTGAAGAGACAAATATTGCTAGTGAGCTATAGTGGTCTAATTGCAACATTGACAGTAAGACTATGATAGTATGGAGCATGGCTCCTAAGGTAAATAAGCCAACCCTTATAAAAATAAAAGATTCTTCCCAAGGAAATGTTATATTTTGGAATGTCACTATTGTGTCTAGTGACCAAATACATAATCTAATGAACACAACATCATTCATGGGAAAGAGCAAAATGGATATTTTTTAAGAACAACTATATCAAACATAAAACATATATATTGATGCCAAGAAGAAATGTGAGGAGGAGCTAAAGAGGACTTATGTCTTTGAACAAAGATTAGTTGTCTTGGATGAAGAGGTGAGAAGCTTTAGAAATGTTGCTAGGCCCATCACAAAGGTGAAAGACCAGGAAGCCCAAACAAAAACTGATACAAAAAATGTAGGAGAGAACCAACAAATGGATATTGATGAGTGGGTTCATGCAAAGGAGGTGAAAATCAAGACAATTTGGAGCCTAATGATGCACAAGATAGGTGCCTTGTAAAGTGTTTCACAAAATATGCACAATGACTATATCTCTATGCAAGGAGCTGAATTTCAATGCTCAAAAGCATTAGCTCTACTATTCCCTTTATTTACAACATGGGGGACCTACACACAATTCTTTGATAGCTTGGTTCCTCTACTGCCTCAAAAGAAACAATTGCCCAAGGGGTTAATCATCAGTGTTAGGAAGATGATAAATAGGGTAAAAGAATTAAATGGTTTTTTCTCACATAAAATGCAATTGATCCAAGATAAAATGAAGACAATTGCCATGGGGATTCCTAATTTTATTTCTACTATCTTAGATGTTAATGGAGTTATAAAAGAATGACAGGAATGGTCTTCCTCTTTTGAAGGTATTTTGAGGCATCCACAGTTTGTTGCTTATTGCAATAATGAGATAGATGTAACAATTGTCTATGACATAATTGATTTTCTATTTAGAATTGAGTCAGATATGAGCAAGGTTACTAGAGAATTAAAGGCAATAACTGACACTAAATGGAATAAATGCATAGATGAGTTAAACACCATCCGAGATGCCACTTGGCCTGATGTGGATATTGATATTGTTATTCGGGAAGTCATAGCTGATATAAAGGCCATACCATCTGTTGAAAGGATTAGGAAGCTCAAAGGCGTAATTAAAGGTAGAAGAGATAAAAAGGATAAACAAAAGGAAAAGAAAGCTATAGGAAGTTGAAGATCAACAAAAAGATGTTGAAGAAGCCTATAGAAAAGTGCCACCTACCAATTTTGCAACTGCATCCTAAAATTTTGATCAAGTACAAAGAATGTTTGTAATGTAACAATAAAAAATATCTTTGTATTTTGTTGCCAATTAAATTTTGACATTTTTCCTCCCATCTAATTGTTACAATCCTTCCTTTATAATGATTTCTAAGATGTGGAGTAAGGGTCTGAAATTAATACAATTTTAGTGTTTATATTATTTTGCAGTTGGTCCAGTTAATCTTTGTGTAAAATTTTGTGATGTATTCAATTTTGCAAGTCTGAGAATACAAATGAATCTTGAATGAAATTTTTGTCATATCTTGAGCTATTCTTGAGTTTATATCAGTAATGTAATGTTTTCAAGGAAGATTAATACAAAGAAAGGTTCTGCAAATATCTGTGTCTCTAAGGTTTTTCTCCTTTTTCATATATCTGTAATTTTGGGATTGAATGAACAAGGTTCTTTCATTTTAATGCAACTTGGATGGGTTGTATATCTTTTCATTGATTTCTTTTAATTCAAGGAGTTAAGTAAATGCTTTCATGAATTGATATGGTTTCTAGGTATATGGGAGGGATATCATAATAATAAAATTCAGGGTTAACTGCTGATGAATTTAATTGCAAGGCAATTAATTAGGTCAAGTTTTGCTAGTTAGACTCTGTATAGAGATGGATAAGGCATTCATTATCAATTCAGATTCAAGTTGATAAGTTCATGTGGTTGTACAAAGCACATCTAAAATCAAATCAATTTACTTTTCTATACTAAAGAACCAAATCGTTGGTCATCACTTATTTGTAATAGTCTTTTTGTGAACTATAGTTAGCTTCTGTAATCAAGGAGTCATTGCAAATCGAAGAAGAATTGTGACCATTTTCTACTATAAGGGATAGATCTGAAGAGAAGAGTGTGAGTGAAAACAATTTGAAGAAAAGTATCATAAAACTAGACACTCTTCCATCCCTAAGGTGCACCCACCTTGGCCCTGAAAATCCTAAAGTGTAGAGAATCTTTATGATTCTATTGAAGTTGGTCCAAATTTAAAGAAAATCCAATTGAGTATAGCAAATATCTAACCCTTAGACTAAGTTTTGTCTTTGCATCCTGGTATTGGGTATTAGATCAACCTAGTAGTTTTTTAAAACACCAACAAGTCTTTGCATATATCACATGATTCTTTGATATGTTTATAGAACTTGTGTGATCACAATATATCATAACAAGTTCAATATTCTCTTTCTTCATACCTTTCAAAAATAGCTTGATCTACAAAATGTTAGAACAATTAATTATTGCATCAACATACTCAACCATTTTTTTCAATTGAGAAATATATTTTTTCTTCTTGATTTTCCATGAAATCAATCTCCTACCGAGAAAGAAAGAGCCTCCACATATACTCTTTCTATCATCAATGTGATTTTCTCTAGGATTAGCTAACATGACATATCCTCTTATACCATAACCAAATATCTTCAAATGGTACAAATGGACAAGTGTCCTCAGATAGGTCTAGATAGAACAAGTTAGCTCTTGTTTGATCTCCACTTCCAATTAGTTCACTAGGAGCATCATAAATCTCTTCCTTCTTGTTTTGGAATTCAACTCGATAGCCTGAACTATTAAACTAGGTCACACTCAACAAGTTATATTTCAAACCATCAACCCAATATGCATTGCCACATATGATCTTATCATTCAATATAATTGATCCTTTACCTTTTACATAGTATGGTGCATCATTTCTAAACTTAACACTACCTCCATTATAATGTTCTAGCTTTTCAAACTTACTTATATCACCAATCATATGATATGAACAACCACTATCAATTACTCACTTGTCATTCTTATTTATATGTGAAATCAAAGTAGTTTTCTAATCTTTATCATATTCATTTTTCATTGTAACATAAACAACTTCTTCATCATTTTTAGTAGAATCACTATCATAACCATCTTCTTCAGTAATATAACAAGATTTCTTACCTTTTCCTTTGCAATCTTTGTTACCTCAATTGTCTCTATTGTCTCTCCTTCCTCAATATTTTTCTCTTTCCTTTCTTCCTTCTCATCTCTATTAGGACATCTTGCAACAATATGACCAACTTTGTTACATGTAAAATAAGTAATAGGGAGTTTACCTTTGTAATTTCCTTTTCCTCTTGGTAGCTTTCTTGCAAATAATGGTTATAACTCATCAAGATCATCATCTAATTCACTATCATTGTCCACATGTTTACTATTTTTCTTTCTCTTAGATCCATCAAGGGTTAGTTGAGACTTGAAATAACTTTCAACATTAGAAGGTGTATAGTTATGAAAATTTTACAATTCAAATGCAATGAGTCTACCAACTAGACTATCTAAGGTCAGATCATTACTAGATGTACATATTAGTTCTTGAATTGTAGATACTCTAATTGCATAGATAGGAAGTAAAGTCCCCAATACCTTACTTATCATAATCTCATCAAATATGTATACACTAGCTCCTCTAATAACATTCACAACCTCCTTGATTCATGCACAATATTGTGCAATGATTTCTCTTTCTTTCATTCTCATGTCATCAAATTTGGCTCTCAAACTTTTAGCTTTAGCCCTTAAGACATTTTTGTCTCATCCATGGATTTGAGGCAACTTGTACCATATTTTCTTTAGATTAGTGCATTCCTTCACATCATCAAATTCAACATAACTTAGGGAAGATGCTAGATCTATCATCATTTGATTATGCTCCTTCTTCTCCTTTGCTTTCTCAATAGTCATGTGCCTAGGCACTTCAATATACTCATTTTCTAGGTACTATAATGAAGAATATCCAACTTTGCATAGATACAATTTCATCAGTCTTTGCCATGCAGGTAAGTTCTCTTTGTTAATCTTGGGTACCTCTCCCTTGTACATCTTGACCTTTGGCTTAAGTCCCTTCAAACTTTCCTTACAAGCACCAATGCTTTGATACCAATAGTTAGAATGATATAATAATTGAGAGGTAGGGATTAGCTATCCTTAGGTCCAGATGTACCAATTCAAATTTTACTAACTTCAAACAACTTTAAAAAACTCATAAAACTACTTGACCAATTTAACAACTCATCAACAACTTAACTTATTCATTCATCACTTAGTTCTCTGTTCAGTATATGTTGACTAACAAAAAATAAACAATAGTAAATAGCATGCATCGCAGACATAACATTGACACATATATGACACTAGGATTTAACGTGGAAACCCAATTTGAGAAAAACCACCAAGTAACATGCTACCACTTTTCACTATTCTAAAATGAGCTCAGTTAAGAGCCAACCCTATTAAAAGTTACAAAACACATTGTCATGTGTGACCCTATTAAAATATTTAATCACCCTATTAGGATCAGCCTTGTTAGAGGACTTTGGATCATTCCATTAGAATGTCACCTTGATTAAAGGATTTACAAAATGATTGTTAGGTAAACCTTGATTAAAGGATTTTAACTGCGACAATGGTTACAAAGTAACTACTAGGTTTGATCTATCAAGATACAACTCACTTTGAAAATTTAGATCTCTATTCAGCTTATTCATTGTTTCATTGATTGGACTTCACTATAATCTCCATCTTTAATTTTCTTGGAAACCCTTCAAGCAATCACACATCAGTAGTCCTCTCTCTTTTACTCTACTAATTTGTTCTTCATAGGTTCTCCACAAAATCACCAATAAACAATGAACCAACTTTATAAAACATCCCTTATGACTCCTCAAATAGGTAGCTTTGATCTTTTTTTGCTTAAACATCACCGTAGATCTTAGGGTTTGATTAGATCCATGGAATCTATCTATCATTTTGTTCGTCTACTCCTTTCTTGACAATTCTAGAAACTTCTCTTTAAATCCTTGCCTTTGATCGCATAAGAAACTCAATTCGTACATTAAATATGTGAGCTCATCAATCCTTATCATCCACATATTTTGACCAATCTAAAAATTTAACTATGTCGGCCTCAAACTTGATTCTTTCACAAATTTTGATTTTGTTGACACTTAGTCATCATTGTGTTCATTTTCTTGGTCAACACTATGTAGCTCGGTCTCTACTATTTTTTCCTTGCTTGGCTTTCATCGAATTTCTTAGTCTTCACTATGCTCAATCACTACTACATTTTCTTCATTATCTTATTTGTTCATAACTATCACTTGGTTGATACTATTTTTTTGGCTAAATCTTAAGTTCATTAATATTCTGCTTTATTGACCTAGTAAATTATCACTCGATCAAGCTTTGTGTTTTACTCAACTTCTTGTTCTCTCTTCTAAACATCAACTGAACTATCTTCTTCACTTCATATAATGATTAAACAATACATCATCTTGTCAAAGACTAACTAATCAAGTGCCCATTGTAATTCTAGCATACTTGCTCCTCTTTATTCAACAACTTCACTAGTTCATCTAGTTATCTCTCTTTTCAAATCCTCTCCATCAATCAAATAATATGGCACTCTATACTGATAGAAAAAGTCTTACGAGTAGGTTTGACATCAATGGCAACATAGCAATTGTTCCAATTGTAGTTTTCATTATAGTATAGATAAAGTGAGTAATACCACACAAAATATTAATACAATGTTCATCATTATGGGTCACTTTCTTAAGAGCATCAAGAGAAACAATAGTCTTAGTATTGTGATTTTCTTGTAAAATCCAATCATGCATTTTGTCATTCTTAGTAGCAAGATTATCAACTTGTTTAGGAGGAACCCTTAAAGCTTCATCCTCATCATGAGATGAGTGGGAAGAGTCATGCCACATAAAAGGCTTAGGATTATGAGAAAACATAGAGTCACTAAGGTTTCAAAGAGGATGAAAAGAGGAATATGAATCAAAGAGAGAGATGATTCTATGACTCCTCCCAATGGGAATGCTATAAGTAGGACTAAAAGTAGTAAATATCATACACCAAACAAGGCAAGGAGACAAAAGGATATTTAGCATTATGATATGAACTCAAATATAATGTAATATAAATCAAAATATAAAGCATACAAAGATAGATAACAAGATAATACAAGAGGATGCAAAGATCTAACTTTGAACAAGAAATCTAACACCAAATTAGAAGTCAAAATGTCATAAATTGGGTTCACCAATAAATGTAGTGTTGGAAATGTGAGTCAAGAATAAAATCCTTAGTTCATCACATAACCTATGAATACACACACACACACACACACACACACACACACACACACACACACACACACACACACACACAGAAATCAAGAAAAAAAGTCTTTTCAATCCCAATTCTAGAGAACTAGGTGTAGAAAGATTAGTGCTTAATAAATAAGCAAGGAGCACTAATGCAAAATAGGTCTAGGAAGAATAGGGGAATGATATCCAAGTCCTTGAAAACCATAGATGAATAAAAGAGGCTAGAGATAGATATAAGTAAATGTGTTGAAAGGAAAAAGAAAGGTAAATAACACACCTTTAAAGTCTATTTTATGCTTTATGTTCTAATCATAATGAGTGGAAATTGTCAAATCTAGGTTTGAAATTGTGCAGCAGATAAAACCCATAAATCTTTCAACCATATGTTAGGGGTGAACTAGATCTTTATGGGAAAAATAATGGATCATCAGAGGTGTAGTGCACCCCTGATTGACTATGTACGATGTTGATTGTGATTTCCTAGTTCTGAAGAAAGCCAAAAAGGGTATTGAGATTTGTAACATATTTGTTAATTTGGTATCTACAACCTACAATAACAAAAGGTTTTTTTTGTTGATGGGGGGTTTGCCCTGGTCAAATACTAGTTAATGAATTAACCTTGAATTAAAATAATTGAAATAACATGAATATAAAGTAAATGTATGAATTCACCTTACAATAGTTAGATCTCTTGACTTAAATGCAATGTGCTTACTTCACCAATTGATTTAGAAAAGAAGATGAAGATGAATGGATGTAGAAGATATAAAAAAAGCTCTTAAATAGATTGAAGAAGATCTTAAAAATAAAATATTTTAATTACTTGAATGCTTGAATCCTTGATCTTCAATGGAGGAGTTTTTGAAGACTTGAATGCTTGAAAGCTTCATAATGAGATGATTGCATGTGAAGTTGATAGATATGGAAAATGGAGCAAATGAAAGGGTTTATATAGAGATCATAATTGACTAACTCCCACAGGCTGATTTGCATAGTAATAAACACCATGAATGCATCTAGACACAAGACTTGAAGAGGAGACCCAAAATAGTTCCCAATTAGGGACACATTATTCCCCTAACAACTAGGTTGTGGGACCTCTAGTATCCTTTCAAATCCCAAAATAGGTCTCAGATCTCCAGAATCAGGTCCAAAGTCTAAGATATAGTCATTTCAATGCAAGGAGTACATTCAAGTGGATATATGAAAGGAAGGGAGGACCTAAGAGTAATATATCCTACTTTGAGATTAATTATATGAAAATAGGAGCTTTAAAGATGATCTATTAGGTCCTACCCTAATTCCACCTAGGAGGAATGATAGAAAAGGGAATAACAAATGAAAGATATAAGGAGATTGATGATCTTGCACTAAATTGGTGCTAAACCTTCATTAAATTGAAGTGCATCCAATTTAAGATGGTACAATAATAAATCATTAATAACAAATTCCAATACTCAATTCCTATTTCAGCAGTCAAACAGGCCCTAAAGGAATTGTATGAGGCACATGAGGAAGTTGCCACCGAGTTGTCTTAGAACATTTGTGCAATATTTGATCTCAAGGAGAATAAAGATGACTCTTTGAGGATATGCTCAAGCTATTTATTCCATTATATAATCTACCATGCATTCATTCATGCAACCAACACGAGTTCATAAAGGAGGTAGCATTAATTTTGTTTTGTGGTGTTGTTGTTGTCAATTTTTGCATTATAAGGAGAAGATTTTGTCATGTAGAACACATTCCCTACCACATTTTTTCATTATATTCATTTTATAAAAATTAAACCTTTGAAAATTATATTTGGAAAAGAGATTGAATCAACTATTTCATGCACTACTGATCTATAGAGACATAACAAACCTTGGGATAACACAACCAACCTTGGGATGATCATCACTCTACAAATTGAGGTTTTTAAGTTTGATCTAATAAAAATATAATTTTCTTAAGGAAGTTGACTATAGAATTTATCCATAATATTACAATTGTTTTCGTATGAATGTACTACTAAGATCCAAAGTGGTATAAGGTTTGTGAAGTAACTAGATCATTTGAAGGGCCAAAAATATTTGACGTTCGAAGTGATAGGTCTATTACAACAAAGGATTGGCCTATTTATTCATTTTGGTATAATATTCAAGCCCTTCAACCTATTAGTGTATTAAGGGTAACAAGATCAATGCCTATGAGTTAAAAAGAGTGGCGTCAATTAAGTTTATGATAGAATGTACCGAAAGAGAAAGGAAAGAACTCCAATAAAATATATTGTTTCATAATTTTTTTTTTGTAGATTTAGAATATAAAGGATGTAGATCATGAATATGATATCTTGGCATTTTTATAAAAACTATTGTATTTTCTACATTTTCAAATGTATATTTTGTATGAAGGATAATTGTGTGTGAAAAGAAAGAGTAATTCTTGGTACTAAAATCAACACATTCAAAATGAAAGTTAATGGGATTTCAATGGTTAATCCTTTGGTTGAGACTAAAGAAATTGAGGAGAAGGAGAGAAAGGTGGAGAATGGATGGTTTAGAGTTTACTTTGACAATGCATCAAAAGGGAATCCATAATGCAATGGTGCGGGATGTGCCATCTTAGATGCAACAAATAATGATATGGTTATAGTAGTGAAGGCATTTTCTAGAGGGGTTGAATAACGTTGTTGAATGCTTCACAACACTTTTTTCTCTTCAATTGGCTAAGAAATGTGGTGGCGAGAATATTCATCTTTTTAGTGATTCTCATATAGTGATTAATGACGTTATCAAGGGAAAGATGGAAACATGGTTTTTGGCCAAGTTTATTAGGAGAATTCACAGGCTATTAGAAGGATTTTAAAATTTTCATGTTAGCCATGGTGGAAGGGATGGGAACGTGTTAGTAGATAAAATGGCCAATATTAGTGAACCTAGGAGAGAAAAATGAAGCGATAGAAGATTTTAGACACCTTTATATTCCTTGAGCAATGTCTTGTCAACTTCATTGTTGAATGTGTCATAGTAATGATGGGGTACAATGGTGGTTTAGTAATATGAGTTAATGTTCGGGGGAATGTGAGGAAGGAAAAGGACAAAGGGATGTGATTGCTATGATGAGATGAATGTGTTCACTATGATGTATACATTAAGCAAACTTTCTAAATTTAGACAAAGTTTGAAATTCACTTAATGAGCATGAGTCATCTTTAGAGTAAAATGGAGGCAAATTTTTACTTGATTATGTCAAGGAAAAATAAAAGAACAAGGTTTCAAAGTGAGATCACTCCACGATGTCTCACAGAGGTGTTCCACATAGTAGAGGAAGAGTTTCTCATAATCTTGTATCATTTTTTTGGGAAGGATTTTATTGTTGTTGATATTCCTCCAAGGATAAATGTCAACATTTCTTCCCCGTTTTGTGCTTGGGCATTACTTCTGGCCCAGAATAAAGAGGAGGTAATGAGGATGGTGGAAATATGCATGGAACCAAAATGGCGTTTGGGGTATTGATGTTGGTTGGATATGGTAGAAGTGGGTATTGGTTTTCATTCGAATGAGGGCCAATGGAGACACATAGAAGGGGTAGAGGAGTGCATTCAACCATTCATTTTTTTCAGCTCTATGATGTTAGATAGAAAGAGGTGGGGGAGGTGAGTTTTGAATGGATGGAGCTACTACACTTTATAGCCCAATAGGAGGAGGATCATATGCGTTTGGTTGAAAAGAGAAGGAGGAAGAGGAAGTTCATGCAGAGAAAAGTTAGGGAATAGGATGCAGGGGAAACTCCAACAGAGGTGTAGTCACTAGTTTTGAGCAAGAAGGAGAGTAAGGTGGTCAGACAAGTAGTGTGATGATCAATGAGTCCAAAGAGGAAATGATGGAGCGTTGGGGTCACCACGTGTGAGCTTATTCCTAATTGTGTTTTCAATGCACATTTTCAATAGTATGGCCTATTCTCTTTGTGTGTTTCTTATGTATGTATGTGTCCATGTCAATGATTGAAGGAGTAGTGCGCTATTTTTTGGGTTGCACTGTAAGGGTGGTTTTTGAAAATTATCAAGGAATTTATGCCTTCTCTAATGCAAATGTAATATGTGTTTGAATTAATAAAATAAATCAATCATCAAAAATGATATCAACACATTTAATAATTATCTTTTATTTAATTGATTTTTAAAGCGACATTTCATTTTGTTTAGAATGTGATTGCAATATTGCTATCAAGATTTAACTGTGTGATTTTGAGTCAAACTCATTGACCCATATTTCATGAGTAGTGATTCAACATGAATCCATCTCTCATGAGAATACATGGAACATTTAGTACTCATTATATCTAGATGATGCCCATAGCAGTAAAGCACCAGGACTTCCCGGGAGGTCACCCATCCTAGTACTACTATAGCCTGAGTGCGCTTAACTATGAAGTTTCCTCCATGGTTAAACCCAAAGTTTGCAACCTCATTTGCAAAAACTTCACCAAGTGTTGTGCCTTATGAACCACTCATTAGAAAGCCCCTTAAGCTCATCAATTGATAAGTAGGAGATAATTTCCACAAGTCAAATTATGATATTGCTATTAGGATTTAACTGTGTCATTTTGAGTCAAATATAAAAGTGATATATATGTTTGTCCCTATACAAACATGATGTAAGACTTTGGATGTATGTGTTAGTCCCTATCCTTGGTTCTATGAGTAGATGTACACTGACATACTCATATTATGATGAACTACTAGACATGGTCAAGTATTGTTTTTTGACTATTACCTTTGTAAAATAACTCAATATGAAAAATTGTTCAAAATATTCTATCATTTATAAGACACATATAATATTTCTTAGATTTGTTAAAACTTATTTAACAATCTATTATATTAGTACTAAAGAAACTCAACATTAATCCAAAAGATTTTAATATTATATATAAAGAGAAGTTTCTTTTTATCACTAGTTATATTTCTTATATATTTTTAGAATAAATTGTTATGTTATTTTTTTACTTTTTTGGAAAAGGGGATATAAATTTATTTAATCAAAGCCAAAAATTATATAAGGCCTTAGGCCCAAAAGATCCACAACCAACCACAATAACAATTAAATCCTATCCCTTTCCACTAACTGCTCAAAAATTTTGATATTCTCAACAGGAAGTCAATCCCTTCCTGTAATATCCCAATCAACTCCTTTGTTCAATTCCCATTTTGCCAATACATTAGCCATGCCATTCCATTCACTAGGAATATGACAAAAAGAGATCCAATCCACATAACTGCTCAAATATAGAATCTCTCTCATAATAGAGTCTAATTTCCAGTTAACATCATCCACTCTCTAGTTATTAATCATATCCACAATAATCTGAGAATTTGACTCACACATAATCTTCCTAGAACCTAAAGACCATCCCCACTCAATAGCTAGCTTAACGGATAGGGCCTCCATCAGATTATTAGAATGAATTCCTTTATAAATAGAGAAAAGAAAGATAGCATCACCATCCTTACCACTTCCAATACCCCCAACACCTATCTGCCCGGGATTCCCATGTGAAGAGTCATCAGTATTAATTTTAAGGATACCAATTGAAGGTGGCCTCCACCTCCCCACTCTACAAACCTTTCTCTTAAGAAGTTGAGATCTTTTACCACTTGTGCATCCCAATCCTTTTTCCACCAGTCCCAAATTCCTAACCATACTATAATCTCTAGGGTCTACATGTTTAGTCATATCACACTTGGCATAGATAGTTTCCTGGAGTATGCTTAGAATTATTTGCCACAGTTTAGTGACTCCCAAACTAGAGTTGTAAAAAATCTTGCGATTACGTTCCATCCAAAGTAGAATAAAAGTAGGTCCAACAACCCAAGCCACCTAGAGGAAAATTGTTTTCACAGGGTGTCTTCCAAGGCTTTCCCAAAATTCAATAAGAGACTCAACATGAATGCACCCATGACACCATGCCTCCCACCACTTATGCCAAATTTCTCTAGAGAGAGGGCATAAGAAGAATAAGTGAGATACACTCTCTGCATTCAACATACAGAGGGAATAGAGAGAAGGCCCATGGAACCCTCTTTTCTGAAGGTAATCCCAAGTAAGACATTTCTTTTGAGACACCAACCATAAGAAAAAATTACACTTCGGCCAAGAAAACTTATTCCAAACCTTCTTCTACCACAAAACTTCAATTATTCCATGTCGTTACTTATCTAGCCAAGCATAACCTTTGGGCCACATTGAACTTACCTTTAGGACATGAATCCTAAGCAAGAATATCCTTGTCTTTAGAGGATTTGCATAACCTATTAGAGAGGTGACCAGTAAGTTCAACTCGAATCTCCATGGAACCACCCAAATGCCACTCTCATGGGTCCTTCCAACAAGCCACATCCACCGATCCACACCATTTGACGGTCTTGAAGTGTGCCACCTTGGTCCATCCTACAACAATAAAGATATGGCAAAGAGGCTGGAAATGGGGGTAGTTGGAAAGAATGGGAGGATGGCCATCCCACGAATCCTACCAAAAGAATGCACTCAATCCCTCATTACATATCTAGAAATGACCTTCCTTGATAAGAGGAGCTACCTTTTTAAGAGTGTCCCAAATAAAGGAACCTTTTCCAATCTAGAGCCAGTCTAGGAATATCCTGACAATCCACTCCCAGAAAGTACTTTTGGGCCAAAATCTTAGCCCAATCCTGATCTTGATTATTGCACCATCTCTAGTATAACTTAGTAGCTAAAGGCTTGGCACCAAGAGCAATACATTTAAGTCCCAGACCCCCAGCAAACTTTGGCAATCAAACTGTGTCCCAATTGACTAAGTTCCACTTAGTAGAGAGAAGATTGTCTGACCAAAGAAATTGTCGAGACAATGCATCAAATTCTTTCATAACACTAGTAGGGGGAGTTTGCACAAGACACCTATAAATGGGAAGAGCCTAAATCACTGTCTTGAGGAGGATAACTCTCCCAACGAAACAGAACCACCTATGAGTCCAGTGGCTCACCCTGCTATGAAATTTATCCAAAAGGTCCTGCCAATAACCCTTCAGTTGAGCTCCCAGAGCAAAAGGGACTTCAAGGTAAATTAGAGGAAGAGAGACAATTTGAAACCTAAGAATCATGGCAATATTGAGTTGGATTGATTGTGGAGTATTAAAGAAATAAATAGATGACTTACCTTCATTAATTTGTTGCCCAGAAACTTTCACATAAGTGTCTAAAATCATTCTAAATTTTTTTGCCTCATTTATTGTAGCCAAGCTCATCATCCAGTATCATCCACTAACTTTCCATGTTATCATAACTTCTTTTTACCACCACTTATTTATATGTTTTATATATTTTTAGAATAACTATATTGTGTTATTATACTTTCTCTTTCTTTAGAACTACCCATATTTATAATATATTTTTAGAATAAACTTTTTTTTTACAATCTATTATATTAATAATAATGAAAAAAAAATCAACATTAACTCAAAAAGTTGGTATAAAAAATAAAATGAAAGTACAACTTTTCAAAATAAAATGAAAGTACAACTTTTCTTTACCACTACCCATATTTCTAATAGTATAGCTACTCACATTTTTATAATAATATATTTTAAAAATATCTTTGTGTTATTATAGTTATCTTTATTGCTACCTATATTTCTAATAAACTTTTATGCCATAGGCGTTTCTTATCTGAAAGGCATGACCTCAACTTTGACATCTATGGTTGATAGTTACATAGAAAAAATGGATGACCATAGAATTCATCTTGGCCACCCATGCTTTTCTCCGTGCAATTGGCTCAAAAAAGAGTTGTAGGTGGTTTTCTGACCCCACATCATCATATGTTTCCATTTATGCATTTTCTTTATATTATTGCTCACTTCTCCATATGTTGCATTTGGTGGTTGTTGATCATTTTTTATGTTTGTGAAGTTAAAAAAAATTCAAACCATTTTCTCCCACCTCTACAACAAATGATTTATATTTGCACAACAATAAGACTCATTGCTTGTGCCAAAATGGGAGCTTCCCAATAGGGTATGCATATCCATCACTTCTTCTAGAAATGCTTTGTTTGACATGTATGCAAAATTTGAAAACATAGAAAATGCATGTGAATCGTTTTGACAAGATGCTTTCAAGAAACGTGGTCTTGTTGGATGAATATTGCTTAAATGGTATGTACAAATTGCAGTTTGATGAAAAGGATTATATATTGAGGACGATGCATTCATTATACACTTAAAGACCTATCGAATATATTTCCTTTCTACAAGGATGTGTAAAGAACATAAACCTCCCACAAGGAAAACTGCTCCATGCCCACCTCATTCTCATAGGCTTTATAAATCATTTCTACTTACAAACAAAAATTGTTGTTATTTATGCCAAGTGCACTAATCTTTAGGATGCACGATAAATGTTTGACACAATGCCTAACCTACCCACATTTTTGTGGACTTAATCCCCAATGCGTAACTTAATTTTAATTGGTACACTCAAAGCACGCGCGAACTGTATATATTAAATTTGATGGAATGTTGGGATTAGGAGTATGAAGTGTCGGAAGGTGCAAATGAGAAAAAATACGTACTCCCTCTTCGATTAAGGAATGTACTCCTTAGTAGGCGTGTGTATGGAGCACACCACAAGTATTTGAATATTTGAAGAATGCTCATTGTACAATAACATTGAGAGCGGTCAAAGCAGATTGAGAGTAGTGGCGGCTTTGCAATCATCTTCTGATCGCAGTTCAGGGACTTTCCAGTCGCACGATATAAAATATCATCATTTTTCTGCTACGGAAAATCCAAGGTAGGGCCGAATTATTATAGTTGGGCAAGGGCGGCAGCAGTTTGTTGAAGGTGGAGCATGCAGCAACCAAGGTAGGGCCGGCAACAGTGACAGTCAGTACAGGGACAGATTTGGTTTGATCGACAATTTTGGCAATCAGTGGGCCTAGTCATCCAGTGCTAAAGACTTTGCTATTACTAGTGGGTCCATATTTGCAGGCTTCGAGAGGTAGATCCCAGGTACGCCTTTTCCCTTATTCTTACCTCTTACATTTCAGTCTACACCTGTTCAGGCTTCCTGTATTACTTCTCCTAACTTTGGTAAATTTACAATGGTAAAACTACATAAAGAATCTATATCAAGGCACTAGTGGGTACGATATGGTCCCCATGGAAGGAACAAACGAGGAAATCATAGAAACACCTGCAGAGAAGATATTTGTACAAGTATCATTGATTGATCAACCAAAGATAATAGAGGCACAACCTAGGTGGGTCCACCTTGCAAAACACAGGATCTGTCAGTAATAGGGTGGCAGAGAATTTGATAGTCAGGGCACCTATAACAGCAGAACAACAAACTAATCTGGGAGAAGCTACGAAACACAATGACATCTCTGGTAACAGTGGCTTGGTCCTGACATACGGGGATAGTTTAATGTACAGTAGCATCATCAAGTGGAATCAAGGGAGCTTCCTTATTCTTCCAGGACCCTTAGCCGGACACGTGAGTTCATTCAATCTTGGAGGGACAAATGGTAATTTACCCACAAACACTTTGGGCTTCTCACAAGCCAGTGGAACACCCACGGGAGGAAACTACACCTATGTGAATGCCAAGCAATATAAAAGAATAATTAGGCAGAGAAAGATACGAAAGTTTAAAAATGCAAAAAAAGGGAAGTTAGCAGCTTTACTTTCGAAACCTATTCCACATACCTTAGACAGCTCAAGGGAGGGAGAAATAAATATGAGGTTGACTGAAATCCTTGAAACAATTAAGCGGTTTGATAATATCAGAGATATTAATGGTAAAGAGAAGAGAAATAATTCTCAAGTGATAGACACAGTGGAAGATGGGCTGCCAAATAATTACAGCCCCACAAGGACACCTATGACGTGGTATCCAAACATCTTTGTGAACGATTTGGTAGCTATGAAAGAAAGGGTGTGGGCACTTGAAGAGAGGATCCAGATAGAAAGTATCACAATGAAAAGAGTTACTGAGGATAATTGGAAATTGGCAGCGAAGGTCAAGTCACTTAGAGAACAAATTCAAAAATTGCAATTTAATATGGAAAAAGGAGAGTATGAATTAATATTGTTAAAGAAAGAAGTAGGAGAAAAGAGGACAGTAGCAAGTACTACGGAAGAAGGAGAGGCTACAGAAGGAGATAAAAATTCGCAAATGAAAAATATACAAGATGCCATGGCCAATATGGAAATAAAAGAGAATCAACTCAGAGAACAAATTGAAGAAGTTAGATCATGGGCTAACATAGTAAAGGGACCAGCAAACACTCCTATTGACAACATAGAAAAGCAAGTTCGAAGACAGATTAGAGAGGAAAAAGAAAGAAATGAGAAAGCAGCAAATATTGTCATCAAAGGGCTACAAGACTATGGAGAACAGGAGAAAACAACAGATTTAGTTAAAGACTTCTTTAAAGACCAATTAGATTGGCATGGAACAATCATACAAGTAAAAAGAATCAGAAAATGGATTAGAGGAGGCAAAGACAGACATGTTAGAGTGACAATGAGGAATACAAGAGATAAAAACAACATTTTCAGCAAGAGGAAGTTTCTTAGAGGCACACACATATATCTTGATGATGACCTCACCATAACTCAGCAAGAAGAAAGGAGGCAAGAATGGGAAAAAGTGAAAACAACAAGAGATAACGGCAAGTGGGCGTGGCTACAAAATGGCAAAGCCCAAATTAGCGACAAAATCACACATAATAAATAGGAACTCGAGCCCACCCAGGCACATTTAACTATAGTTAGCTGGAACTGTAGAGGTTATCCTTGGAGAAGAGGACCTGGGTTAGGGCCGATAGCTAAAGATAATGACATCATTATGCTTACCGAGACGCATGAGCATGATGGATGTAGGGTTCCAGATTTTGAAGGGTATAAGAAGGTATCATTGTGGAATGAGAAGATAGATAATGGTAAGGGGCATGGAGGCATTACCGTTCTAATAAAAGAAACTTGGAGCAGATTTGTAAACTTAGAGAAAGAAGATGTAAACAAGCAATATATTTGGATTAAAATAACAGAGAATCAGATTTCTACAAGGGTGGCTGTCTGTTACTTCGCCCCAAAAGGCTCAAAAATTTATAAAAAGCATAGATTGGATCGAGAAGACCCATTTGCTGCACTCAAAAAAGACATAGCAGCCTTTAGCTCTCTAGGGGAAATAATGATAATAGGGGATTTCAATGCTAGAACATCAAACAACCAAACTCTCAATTTTAAGGAGAGTTACAATGAAAGCAGAGACCCAGTTTGGCTTGAAGAAGAAGGGACACAAAAATGGAAAAGATCTTCACAGGATAGCATGGGAAAGATTAATCATTTTGGCGCTGAATTACTAGGTTTATGCTACTTATATAAGATGGTCATATGTAATGGTTTGGAAAAGTGGCCTAAATCAGGTGGAATCACATGCAAAAGATACAATGGACAAAGTGTTGTTGACTATGTAATATGCTTGCAAGAATATGTCACAAAGATTATTAACTTTGAGATAGAGGACTGCCCCATGGAGCTAAAATTTGATCATAACCCCATCTTGATTAGGGTGGCCACTCACTTTAAAGATCAACATATTGTCCCAAAACCTTTACAAAAGAGGAAGATGATTCCGATTGGCAAAGTTTTAATGACACAAGAAAACCATGTTACCTTCCAAAAATCTCTTTTGCGGCTGTCTAGGTTCCCAGGAAACCATCCCGAGTCTGATAAACATCATTTCGTGGACAAGGATAACCTTGTTCTTACTATCATTAAAGCACCGGAGGAGTGTAAAAGATCTAGGGCCACAAGAGAAGCCAAGAACACTTTTTTGGCCAATCTGTGGTTTGATGAGGAATGCAAAACAGAAAAAAGAAATTGGAAAAAGAACATAAATAAAGAAAGTAGAAAGGAGTATGATCAGCTGATTAAAAAGAAGAAAGGAGAGTATGTAAACAAGAGAAGAATCGACTTGATTAATCTTGGTAAAAACAACCCCAGAAAGTTTTGGAAAGAACTTCAGCAGAGAAAAACTCAGATAGAGAACAACATAACAAGAACCAAATGGTTGGAATATGCCAAGACTCTCTACGAGTGTGATCTAGGAGAACGTAGAATTATGGAAACAGAGACTACAGGGGATTTATTCAGCGAAAAGGATATTATCCAAGGCATAAGGAGGTTAGCTTCTGGTAAAGCGCAAGATATAGATGGGCTTGAAGCTGAATACTTAAAATGGGGTGTTGAAACCCTCACACCACACATCACTAAAATTTTCAACAGTGTCAATAGAGAAGGTTTCCCTATAAAATGGGCAACAAGTGTGGTGATCCCACTCCACAAAAGTGGAGATATAAATAATCCTTCTAATTACCGAACCATCATGATCAATCCACTTTTTGGCAAGTTATTTGGCAGCTTGGTAGAACAAAAAATCAGCAACTGGGCTGAAACAGAAGGCAAACGTGCAATAGGACAAGCAGGCTTTAGACCAAAACACTCTACTATAGATCATGGCATCACTCTTAGACACTTTATTAAGAAAGTTTGGGACAATCCAGAGAACGAGGCTTTTTGTTGTTTCATGAACTTTAAAAAAGCATTCG
Source organism: Cupressus sempervirens (assembly GCA_028749045.1). Taxonomy (NCBI): domain Eukaryota; kingdom Viridiplantae; phylum Streptophyta; class Pinopsida; order Cupressales; family Cupressaceae; genus Cupressus; species Cupressus sempervirens. Next base: position 140,228,721 of record CM053783.1, on the reverse strand, counting down.
ACACAGTGTCACATAATAAATTATGGGATAGAATGGAAGAGTTGGAAGTTCCTAAAGAACTTAGGTCTGCGGTTTATAGATTATATGAGCAGGTCAAAACTAAAATTAGAACGACAGAAGGGCTATCAGAAAATTTTGACAGCAACATCAGGGTTAAGCAAGGGTGTCCGCTATCTCCAACATTGTTCGGGCTCTATATTGACAAGTTAGAAGAGTGGATAAACAAGACCAATGGTGAGGGGGTGCAGCTGGCCCACTTTGTGATAAGATTGCTCTTATATGCAGATGATCTCATAATTCTTGCTAGAACCGCTAAAGGTTTGAAAGAGCACTTGATAGCACTAGAAATTTTTTGTCATGAAGTAGGAATGCAAGTTAACACTAGCAAAACCAAAATTATGATCTTCTCGCTGAAGAAGAATAGGAGCATACAAGATGAGTTTCTATTTGAAAATAGACCACTTGAGATTGTGGAAGAGTACAAGTACTTGGGCATCGATTTTCATAACAAACTCAATTGGGATACTTGCAGATCAAAAAGGATCCAAGGGGGCTGGAAGGCATTATACTCTTTACAAAACAAGTGTAGGAACGCAGAATTATGGGATTGGACGACCATGAAAACTCTTTTTGGTTTGCTGGTCACTTCAGTTATTCTATACGGATGTGAAGTGTGGGGAGGTAGTATGTCCGAACAGAAATGGTGGCAAGTAGAAAGAATTCAAAAACACTTCATCACATGCAATCTTAAAGTCAAGACCACAGTTTTCTATGAGATCCTTTTGGCAGAGGTGGGTTCCTTTCCATTAGAAGCCATTGCTTTGGTCCGGATGATAAGCTACTTAAAGAAAACCCAAGGGCTGGAAACACATCGTTGGCCCGAGTTGATCATAGAGGAAAAACTTGTGAGGCGGAAAAGCACATGGATGAAGCAATGACAAATGGATGCGAAAATGGGATATCAACATCCAAACTTGCCCGGATAACATTATAGAAATAAAAAAGTTTGTCAATGAAAAATTTTGCAATATTCTGTGGACAAGACGTATAGGACGGAAAAAATCTTATTACATTAAAGAATTTAATCCCACTTCTAGTCATGATGAAAAGGCCTATATAAGAGCACCTATTAATTGGAAAGCAAAAATGTTGATGGCACAACTTCGAACTAGTTCACATCAGTTGCGATGTGAAACTGGTCGGTGGCAAGTTCCAAAGGAAGAGTGGGCAGACAGAACATGTTTATTTTGTAATATGGGAATAGTTGAGACAGAGTAACACTTTGTCAAAGATTGCTTGGCTTACAATGACATCAGATCTGGTTATACAAAAATACTGCAGAACAAGGACTTCAACTATTTATTCGAGGAAGATCAAGTGAAGAGAGCAGCGGATTTGATTACCAAACTTCAGAGAAGGAGAGACAAGTTAACCAAAATTTTACAATTGACTAGTTCTGCTCTTGACTCGGGAGGGTGATTGCATGGGTCCCATAGACTACTTTAGTCTCGTGGACGTCATTAAAATCTATCATATCATATCATATCAATGATATCGGGATATGCACAAGATGAATATTTGGATCAAGCATTGCACCTCTTTGATGAGATGTCAGAGCTGAATGTTTTACATGGATTGCATTGATTTATGGATATGTTCAGAATGGGTTATGCAATAAAGCTTTCGAGGCTTGTAGACAAATGCAACTTACAGTTGTAAAGCCAAATTTGATCACTTTGGCTCGTGTTCTCTATGCATGTTTTAGATTGGAAGTAGTGGAATTTGGCAAAGAAACTCATGAAGGATTAGTTAGAACTAGATATATATTTGACATCTTTGTGGAAAATGGGCTTATAGAAATGTATGGAAAATGCAGTAACATTGATGAAGCACATAAATTATTCAACAAAATGCTTATTTGGAAGGTGATCTTTTTGAATGTTATGTTTGTCGACCACCTACAATACTTATTTGGTGACATGTATAATAAATTATTAAATGTTACATTTGTCATCCACCTAGAAAATAATAACTTCAAAAATTTTCATAAGGAAGAAGGTTCTTTCTCTGAGTGGGATGTGGAAATGCACAAAAACTAGTTTAAGCTTATTGCCCACCCTTGGTCTACTCGAAAGAAAATAAACAAACTAGGGTAGACTGTAAATGGAAACCCCCTCTAGTAGGTTGGGATAAACTTAACTTTGATGGTGCCTCAAGAGGAAATCCATGTCTTGTTGGATTATAATGTATTATACATGCTAACAAAGGTTCTTGGATAATAAATGAGTCAAGCCCTTGGGGGTGCTCTCTAATAATCTAGCAGAATTAGAGGCCTTGATCAAAGGTCTAAACCTTAGCTTGGAAATGGACATTAGAAAGTTAGTCATTGAAAGGGATTCATAAAATATTCTAAACGCTTTAAGGAAAATAAGTAATCCTAAGTAGATATTAAATTCCAAACTTGAATACACATTAAAGATAGTTAATAAATTCAAAGAAATTAGTATTAAGCATATATATTGAGAAGGAAATAAAGAAGCAGATACATTAGCCAACAAGGGAGTAGATGTTGAGGATTTTATTATAAAGAATAATTAAGTCACCCAAATCTAAACGTATAACCTTAAAATAATACTCAAATATCATCATCCAAATCAATGCGACATATTAACACATGGATTAACATTCTATAGGATTATTGATTTTACCATTTAAAAGAAAGGATAAGAATTTTAAGATTTTATTTAATGCACATACTATCAATAAATTAAATGTTGTTAAACATTAAATCAATTCAATTCATTAAAATGATAAAGGTATATTTACAATTTATTTATTTAGATTTTATTACAATGATTTGTGATTACTAACAAGGATCTTAGCCAAAAGAAAGTATGCAGGAATAAAAATTGCCGCTCAATTAAACATGAGGATATGATAAAGCAAAAATATGAATAACAATCAAGATTCAAATTGTAGTACTCTAATGAGAATGCAAACTGAGATAAAGGAGCATCTCAAAAAGTTTCTTTAATGTAAGAAAGTATATGAATCCTTAAGTCCTTAAATGTAATTCAAGATACGATGTAAGAATGAAGTATTCTCATGTAAGAGAAGGTATGCCTTCTCAAAGTCCTCAACTAAAAATCAAAGGCAAATGTCTCATAAAGTAAATAGGATGCTCGCATCCCAGACTAGGCTGGGTCCCCCCACCCCTTTTTTCCCTCTAGCACTTGCACACTAAATGGGAAAAAATACACTATAAATTTTTAAAAATGAACAAATATTGGAAAAAGCCTTTCAATAATTAAAATTTTTAAAAAAAATTATTATATATAAACAAACAAATTATGGATATAACACAATATCTCAATTTTTTCTAGATATTGAGATTTTTTATTAATTATAATATCTCTATTTCAATTTAATTTAAAATTTATATAATATTATATCTTTTTTAAAATCATAATAAATAGCTAACATGTCATAGCATATCATTTTATAATCTTAGTACATCATTTTATAATCAAACTATATTTTTTTTTTGCATTTTAAATTTTGTAACAATTAATTAAATACCTATATTCATTTGACTTATAAGTATAAATTTAACTCAAGAATAAAAAATCAAAGAAAGATGATTGAAATTATTTAACTATAGATGAATAAAACTATTCATGTAGTGAACTATTGCTCAAGACTAGTACCACACAATTTAGACATATGTGACAATGTCATTAATAGTAGTGGAAAAGACATAGATGACCATTTGACAATATCTCATGTCCCTATTGTGATAAAGGAGACACATTAATTTCAACACATTAAACAAGGTAGTTCACTTTTGAATACCTACATATTGTATTCCACAGTTTTCCAATACTCTATAGTACTAATTCATACATATTATATTCCACAGTTTTTCAATAATCTGCAGTATTGTTGCAACTAGAAAATTCTCTCAAGAATAGGGGAAGCTAATTGCGACATGAGAATTGTTTGAGAGCTCCATAATAATCCATACATGATTCTTGAAATAGTTCTATTCATTAATTTTGTTTGTGTAGATCATATTTCATGACTATCATCAGTTTAGCATAGTGAGAGAGATTTTCAGGAAACTACCATCCATGGCTTGTGTGACAAACACCTCTTGGAATAGTATACAAAAATGATGTTGTCAACCCAATGAGCAAAGAAATAATAGAAGTTAGGATCCTTGGTGAGTGGAAAGTCTTTTTAGAATAATATCCAGGCCTCCCTATCCACCTAAGTGAGCTTGATATGCTTGGAAACTCTGAGATTGACTTGAACCATAATTGGAAATACCTACAATTCAACCCAACACAAACATTAGTAGTTGTTGACTTTATTAACTCCAACATGCACAACTTTAAAGCCCCCCTATTCTCAACTTACACATCCAAAGTAACTTGTCTACTCAATAACAAAAGGCATATAATTTAGTTTTTTTCACACCTATATGCCACTACTACCACTAGCACTAAAAAAAATGTTCATGAAATCATAAGCATGGAAAAGCATCACCTTATAAAAAACATAAAGTCTACAATCATTGGCTCAACACCAAATGGATAGCCACCATTGCTACTCCTCGCACCAACAAGCATCAATATAACATTCAACATATAGACATCAACAATTCATTCAACCCTCTAAATATTAATCAATGAAATGGTCCATCTACAAGGAAATACACTTGCAACCTTCCAAAAGAGCATCTATTAAGTTTGATATGGTCTAATAATTATAGTGAGTTTCATTGGTCCAAAGTTACTTGAAAGAATTAATATTAGGTCACAATAAGCATTTGTTACCTATAATCACATTCCATTTGGAGTGATGCAATAATGCTCTTTGATGACTTGGAGCAACTACCACTAATGAAGGATATCAATCATTGTATGCTTTGCATTCCTATGGGGGTACACTATTTCATGGCTCCACAATAGTTGTAAGCCTAAGTAAAATATCTTAACAAATTGAGGTGATCCTATTCAAATTAATTTTTGTGCACTTCTCTCTCAAATATACAAAATGCAATACCTACAATTGTAGATTGACATCTTCTAGTGTCACAGTCAAGTTCCACACTCACCTTTGAAGAATAATCTATTTTTTATTTTTTCTTACATATATTTGTAATAAATGAGATGATGCTTCTCCATAATAAGCACACATTGCTATTTTAGCAATGCTAGTTGTCCCATGAGTAACTTAAGGGATTACCATGCTCAAATCTAGACAAAGAACATCATCAATCAAATATTCTCTTATGTATTAGATATGAAGTTAAATGCTATGTGAAAAGACACAAGACTTGTCAATGGTGAATTTAGACAAGTCAAATCAATTGTCTACAAAAATGGTCAAAAGCCACCTCTTCTCTTGTTCATTTGTGTTGAACTTAAAAACTACATAGAACTAGCATGTGACCAAAAAAACCAACAAATCATCTTGTAAGCCCAATGAGCCATGGTATCCACCATCAAATACCACTAAACATGGCTTGGTGTTGACTATATACAATCGCAAGAGCTTACGCTTTATAGAGCAAGTATCAACATAGGCAACATTGACCGAAAATGATCAACCTTCACCAACCATTTGAAGAGTTCATGAACTTCCAAGTCTCCACATCCACTCCACATTCACATTCAAAATATACACATACATGCAAAAAATCTTGTATGTTGGTCACTGTAAAAAAGGGAAGGACTTGACAACATTGTCATACACAAATCTTTCAACCATAAAATATTAGTTGCAAAAATTATTTACTTTAACCCCATTTCCATTCTCACTTGAATGATACAAATATCAAGCAATTAAAAACAAGTGCCACATAGTGGCATGTACTTGCTATTATAGTTGGAGTTAATAGGATGAACATTTATTCATTTAATAAAAAATAATATTAATTAGAGATATGTAGTTTTAGATTTTCCTATTTTTAAACTAAATTCTATGAAGTTTTTTCATAATCAATATAAAAATGTTAACAAGAAAATAGAAGTAGTTTAATTGTGATAAACTTTCATTGTTCACAAGAAATTAAAAATCTAGAATAAATTTAATTTTAAAAATAATATTAAATTGTTTTATTATGCATATCATAATTAATTATTTATGAATTAAATCTAGAAGAGTAAAACAATATAGTAAGCAAATATAGTGCACTATAAGAATAATGATTTTTCTATAATATTTATTTTACTTTTATAGTAAGAAAACAAAATTTACTTTACGTTTATCATAATTAACCATCTATGAATTAAATCTAGAAGAGTAAAACAATATAGTAAGAATTTTTTTTTTTAATAAACAAATTGTATGAAAGTCTAATCAATTATTGTAGAAGTTTCATTAACTTCTATTAGCTATTTAGATAGATTAAAAAAGAATGTGATTTATCGTAATTAATTGTTTATGAATTAAATTAGAAGAGTAAAATAATGTATTGCACTATAAACAAAATAATTTTTTTATAATATTTATTTTAAGTTTATCATAATTAACCATCTATGAATTAAATCTATAAAAGTAAAACAATATAATAAGAAATAAAGATTTTTTATAAATAACATATATATTTAATCAATTATTGTAGGAAGATTCATTAACCTCCATTAGCTATTTAGATAGATTAAAAATTTGAGTAATATTTGAGAAGAATGTGATTGAAAATACTATTTTTTTTGACTTAATCATCATATCAGTAGTCAATTATATGAATCTAATAAAAAAATTATTTCATAGATTAGTTGAAACCCACATAACTCTTTTTTGTATGAATTTAGCCAAATAAATTGCAATATGGAAAACCTCCAAAAGGGCTCCTATAACACAAAATCAATTTGGCCAATCATATAATTTATACAACTTATAAAATTTATAAATGAATAATAAAATTTTAGAAATATTTTCATTATTTAATAATAATTACTTGTGATTGGTGGAAACTAATATAATTTTCGAAGAAAGCAAATACAATAGTACTATTGCCTATGACAAATACAATAACACATGTATTACCTTTTGTCTCTTCATGTACTTCAGTTTTGAATAAATGTATTTTAAAATTTCACACCAATCTATTATTTACTAGTAACAAATAGTCTATTCCTTATGTAGTGTGTCAAAGCTTCTCTCTACACAGTTGCTTACATGCTAGTAAGGGAGGGATCCCATGAGAGCCCCTTGGGCTCTATTTTTATGGAGCGGGTAGCTCCATGATACTTTTTTTTGGGGGATTGGGGGGGGGGCGCTAAAGGTTTATTTGAAAACTTTTCCTACAAAATAGGAGCTCCGACTTTTTAACCCCCTTAATTTGAGCGGGTGAAAATGGGGTGGTGCTGAATTAGCTCCACAAATTTAGAGATTTTTTTGCCACATGTCAAGAATCTATTTATTATTAGAAAAATTAAATTATGATAGTAATAAAACAACAACATCATAAATTTAAATTCTTAAATTGATTTTCATGAGAACACTAACTTCCTTAAACTTAAGAACTTAATTTTTAAAGATGAACCACTCTTTAAATAGTTCTAAAAACTCTCAGCAACCACCCTAAAGAAGCCCTAAAGAAGCCCATCCATGAGACCCCAGGGCCCAACCTAATCTATTAGATATTGATTATAAATTTCCATATCAATATTATTATAATAATAATAATAATAATAATAATAATAATAATAGAAATACAAAATTAGTTTGAACTTTATAAAGTATTTTTATTTCACAACTATTATGAACATATGATTCTTAAACTTTTCTTATGTGTACTTGGCATATCTACAAAATCTAGACAAGAAAAATTGTGTCGATCTCCTTCCACATTTCCATGGCGTAACTATTGCACTGGTGCGATTGCTGATTAGAATTACCAAGGCACGAAGGAAGTCCAGCTCGCGATTACATTCTGGATGTTTGCGGCTCTCCTTATTAATTGTACAGTTTCGTCCTAAACAGGGAGCACTAAATTGTTTGCAAGAGCTCATACTGTGAAACTTACCAGCTTCGTGAAAGAGAGAAGACTGTTGAAAAGGGTTTGCAATAGACGAATTTTATCATGTTTCCCTCGGCATAAGTGCTCCTCTGCCTCAGTAATCAAATTAAATAAGATATTTATTTCCAGATCAATGACAGAGTCTGCAATGGCTTTTACCGACGAAGAAGCCAAGCGCAGGGAACGTGTTCTGTCCACTAAACTCTACTTTGACATACCGCAATCCAAGGTGACTAACTCTATTTTCGATTTTTTTATGATATTTGTACGGCTAGACTACAAACAGGTTAGTTAAATTTGATGAATTTCTTTGATTCCAGGTGCCTCTTATATACTCTTCTTCTTACAATATATCGTTTATGGGTATCGAGAAACTGTGAGTTTCCTAAACTGATTTCATTTACTTGCATTGAGTTTGTTTTTTTGTTTTTCTGCTGCATTCAGTTAAAAACTAGGGACGGAGGAGAAACAGACAGCCGAGAAACCCAAATATGGACTCCGAGAAATTCAGGCCCAGTCTATTGCATTTATAATCATATACATATTAAATGCTACGCCGAGTCTATTACATTTATAATCATATACATATTAAACGCTACCTTTATTGTTGCAGAAAGTTAGCAATAGATTTAATTGTGAGCAGGTGCAATAGTTTGTGCACATGAATATTATTTTGGTCTGTGCTGGACGGCTGGTCTGTGCGGACCACATTTATGATAATTAATTTACTTTCTAACATCTCCCCATAAATTAATTATCAAATTGTTTTATCACAATTTTAAAAACAAGGCAGAGAAGGAACCCTAGAAGGGAAACCCAAATATGGGCTCTTAAGGATATGCCATCAGCTCTGATACCAAGTTAAAAATCAAGCAGAAAAGAAACCCATGGAGAGAATGCAAAATATGGGCGAATTCAGTCCCAGTCTATTAGATTTATAGAAAAATACATATTAAATGCTAACTTGATTGTAGACCAGAGTTAGCTGGATTATTAATGATAGACGGTGGAAGATAGCTGGTCCATATTGAACGACTGCATATGAAACATGTGTGGAAATTCATCTATGGTCTGTGCCGACAGTTTGTTGTTGATAATTGATTTACCTTTCCGACACATTCTAATTATAGCCGAATTCAATGAGACTCCACAATTGGGGTTCGAAAATGGATAAACTGATAGGTTAACTCTGGACTTGTTTTCTTATCCATGAATTGAATTTTTAGTTCAAGGCAATTGAAGAGGTCTATGTCACTTAAACACCATCTTCCTGTTTTTTTTAATATGTAATTATTTTGAGATGGTGATGCTAAGGGCTCAAACTTTAACCCACAATCATCAACTTGCTGAATCTCTAAGCAGCTGTAGAGGATTTATTTAGTAAGGGGTAATGTGGGAGGTTGAGGTCTGTTATCATCGTTGGAGAGGTCTATGTCACTTAAACACCATCTTCCTGTTTTTTTTAATATGTAATTATTTTGAGATGGTGATGCTAAGGGCTCAAACTTTAACCCACAATCATCAACTTGCTGAATCTCTAAGCAGCTGTAGAGGATTTATTTAGTAAGGGGTAATGTGGGAGGTTGAGTAATCCATTGAAATTGCGCATAATCACAGGAGGAATCACCTTAATCCTGCAGATGGCAAAATTTTGATATGCTAATTTGTTGTATATTTTAAAAGAGCTTGATTGAAATGAAATACAGTAACTCTAGATGAAATTCAAGTCAATCTAAGGTGACTGGCATTGAATGGGTAGGTGCAGATATTTTGTCATACCTACAATTGTCTCAATTTTAAGAGTTTACAATTTTCTTTAATCCATATCAGACAAAACAAGAAGAAGCGGTGATTCTGCAGCTACTCCATCAAATTGATTGGTATATTCTCAGCCAAGGAGCAAATTCAATGAAAAAAGCAATCCACGAGTTACTGCGATAAGTGAACCCCTTGAGCCAGCGATCTAATGTGTTGATGACAGCATTAGTTAAGGGTAAAAAAAACTTTTGAAGAGACACCACTCTGGAAATGAGGGTGACCGCCACAAACAAACACAACCCTCCAAAGGATGCTTAAGGAGGATTTGTGATGGAAGAAAGGCATCAAGGAATTAGCACCAAGCCTTACCCAGAAAAGAAAAAACAGCATACAAAGGAGATGACATCAGTTCCGATCCACTTAATTTACAACACCAAACCTGTAATTATATAGTCTGCAATAAGCTTGTATTCTACTAGTGTTGTGGTATGAAATGGAAGAGTAGAATTAATACACAACTCATATATTTGTTTGGGTGATAATGTGAAATGCTATTCTAAATTATAAAACGAGGAAATACAAGAAGGGAGAGAAAATACATGATTGCGCTTTAAGTGTGCCACCTCATTATGGATGACTGATATATGTGTCATAAATGGACCAAGGGGGTACTGTATTTTGCCATTGGGCTTAGATAGGAGGATTTCTAGGCATCCTATTGCGGTTTCCTCTCCACTCTCTACAATGGTTGATTGATGGAGAAGTTACAATAATAAGTGGGCGAATAGGCGACATGAATAGTGAGGGCCAAGATGAGCATCCCCACTAGGTAGGCTGCCCCATGATAGATGTTTGACATATTTTCCACATGTGGGCCAAGAGAGTATTAAGTCCTCTCTTGGGTTTAGTGTGAGCTTCGCTTTGGGTACCCTAGTGTGCTTCCTCATTCAATCTGTTATTGTTGAATATGAAAACCAAATATGGATATTGCATGACTTATCTTATGGATATTGATTATTAACATATAAAATATTTGTACTCACATGCTTGATCCCTAACCCTTGTATATATTATTTGAAATGCAAGGACAACTCAAACATTCCTCCATACCTTACAAAATGTGAACGATATGATCAATACCCTCCAACTCAACTAACCAAACGGAAATAATTTAAACTATAGCCATTCAGAAAATAACAATAGGCAATTAATCCCTAGGTTAACGAGACCTTACTTCATACTAAGGAAGAAACAAATAACCCACCTATTGACAATGTTGATGAAATTTCTGAAGCATACTCAAGACTAGGTCCCAAAGTTAGGGGAAATGTTTCCTTTAGAGATTACTATAATGCTAAAACACAGATTACCCTGAAGGGAAAGAGAATAACCCAATAAAGATTTAGGACGAAGGGTAAGTAAGTGACTTTACCCAACTTTGATGTATTTGGAAGAGTCACAACATGCTCATGGGTCCAAAAGATGGACACACATCTCTTAGTTAGTCCCATTGTGGAGGTAGACATTATTAAATTTGCTATCCTACACTTGGATGAAACTGCCCATGATTAGTTGCATCATGACCTTATTACATAAGGCCACCAACACATATGACTTATGATGTATTCACTTAGAAATTTATCAAAAGATTTGATTAAAAACACCTTGAATGTACTTTGAAGAACTCACACAACTAAAACAATATGAATAATAGAAGATTGTTTCACTGAACTCCAAAAACTTTTAGTCATGGTACTAGAGGTTTCTCAAAGTACACTCATGCTTATTTGTAGAAGGGTTGAAAGAATGAATCTGAGGTTTGGTAAGTGTTCTCAATCCTACAACAATCAAAGATGCAATTAAAAAGTTAACGAGATTAGAAATCACATCATCTAAAAACAAGCCTTATACAAAAAGTCTAACCTCAAAAGCCCCTTATAAGAAAATTGGAACAAAAAATTTGAATTAGTTCAATGTTTAGTAAATTTCTCTTAAATGAAATTTACCATAGCTAGTTGGAGTGCCACAAAAAATTTGTGCAAACATCTTTAATTTTACTCAATATGGCTATGCAAATCAACAAAAGTAGAAACATATAAATGGGTATAGCTTGATTAACAAATTTAATATGTGTAATCCTTTTGCTATGCCCAACACTACAAGGTAGAGAGGCTTTTGTAGATTTTTTAAATTTTTTTTTTCTATGTGGAATCTTGTTATCCCTGTAACCAAAGGAAAGCCTAATTACCTACTTAGAAGACTATCTGCTGAAGCAAAGCCAAGGACATCTTTCATCCTAACTTGCATTTAAGGGTCTCTATTAATGAGGGGCATTTGATAGAGGATGAATTCGACTTAGGTTCTAGAGAACTGCAAAAGTGATCAAACCCCTGTTGAGATTAGGAGAGATTGTTGGCACTTGGAGAGGTTGTTCAAGTAGTAGACATGTATCAATGACAAATTGTGTCATTGATGTCAACATATGTTCTAGGATTGCAAACAAACTCAAATTTTGCATGTTGCAGGTCATTAATCAATTCAATATGGACAATGATTGACTATTTTGGATGTGTGAGCATACTTTCGTGTTGTAGGAGTGTAGACATTATGTCTATGGTCATTGTGCTTTATGTAATAGTCTGTTTGAATTACAAATGATTTAGTAAAGACTAGTAGTAGGCCATGAGCAGGGAGGAAATAATACCTACAAAATAAATGTCAGAATTTAAACAATAATAAGTTCAACTATACTATTCTACCCTCTATCTTAACCCCAAATCTTAAAGATGTCTCTAGGTTGGGTTTCCTAACCCTTAGTTATTCTAACATCTTCTCTGGAGTGCACCCTTTAAGGTTCTTCTTGGACGGGACATCCTCTATCCAAGGCCAATCACATATGTATGTGTTGACTCAAAAGAATATTCTGGCCATTATGTAATTCTCATCTAGCCATTCATAGAGAGTTGTACTAATCTCTCGCATTGTTATGGAAGCCGTTCATACGAGGATCTAACCTCCTGCATTGGCACTATGAGATTCCATTTATCACTCATCTAGCCATTCATACGGGGTTGTGCTAATCTCTCCCACTGGCATGATAGGCATTCGTAAGAGGAATGCACTGACTTCTCACACTGGCACTGTGAGATTACCTTTATCCGAACTTAGCCATTCATATAGAGACAACCCCACACCCTACACTAGCACGTAGTCATTCAGATAAGGATGAGCTTAGTCCCTACATTGACACTAAAGGCATTGGATAATTAATTCTCTCATATGAATGTAGCATATGAATTAGCTCCTTATAATAGCTAATCTTTAAATATCATTCTTTTGAATTAATGTGAATTTCTAATATTAAAACTTTACTCTTGCAAATTTCTTATATTTCAATAAATATAGTTTATACACACACGCACACACACATATACCCATCATATCATTAATAAAATAAAAACATCTTAAAATAATATTCATTGTACCTTATAGGGCCGGTTGGTGCCTGATCCCTTTAACCTCATGTTGCATATAAAAAATATGACAACCCTTATTAGGAGTCCTTCGTATGCTTGGACAATGTTGGTACTTCTCTTTTAATATCTTCAAAATAATATCCCCCTTTTAATGGCTGACATACCATCCACATGGTTTATGACTCTTTTATATGGGGTTGGTGCCTTTACCACTTTTACGTCTATCTTGGAGCTCATGCTAGATATGAATCTTGTTTGTCTTTATTATATAAGTACGAAATTTCTGCTTGTCCTTATTGTGGATGGTGATACTCTTCGTTGAATCCTCCTCCACATCAAATGGAGCTATATATATTTTATTCTTGTTTGATCCCTTTCTTGTCTCAATTCCTTTTAAATTTTTACGTCTACCAATGATGATTAGATCACATGGGTTTGACTTTCCTTAGGCGCTCGAAGGTGCTTAGATGTTATATTTTATTTGGTCTTGTTTCACTCCTCTAAATATTCTCCTTCCTCTATTTAGATTGCATTCCCTTTTAGGGTATTGGTCGCATTCCTTTCGTATGGTGTTGATGAAAGTAAAATTGAATTGCCTTTTACATGTGATCCTAGATAAGTCAATAGCCCACTTTATGAAAGGCTGCAATTGTACGCTTTCCTTAAGCATGTTTTCGGTTTTTTATTATGTTATTGTATTCACATTAATATAGTTATTGTTATTGCTTTCAGAAGAGGTATGAGTGGAATCTATCATTCCTGGTGGACTTCAAAGGAACTGTTTTGGCAAGTATGTTGCACATTAATCAGTTCACATTTCTTATATTTGTTATCCTGAAGTAAAGGTGGTTAGCCTTTCCATCCTTGGAGCAAGTGTGCTCAGGCAGTGATCCTTTTTTATTTTCATCAAGCCCTAACAAGGTTGGAATTTTCTAACAAGGGTTTAAGGTCTCTTAACATGGATCTGTCCTTTAATAGGGACAATTGTACTAAATGCATAGTATTTGACTCCTAACAGGGTCACATCCTTTTATAGGGAACTTACATATTAGTACAATATCTAGTGGGTATCATCCCCATTGGGGTTCTTCCCTTTGATCAATTTTATAATTTTGGAATTAATTACATTTATGCACAAATGATTCACTCACCCTCTCAGTTGTGAGGTGTGGACTTTTCTTATTAACAATTGGTATTAGAGCACCAGGTCCTCTTTGAAAAGGAAGTTTAGTGGCTTGAGGAGATCTAGGATGGCATATAGGAAGGAAAGTTCTAAATTTGATTGAGACAACTATGACAACTCAAAGAATGAGATGAGAACTCACCTGATCTTTATGAGAATTGACTTTTGTTTGATTACAAAGCATCAATCTGGCATAAAATCAGAGAGTGGGCAATCTTCATGCGTATTTGATGAGAAGGAGGAATTTCAGTGTAACATGATTGCAAGAGAAGCCTTACTGAGTGCATTATCAAAAGTAGAATTTATAGAGGTAAAAGAAATTGATTCACCAACTGAGATCTGGACAAAACTAGAGAAGATATATGAAGAAGATGAGTAAACCAAGCAAGCAAAGTTGCAGAACTGGAAAGCAAGGTTGGAGAATGCAAGAATGAAGGAAGATGAGACAATTAGAGCCTATGTTCAAAGAATTACAAAGATTGTCATAGGGATAAGGAACGCAAGAGGAATTATGACCGAAAATGAAATTGTGTAGAAAGTTCTTAGATCTTTGCCACCATCCTATGAGAACAAAGTCAATGCTATTGAGGAGGTGATTCCTCTCATCAAGGGATTCAATAAGGAGACACTAATTGGTAAGTTACAAGCCTTTGAATCTTCTAAATTAAAAGATGCTTTACCTAAAGTTGTATCTGCATTCAAAGCTACTGTTCATAAAGATAAACAATGCTAACAAATATTACGAGTCCTTCTAGTGGAAACCTTGCAGATTATGCC
This sequence comes from Cupressus sempervirens, assembly GCA_028749045.1. NCBI lineage: Eukaryota > Viridiplantae > Streptophyta > Pinopsida > Cupressales > Cupressaceae > Cupressus > Cupressus sempervirens. The sequence continues at coordinate 140,213,495 of CM053783.1, read as the reverse complement.
AAGGATTGGGCAGAAATAGAGGAAGAAAAAAGAAAGTTGGATGAGCTTTAAGCTTTGATTGTGAAGAGAGAACACATAGCTAAGGGAAAATTTCAAGGCAAATTTTCTATAATCTGTTATTCATGTAAGAAGGTTGGTCACTTTGCTTCTATATGTCCTACCAAAGAATCTAAGATTAAGCCTAGACCTTGCAAGTCAAAATTTACTAAGGAATGTTATTATGCTAGTAATGATGAAATTGAAATCAAGGATATTAACTTTGAGGACAGTGATAATGAAGATGCAATAGGATTTGTTGCAATTAAAGATGAAAGTCCTATTAAGGAAGAGAAAGTTTTAGTTTCACATATAGAGAAGAATTCATAATGGATTATAGACAATGGATGCTCACATTACATGACAAGGGATAAAGACAAGTTTGTTGAGTTGAAAAAGTATGATGGTGGTGTTGTTAGATTTGGTGACAATACTAACAACACCATCATCATACTTTTTTAACGGAAAGGTTCTATAAGTCTATAAGACTAACATAGATAATGTTCTATTTGTTGATGGTTTGAAGCATAACATGTTAAGTGTTGGACAACTTGTAGACAAGGGTTACCATTTGCAGTTCAGAGATGGAAGATGAGTCAATTAGAGATCAATCGGGAAATGTGATTGCTATTGGTACTAAGACCAAAGGTAACGTTTCAATTAAAGCCTTGAGAAGTAAGTTGTTTTGTTGCTAAGATTAATGATGGTTATGGCATAGAAGGTTTTGTCATGTAAACTTTGATATTATGGTGAGAATAATTAGAGATCAATCGGGAAATGTGATTGCTATTGGTGCTAAGACCGAAGGTAATGTTTGAATTAAAGCCTTGAGAAGTAAGTTGTCTTGTTGCTAAGATTAATGATGGTTATGGCATAGAAGGTTTTGTCATGTAAACTTTGATATTATGGTGAGAATCAGTAATTCTAATGCAATCAGAGATTTGCCCAAGGTTATGAAACCTACTAACATGATGTGCAGGGAATTTGTGATGGGAAAGCAAACAAGGAACAATTTACAGAGAAAGACACTTACTACTGAAGGAAAATTGGAATTGGTGCAAACTGATGCAGAGGAATGTGGTGGGCTGTCAAGATTTGTAAGGGAAATACAAGGTATTCCAAATTCCCACTATGGGTCTAATGCACTTAGATGGGTCAAAGAGGTCAAAACAAAACCAAAGCTTTACCCAGTACTCAAAATGATTTAAGGTGTTTGTTCATCTCAGATATGAAGTGATTTGACTGGTTTTAGCCCTCTGTTCCTTGATTCAATTGTCAAACCCCAAATTTCTCCTATTAGGACAAAGAGCCCCAATTAGCCTGCCAGTCCTGATTTCTTGCAATTTACTGACAACTTCTCCAAAACAACTGACAGATTTAGACACCCATTTGGCTCCTTAACCACATATCAAATTCCTAGGTAGGCTTGTTTTGTAAAGTATATGCTAATTACTGATTGTGCCCTGTTCTTGGGCTTGAAAACTACCACTTTTACAAAGGAAGTATAAGAAATACTTAATCCCAACTCGCCAAACCTTGGGCAGTATTGTATTTCGGTCCCAATTAAAGGTTTCTGCAATCAATTTGGTTCTATGTGTTCAATTCCCATGAAAGCCCCAAATCCCTCCTCAAAACGCCCTAAAATGAGGATTTCTTAATTCAACTCTTGACAGTCACTTCTGGGATCAACTGATTGATCCTACACCATGTCTTTGATGTCCTTAACTTTCCCAAGCATAAAAACATAAGTCTCCTTCAGACGTATCTCCTACTGCTACAGGCTAGGCTCAAGATTCTTCCCTTTCTCCAAAAATCTCACAGGGTACCCATGCAAATCTTACTTTTCTTGCACATTAAATGCCAGGATAGTATAGTACATGTCAATATTGGTCCATTCCTTGAGAATCAGGATGCCATTCAAGAAATGGACTCCAAAATTCAAAGTTCTACTAAAGCTGGTTAATGAAAGCACTAATTTCCTTTCACCAGTCAGTATATAGATCAACAAAACATGCAAAGACTTACGATATGACTGTATTGATGTACTTTTTTCATCCAAATATTGAGATCAATCAATAGGAATCAGAAATCATAAGAAAATCTCAGATTTTATTGCAAAAAACTCCACTTCCAGCCATACAGTCATGTGTTTATTCACATCTCTGGCCGTTCCATCTGTATAAAGACATTTATAGATGCATATAAACCTCCTCAACCAACTCTAAGTGGTTAGAGGTCATTACATTTCATAACAAAAGAGAATTGAAGTTTCCCTCCTAACTACAAGTAGCCATTAAGATTAAGAAATTCGAATTCTTAACTTACAATTTATGCATTATTTGAGACTTGTAACCTAAAAAACCCATTCAATGACTTTATAGTCTTCTTCTAGACCCCTCAAACCATTCTAGTCCTATAGATCCCATTACATCATTATTCTAGTCCTGAGGTCCTTATCAGTATTCTTAGGACAATTTACCTTTACATTGAGATTGTAATCACACAAGGCCATAGTAGGTTCTAAGAATCTTTAATTGATCTAGTGATCTCCATACAAGTCTTTATGCATCCTCATGCCTTTTTGGTCTAAATTGAAGGTCCTAGTGCTCTTGCACCACATACAGACTTATGTGGTCCTACAGAGCCAAGAACATATTACAGTGAGAGATATTTTATCCTTTCTGTTGATGATTACTCTAGAATAATGTGGGTTGGTTTTCTAAGAGACAAATCTGAAGTATTTGATAAGTTTAAGATCTATAAAGCTAAAGTAGAGAATGAATCTAGATTAAAGATAAAATGTTTAAGATCTGACAGAGGTGAGTTTACATCTGATAAGTTTAATGCATATTGTGAGGATTACAATATACTTAGACATACTTTAGCCCTTAAGACACCACAATAAAATGGTCTAGCTGAGAGGAGAAACAAAACTATTCTAGATATAAAAAGAACCATGATGCTTGAAGGTAAGGTAATACATGCTCATTGGAGAGAAGCAGTAAATACTATAGTTTAACCTTAAACAAAATTCAGATAAGGCAAGAAGCAGGTGAAAAGTTCTTATGAGCTTTGCTTTGGTCATGTACCTACAATTAAGTACTTTAAAACCTTTGGAAGCATATGTTCTATTAAGAGAGATGATGAGATAGGAAAGTTTGATCCTAGAAGTGATGAAGGGATATTTCTTGGCTATTTTACTAGGAGAAAAGCTTACAGATGCTATAATTTGAGACTAAAGAAGATCATTGAGAGTGCAAATGCAAAAATTGATGAAAGATTTCAGGTGCAAGAATATGACTTAGATGAGGAAGCTAATCAGGCGAGCACAAGTCAAACGGCAAAAATTAATTTAGAATCAGAATTAGATTACTGGATAGTAAAAATTCTTTAAAATAGACAATGAGATACAAGTTGAAGTTGAAGAGCCAAGGGAAAAATAGAGAATGCCATGATATGTAGCTTTGAATCATTATGGTGATCAGATTATTGGAAATGCAAGTAGTGGAGTAATGAGAAGGGCAAGAATGAGAAATGAATTTTGTTTGATTTCACATGTTGAACCTAAGAATACTAGTGAAGCATGCAAAGATGAATCATGGGTTAATGCAATGAAAAAAGAGCTAGAATTATTTGAAAAGAACAATACACGAGAATTGGTTCCTAGGCCTAAAGATAAAAATGTTATAGGAACAAAATGGGTATTCAAAACAAAATGAATGAACAAGGAGAAGTGGTAAGGAACAAAGCAAGATTGGTATGTAAAGATTATTCACAGCATGAAGGTATTGATTTTGATGAAACTTCTGCTCTTGTGGCTAGATTAGAAATAGTTAGATTGTTTTGGCATTTGAAACTAACAAGAAGTTCAAAGTGTATTAGATGGATGTTAAAAATTAACAAGAAGTACAAAGTGTATCAGATGGATGTTAAATCAACTTTCTTGAATGGAAAATTGAAAGAAGTATGCATTGAGCAATCTAATGGATTTCCTTTACTAGAACAAGAAGACATGGTATGTAAACTTAAACAAGCATTCTATGGATTGAAGCAAGGTCCACAAGCTTGGTATGCGAGGTTAAATAAACATTTGTTGCATTTGGGTTTTAAGAAAGATAGTGCAGACAATTGTTGTTGGCACTGGAGACAGTGGTGTAGGAGTTGGAGTAGGTTCTATCTTTCATGCGAGTTGGTTGGCCAACTGCCTTTACATTATGCATTGAGCCATGAGGGTGGCCAAACACAGAGACTCCGGAGAAAAGGTAGGAGTGGACTGCTAGAGAGACCATAGTAGAGAGTTGAGTGGAGAACCTTATGTGGGAGATAATACAGGTGTATCGGGATGCATACTATGCTCTACGAAAGAGTCAGGTAGATCAGGTAGCAGCAGAGAGGTCTCAGGAGGAGACAAGTACCAGATTAGTGGCAGTAGAAGCCAGTTTGGCTATGCAACAATCAACTTGGGAGACAAAGTAGGCAACACTCATTGCCGAGAGGGAATCAAAGAAGGCAACATTCTTATCTCTGTTGGAGGAAGCAAAGCAAGCCAACAATTGGCTATAGATGGAGTCGGATGCAAAAGAGGTGGAGCTCAGGAATATAGTAGAGATGATGAAGACAGCTTTAGAGATTCAGATGCGGGCTAAGGTAGATTTGAACACTTGGACCTAGCAGGTGCACGAGTTATGGGCACAATTGAAGGCTACTATACCTGCATTACCAGAGACACAACCTTCTTCTTAGTCTTGTTTTGATGTACTTAGTTGTCTCTATTTTGTCATCCGAAGATGACTTTTTTTGTGGGGGATGATGTTATCAACAAAGTCTAAACACAATCGACGAGATTAGTTATTGTCTGAAAGGTTGTGTGACGGTTGAGTCACCCCTTCGGGATATATATGTACATTGTCCAAATTGAACTATGGATCATCATTGTATATTCTGCTTATATGAATAAAGTACTATCTCGTTCAGTGTTATATTCTAGTCTCTGAATGCAACAACTATCAGTTTACCTTGTACGGTAACTAAAAATAACTTATACTTGAGAATCAATTTGATAGTCTTTTGATTATTGAGGTATTTGATGCTGATGCCTTGTTTGAAGGAAATGATGAAGTAAGCAATAATTTTTTTTGAGGAAATGAAAGGTGAAATTGACATGTCAATGAGAGGAGAAATGAAATACTTTCTTGGTTTGCAAATAACTAAGATTGAAGATGGTATTTTTATGTCTCAAACTAAATATCTTAACGAATTATTAGTAAGGTTTGGTATGGAAAATTGTAAACTAGTTGGGACACCTATGGTAACAAGATGTAAATTTACCACTACTGATGATTCCCCTAACACTTTTCAAACAAAGTATAGATCTATGATTGGTGGATTGTGATACTTAAGTCATACTAGACTTGATATTGCTAATGATTTGGTATTGTGTCAAGATATCAAGTAGAACCTCAAGAATCTCATCTGGCAATAGTAAAGAGGATTTTTAGATATTTGAAAGGAACATTGGAATTTGGCTTATGGTATGATAGATCTAATGATTTTACCTTATATGCTTATACTAATGCAGATTGGGCAGGAAACATTGATGACATGAAAAATACAAGTGGAGGGGCAGTCTTCCTAGGCGAGAGATTGGCTTCATGACTAAGTAAGAAACAAGATTGTACATCTCAATCTACTGCAGAAGCAAAATATTTGACAACAACAAATAATTGTAATTAGTTTATTTGGATGAAACCAATATTGGAGATTGGTATATCTTTTTTTGAACCTATTAATATGCATTGTGATAATAGAAGTACTATAAACATGTCAAAGAATCTTGTGTTACATTCAAAGACTAAGCATATAGCTATCAAATATCATTTCTGAGAGAAAAAGTTGCAGAGAATTAATTTAGATTGAAATATGTGAGTACAAAGGAATAAGTTGGAAATATCTTTATTAAGCCTTTGCCTAAGGACACTTTCAAATATCTCAAAGGCTTGGGGTGATGGCCCCACCTTATGAAGAGTAATTGATGCGGGAATGCATCAATCCAGTACAATCATAACACATTCATACATTTGGATGTGATGCTTGGTACTGCTCCTTAGGGGGAGTGGTCGCATTGAGCAGAGCTATCCAAGAGCTCTTTTTTGATCAGATTTTGATAACAGTGTCTCTTGACTTGATTTTTGGTTGCAGATTGGCTTGATCCAAAGCAACTATTTGATCAGAGGAATTGCATATCTTTCTTAAGGAAAGAGGTTAGTTCGACAGGGAGAGAACTTTCGAAGGGGGAGAGATTGTTGATACTTAACATTATTATGGCACCCTTTGCCATTAATGTCAAAGGGGGAAAAACCTTTCATCAGGGAAGGTATGTGTATGGGAAGCTGAAACACTATATATGTTGAGGATATTTAGAAAGTTATACTTTTGGATTGATAGCTTTTTACCATATGTTGCCATTAATGCGAAAGGGGGGGATTGTTGAGATTGGGAGGGATTGTTGACAATTGGAAAGGTTGTTCAGGTAGCAGACATGTATTAATGACAGGCTTTGTCATTGATGTCAACATATGTTTTGAGGTTGGAAATAAACTCAAATTTTGTATGTTATAGGTCATTGATTAGTTCAATGCAAACAATGATTGGCAGTTCTAGATGTGTGAGCATACTTTGTGTTATAGGAGTGTAGACATATATCTATTGTCACCATACTTTATGTGATATTCTAGTTGAGTTACAAATAATTTAGTAAAGACTAGTGAGTAGGGATTTATGCAAGAGGTAGTTGCAGTATTTTGGCTATAGCTTGATGGCGAGCATAGAGGATGATAGAAGACTTTTTGGTGCACGTATGTTTGGATTTGTGGATTATTTGGTTAATTTTGGAAAGGTCGCTGATGTGTAACGTGTGATATGTTTCATTGGCAACCGATTGAATAATTGTAGTGTGTTGATTATTATTGACAAGTATTAATTATGTATTGTAGCATGTGAAACACTTCATGCAATGATTGTATAATTGCTTAAGAAGGCATGCATGCATTAACATGGTCCTATGTATTTAATTGTGCAATGGGGAAGTCCTAATAGGCTGACTTAATTGATTATTTTTAATTGGTATAAAGGAAAGTTATTTTCCTCATTTGTATTTATATGCTTGGGATGTATAGATGCGAGTTGATGTTGGAATGTCACAACAGAGTTGAGATATCGTCAGATGCTTTGAGAAAAGGTATGAATGGAATCTATCATTCCTACTGGACTTCAAAGGAATTGTTTTGACAAGTAAGTTGTAGATGAGTCAATGCACATTTCTTGGGTTTGTTATCCTGAAGTAAAGGTTGTTTAACCTTTCATCCTTTGAGCAAGTGTGCTCAGGCATTAAGCTTTTTTTGTTCTCATTAGCTCTTAATAGGGTTGCAATGTCCCCATTTTAGCAAGCTCCTGTAGTTAGGCTTAGTCAGTTCATCATGACAATCCTCGTGAGTTGGCAGTATGTTTTGAGGGTCTCTTAGGAAAACTTGCTATTCTTAGTAAGTCTATTTTGAGGTGGTTTCTATTTTTAGCAGTGCAATAGAGGCACTAACAATTGATCTTCATCAGTAGTGGATTGGGTGTTTACTGTACAGGGTAAATGGTTTATTAATACATTCAGACATTACACAAGAACATGTAACATAGAAGTATTCTTTTTATTATTTGCATGCATGCAGAAGATACTACAAGATTCAATATGATTGATTACAATGATCCTTACAAAATCCATTCCAGAGGTGTACATATACCTTTCCGAAGGGGTGACTCAACCGTCACACGCCCATTCAGATACTATTCTACCTGTCAGCTACAATATAGATTTTACCAACAACATCATCCCCCCCAAAAGAAAAGTCGTCTCTGGACAACAATACAACAAAACATAGTACATTAACTGACTAACTATAGATTTGTTTCTATCACACCACTTTCACATTTGTCCCATGCCTGCACCAAACTGGTCTCCAAAATACGTTTTATCTGTAGCCTCTGCTAACACAATACTGTCACCTTAGCCAATTTGACCTTGATAGCCACCTGTGTCACCTTCTCTGCTTCAAACTCTTGGGTACACTGAGCCAAGTGTTGCTCTACTGCCTCCAACTGGATGATCAGCTCCTCTCGAGCTCTCTATGCATCCACCAAGATAGCCTTACGTCCAACACCTACTCCGAGTGCCTCAAAGTGTAGCATCCTTCTCGAAAAGCTTCTCAAGTGCCCTTTCCACCTCTGACATACAAACACTCCATGCCTACAGTAGCTCTAGGTCTCATCAACTGGTCACACTTCCCACGATTGATGACTACACTGATTGGGGGTCTAGGGGGCATCGCCCATAGTGGGGTCGAGGGGCAGCACCCTCGCAGGGTCCTGGGGTAGAGCCCCAAGCACGCTCCCTGTTGCGATACAGGGCGCGGTCGGGGGGGAGCGCCCCCGCCGCCAAGACTAAATTAGCACCCTCAAACGCACACAAAACTCCATGGAACACACCTTTTTTGTGATTCTCTTCCGATCCAATACTCTTTTTGCCAATGGCTTATGTTTTACTACCTTTTTATGTCTTTCCCTTCCCTTCGGTATCATATGTTACTCATTCTGAACTGTTTTTATTTTTCGTCAATTTTTTTTTTTTAAAGAACCTCCTGCTTCCTGAAGAGTATGGCTCCTTCCTCTTGGTGCAGTTGCTCTCTTCCAATGTGTGACTGCTTTTCTTGAGGGTATATGGCTTCTGTTGCCTAAATTCTTTTTCCAGTTGTGTTTGACCTTTGCTTGAACGAGCCATCCTCATCCCAGAATGGCTTCATATCCCCTTCTTTTTAGTGGTATGACTACAAAGTCGAGCAGGAACAATTGTGTTCCAATAGTCACTGGTTGTGCCATTAGGATCCCTAGAGGCTTAATACCATGTTGGTCTGTAGTTAGCAATTGGAACGTGGGTGGCCACAACGTTGGCTGTCCCAACTTCTTCTAGGTATCTTATGGTAGGACATTTATCTCCGAACCTTCGCCCACAATTGTGTTTGAGAGGATTGTTCCCAATATACCTATTTCTACGACTACCGGATGCCTTCCTGATGTAAGGGCTAGCAACATTGGGTCTGCTGCACTTGTTATGCTTTCCTTCTCCTTACTGGGTTCTTCTGGTAGTTTAGCAGCTGGGGCTATGTTTGTGAGTGCCGTTCGTAGTTGGGGCATTGTGAGGATCAGATCGTTTAATTTTACTGGCACTTCTGTTTTTAATATCCGCCTTATGATGTTCTGTTTTGCACAGTTTCTCATTGAGGTACCCGCAGTGTCCACCTTCTTCGTTTGTGATTTTTCTGACTGCATCCCTTTCTCAATTTCTGCCTGTGCTTCTTCCAATCTCTTCTTTTCTTCCGTTGGTTCTGGGTACAACTTTTCCTATTTATGCGTGATTGCCAGGACTTACTCTTCGTTCATTTCTGTTTCGATGCTGATCAAATTCACTCCTGATTTCGATTTTGGGCACTTGCCATCTTCATGGTCTCCAGGACCACACCATCTACATAACAACTTCAATGTGTTCACCGTTGTACAGTTCCATGCAAAGTGGCCCCATAAGTTGCATGCCTGACACTGAACCATCGATTAGCCGTTCGCAACATATCGAATCCGACTACCTCCTCCATTATTATTGTTGTTGTTGGTGTTGTTCTATCCCCTTCTTTTATTTCTGTACCCACCTGAGGTGGCACCGTCATTGTTTGTGTTTCCGTTTCCTCCTAGTGTGGATGCTTCCTGTGTCAAGAGCACTTGTTGATGCCCTTTTGTTTTCATATTAAATGGGCATTCCTTTGTGGAATGTCCCACGATTTGGCATATAATACAAAACTGATTCTTCGGACAAGATCCCTTGGTGTGACCTTCCGTTTTGCATTATGTGCACCATAGCTCATTTTCTTTAGTCTGGCTATTTCCTTTCTGCATATTCTTGAATTATTTCATCATCCTGATCATATCCTTCTAGAGAGCATGGACCTTCTTACTGCCCTTTTCATCACCACTGCTATCTTCAGAAGAGGATTCATCCGAGTCGGATGATTTGCTTTTCTTCTTCTTTTTTGTTTTCTGTTCACTTTCTAAGTCCATCGCTCGATTGTATGCTTCAGTATACAATGATGACGGTACGATCTTCATTTTCCTTTTTAACTCCGATCATAGTCCTTTTATGAACCATCTCTTCTTCAATTCGTCTACTGGCTTACTTTCCATCTTATTTACTAATTCTTTTAACTTTCTAGCATGTACATGGACAGTTTCATTTTGCCCTTGTTTTGTGGTGTAGATTTCTGCTACTATCTCATTGTCGTCTCGTAGCAGTTGAAACTCTGTAATAAATTCCTTCTTTATGTTTTCCCATGTCATTAGATTTGCTAGATCGATGTTAGAAAACCAATTGATTGCTACACCTCGGAAGGTGGCTTGAAATTGCCTTGCCCATTCATCTTGGTTGTTTTCTCCATTCGCTATCCAAATCGTCTCGCAAGTTTTGTGGTCTCTAATCGGGTCAGCCGTGCCATCCTCGTCGAACTTTGGTAACTTTTCCTTTGGACCGGCCATCAGTACCCTTTCTTTCTTTTGTTGTGTGTTGCTGTTGGTACCTGTGTTGTTCTGTACTTCCATGTTGTTCTATACTTCCATGCTGCTCTGAACACCCGCGTTGCGGACACCTACGTTCTCAAGTGGCGTGAAGGCTTCCTCAAGGACTTGGTTGTTTCAACCAAACTATATCTTCTCGTCAGGTGTATCAGGGACGAAGAGTTCACCCCACGCTCAAGTTCCTTCGACACTCCAAGCCGCGCTGGTCCTTTCCCTTCTGTCCGGATTCCCCCTCGGCGTATACCAGTTTGCCAATTCTTCCTTTGTTCCTTCGATCACCCTTCGCCTTTCTTGGGCTTCTTCTATCAACCTTTCCCTTGATCGACTTGGCGATTGCACTCCATTCTTTAGTGCTCCTGTGGTACCGTGGTCACCTCCTGTGCCACCACTGTCGTACCCTTTGGTGAGTTGTTGGAGTCTGTGCCTCTGGTCGCTTTGCTGTGTGCAGTTTAATACTTCTCATGCCACCGTTATGCCGTCATCTTCACATGCATTGAAGAAGATGTGGCAAGCAGGAACGATTGGCAATATTCCATAACTTCTGATGACCATGCAGCTAGGAGCTCAATCATCGTAAGGCCAAGACAAAAAAAATTGACAATCGTTGTTACCGCATCAGTGATAGCTACATGCAACACGAAAAATCTTCAACGTTTTCTCTCCAAACACAAAAATCTACAGACTGCACACTCATTCTGAAAATTCTGAGAAATGATTTCATAACAATCTCTATCGTAGATACTTACACATTGGTGCCTCCAAATACATATCACACGAGAGTAATAGACTCTCTAAAGTATTTTGCAAAGATACTAAAAATTATTAATAAATATATTTAGTATTGCCATCACCAAATTCTGATAAAACTTTTGCTCATTTAGAAGCTCATTGTGATTTGGTAGGACTTAATGCTCGCACAACCGACCTCGCCAAAAAAACAATAATAGCCATTTCAAATGTTGCCGATGAGAAGACCAAGTAGATAGGAGAATAAGAAATGGCAAATAGAATGGGATGAGTCATTCCATCTTCTCATCTCCATGGCATAACTTGTCTTTGAATCCTACATGATCCCAATGCTTCAAAATGTTATATCCATCGGTTCAATCTACGCGCCTCAATCCTTTGAAAAAATTCTGACCTTCTAACCCAACAACGACTTGAAAGATGCTACACATTAATATTTTCCTTCTTGATTTGCAGTTTGGAAACATGCGGAGTGACAACAAAAATGTGATGCAGAAGGCATTGCAAAAGTCATGGATAATTATAGCAGAGATGATCGCCTCATGTGGAAACTTCTTGAAGTGATACCAAGGTGGTGTGAGAACCTCGAAATATTTCCTAGTAACCATAAATATGAAGCTACAAAAACTTTTAAAGAATATCAATAGAGAGATAAAAAGCAGTTCCGATAAACAAGATGAAATGACAATATTAAAAAAAGGCACTACAATCAAAGAATCACTAGACCGATCAAAAGGAAGAGCGAGAAACATCCCGACTAAAAGAACTGAGGATCGCCTCCGAGAAATAGAAGATGACTCAAATCATCGCAAAAACTCAAAAGATTATATTAAGAGATAGAGAAAATATCAGAAAAAAATGATGCCAAAAAAATAATGAGAATTGTAAAGTCACCATATGCGAGGATTTCAAGGGAGACCAAAACAACCAAAGCTATGACAAAAATGCCCACAAAGAAGGCATAGGAGCAATAGCGAGAAGAAAAGAAGCTAAAAGATCAAATATAATATAAAGAGCACGAAGCCTAAAATGCTGAACACCAACAAGAAAATAAATAAATATATTGTCGATATCAACCTGGCTTTGATACCATGTTAAAGATAGAGCCCATAAATCAATGATAAATGGCAATAAGAGAGATTAGAAAAGAAACAAGAGACACTCTGAATTATCTTGGGAAAAACTGTCAAGAATGAAGTAAAAAACCTAGTTGCAAAATATCATTTTATTGATAATGAAATTCAAGTGTACAATGCCTATCACTTGAAGGAGAGGCTCTTTTGTTGGAATACCGGGATCACTGAGCGGGGGGGGGGGGGGGGGTGCGGGTGAATTAGTGATCTATAAAATCATTCAAATTTTAACTTTAATTCAATGATGCAAATGCATTTATTCCATTAACATTATTAATCATATGTGGTTTAGATGAAAGATAAAATGAACAACATTGTAAATATACAAATTCAAATCATGAACACCATATTTATAGTGGAAAACCCTCAAGGTCAAAAACCACTTTCTCAAATTCTTTCTTATGCTTCACTTAGAAAATGTGCCTCACATAGCATACATTAAGCCTCACATAGCCAAATTGCCTAATATAGCATTCTTTTGCCTCACATAGCCAAACTGCCTCACATAGCCAAACCACCTCACATAGCATATTTAGAGGCACCCACTTCCTTCATATACAAAAATGATTATTTATTTCAGAGGGCTACTCTGTTTCTATACAAATCATTGGATTCAAGAACAATCTGCATGTTCCATCTTCAAACTTCCTGTAGCAACCAAAGTTCTTGTAGCAAAAACTGTTAGCATCAATAATACAAAATCTGCACTAGTCTTCAAATCTGATTAATAATCAGTCCCATCAAAATCTCTATCATGATCTGCATGAATATCAAATTCTAAACCAACCATTGTTCATAAGAATACCACCCTTTCATTGTTCCCAAAAACACTTCATTAGTCTGCAAACAATCTGATCAATAAATAATATTTTCAAAACCTATTGCCACATCTGCATTCACAAATCTGAAACAAATCCAAATCTGCATTATACTTCATTGTTTCAGTTCACAACTTTTGTAAAAATAGTCAACATCATTAATAAAAATCTGCATACATATTCCAGCAGTCAAAATCTGATCAATAAATGTTCTTGTTACCGTTTCAATCTGATTAAATAATAATCCATCAAGTCTGATAGAAATATTTAATTTAAACCTCTATTGACAAGTCAACTTATATTGCTGGAAATCTGCATTTTTAGAACTTCAAAAACCTTTTGATATAAATGAATGCAAGCGAAACGAACTTGCTATCATTACAATAAAAAAATCAGAAATTCTAACAACAATCTTCATGATCTTCCCATAATATCGTGTTTTCTGATTTTTGCTTCTCATAGAATTAATTTTTGCAGACAAGCATACTTCCTCATATATACTTCATTCCATCACCTTTATTTATAATGATCAACAAATTTGTTCTTCAAAATAGATTTGTAACCGATTTGCAACCAATTCCCTTTAATAAAGAATTTTGAATCTCTTAACATTAGCCATCAAAATAGCTTGTATTTTTTTTAAAAAAAAATGGTTTTGATATTCATTTTAGGTTTTCAGATGCATTCCAGATTATTACAAATCAAATTAAAATTAAAAACAAAAACTGTTTTTCCATTTTTATAAGTAGATTCTATTGGTGACAGGAACTTTGCGAACCTCCTGGAGCAGTAGACTGATTTTCACAAATTGCTTTGTTTGACCTTCTAAATGCTATCAAAATATTTTCTAGAAGAAAGAACATTTGTAAATAACCTAAATATCTTCACTTGCAAATTTTCAAAGCTTTATGAGCCCTTATAAAAGTTAGATAAATTTTCTACTAATTGCGAGCTCTAAAAATCTGAATCTGCAAATCTGAATATGAAAATTTCACAAGTTGACAAACATGAAGAATCATCAAGAATATCATTTCACCATCAAGAATTTCATTTCTCCCTTTCACCCTTTTTGACATCAATGACAAACATGCCAAAGTCAATATCTTTACATACCAACTGATGCTCTCTTCAATGTCCCAAAATGTGACTCTTAATTACAATTACAACTCTTCAAGTTTCTATGCCTCAACGAATGTCGAATGACATGTCATTACTTTTAATATTACAATTTAAACATAAGTGTCCTTTAAGTAGAAGGTGATAAGAACGGTAATAACGCCCATATTTCCAGAGATAAAGATCACTATTGTAGCTACAGTCTTCAATAGGTGTAAACATCTCCTAATGATCAGGCTGCATTCAGATGCCTTGGTAACATTGTACAACCTCTTTGATTAAACGCCACACTTGGTCATTTATTTCTGCTGTAAAAATGCCATTATTGGCGTCTATTCTGGTCAGCCACAACCATATTCCTAGGCTGCAATTTGTCTTGAGAGGAAAGCTAGATGTCACATGGCAGGGAAGCAATGCTAAACAGTCCAGCAGCTTATCGTGCCTTGTCCATCCCAGGTTCCTCATATTTAATCGTAATTTCTTATACTGTTGCAGCATTGGCTAAAATATACAATAAATTGCAATTGTTCCACATTTCAATATTTGGCATATTAATGTGAATTGTTTATTTAATATTTCAGTATTTTCATTTTACGCAGACAAATATATATTATAAAAAACACTAAAAATTTCAAAAAATATCACTCTCACTCTCTTTCTCTCAACAATATCAGTTAGAGTCTACTTGGGCTCTTTATAGTGGTATCAGAGTGAATTCGTGCCAGTTTGCGGGAAGTTGGGTTTCAGCATGGCTCAAAGGTTTATTCCAAGTAGACATGACACCCGCAAAGATCACACTTCTCCACCTAGTGATGGAGAATTTGAGATTTAGTTTGGTAGTACGGGTGACAAGGGTGCAAGTGGTTTAGGAGGTTCAACTAGTACAGGATATAGAGATGCTGGCATTGGTTCTGATATTGTTAGAGAGGCTAGAGAGACTTTTAGAGATCTAGCACATAGACAACATCATGTTGTTGATGTGCTGCAATAGCGTTCTGGCACACTGTAACGAATTGCACTTCCTAGAGGGTGGAGTAGGGAGAGGGGTACTCGAGATGATTCTGTCAGTTCACATAGGTCCCAAGTTGATGACGGGTCTAGAGTTGGGAATAGGATTAAAGCAGAGGACCGGGGGAGGACTGAGGATAGGATTGACAAGACAGGGTATACGGGTGCACATGATAGGCCACAACGACTTACTTTTATGAGACCAGAGGTTGACATGGTCAATGCTGAGACTAAGGCTGCGCCTTTTGTGGATGACAGCGCATTTGCTGAGTGGGATGCTCTTCCGCAAGCCATCAAGCAGAACCTTAATTTTGATAGATTTCTGACATAGAAGCAGGAGCATACTAGAGGTAGGCCTACATTTGAGAGACAGAGGCCTAGGCAATTGAATTTGCGAGAGGCAGCTAGTAAGATGACCTTAGCCCACTTTGATGGTAGTGGCAAGGTGACAACTCGAGCTTAGGTCCATAAGCTCGATACATATCTGGCATTGCATCTTGTGACCAAGGAGGACACTATTAGATTTGTTGTGCTACATTTGGATGGAGTAGCCCATAATGGTGGTACCATGGGTTGGTCTCCTTACATCATGATCAAATTTATTCCTATTAGGAGTTTGTGGACAGATTGAGAGAGCGATTTGATTGGAAGAATTCAGAGGTATATTTCTTGGAGTTAGCTCAGTTGAGGCAGACAGGTGGCTTAGAGGCCTTCATTAGTGAGTTTCAAAGGCTTTTAGTAATGGTATGTGATATCTCTGAATGGATGAGAGTTATGCTTTTTATGGAGGGATTGGTTGAGCCACTCCGAGGATGGGTTAAGTCCTTGGACCCACCTACCTTGTAGGAGGCAACAAAAACGGCGAGAGATCTTGAGTTATCCATGTCTCGAGGCAAGTATGCTTTGGAGCCTTCTACCTCTCCACATATAGATGAGGAACACTCATCAATCGCTGATGAAAAAGGGAAATCAGCTGGGAAGAGTGATGAGGCATCATGAGAGGATTTGAGGAGGAAAGAACTTTAATTATGGTGCAAAGGACCCTATGCTAAAAGACACACTTGTACATTGAGGCCTAGGGGAGTGACGAACCATACTTTGTGGATATACTATGATGAGATCGAGGCTGAATCCTCACAACAGCCTGTTGGTTTAGATGGTGATGATCAGGATTTCAGTGAGGTATATACATTGAGAATTGCATACAGCTTCATATTTGATCCCCATGTAGGATCTCTATTAGGTGGAGAGTTTGTTTGTGCCTAAGTATGATGTTTGGTAGGATAGTTTAGGTGGTGCAGGGAAAGGGGATGAATTGGGACTTCCTATTGAGTTTCTTCCTTGTGATGTTCCAGTTTCTACATCATTAGCACGAGTGTTGAGTGTAATAGGGACATCACACACATTTTTCTATGGGATCTTGGTGGAGGTTGGAGTTTGATGTGCTACTAGATTGCTTGAAGAAAAGCAATCTTGAGAAGGGAGGACTCTAATGTCCCCATTTTAGCAGGCGCCTGCAATTAGGCTCAGTCAATTCATCACAACGACCCTTGTGAGCTGGCAATATGTTTTGAGGGTCTTTGAGGCAGACTTGTTATTTTTATTAAGTCTATTTTGAGGTGGTTTCTATTTTGAGCAGTTCAGTGGAGGCACTGGTAGTTGATCTTCATCAGCAGTGGATTGGGAATATTCAGGGAGTTAGTATAATAAGTTATTTATGAGGCTTTAAATTAGTAAGACACTTTACCTTATTTTCATGTTATAAAATGAAAGTGTTATTGAGAAGCCTCTTGAAGTGAAAGATGTCTTCATGAAGCCATGTGCTTGAAAGTTATTTAATTAAATAATTAGTTGGAAGCTTCTAATTAATAGGTGTGTTGATGAAGCAACTTTAATGAAAGGTGTATTAGAGAAGCCAAGCGCATTATAAAAGAGGCTTTATGAAGCAATTAGATCCACATTCTTGTTTATTGCTTTGATATTTTGGTGAGGGTTTGAGGTTTTCCTAAGATTCTTGGGGACTGATTCCTCTGGAATGATTCATCAATTGTTGCTGTTGTAAAGCAATTGAATTGCTGTTTGAAGCTAAATTGATTATTCAAATTCAGTGCTGATGTATACTGAATTTTTTTATCTGATCGTGGGTGACCTTCCTTACTGTATTGACTGTTACTTGGAAGGGGGTTTTAGAAGCTGAAAATTGGTGACTGATATTCTTGATTCTTGAGTGCCGTTGGTAGCATTGCTTGGCATTGGAAATTGTTGTGTCTTGGTGTCTCTATTTCCTGCAAAATCAGGTGCCTTCATTTCTACATATTGGGTGATCACCATTTGTGAATTCAGGTGGTATACTTCTGCATTTGGTGTCAACATCTGCTAATGATTGTGCTGCATTCAAACACTCTGGTAATATTTTACAGCCTGTCTGATTAAACGCCACACTTGGATGTTTATTTCTGCTGCAATAAAAACACCATTACTGGTGTCTATTCTGATCAGCCGTGGCCATATTCCTAGGCTGTGATTTGTCTTAAGAGGAAAGCTGGACGTAGAAGTCCAGTGGCTTATTGTGCCTTGTCATTCCTAGGTTCTGTTGATGTCAGTTTTGTACCACTACATAACATATAGCAATTGAACACTTGATATGGGATATCAAACACTCAATTCCTCTCTTGAAAAGTTAATACTCATGAAGACATGAGAAAAACTCCAATGTTCCTTACACCTATGGATACTAACTTAGTTATTGATGTGATTTGCTGGTAATCATGTAGGCGGCCTTATGTTGTTCATTCAAGGATAATTTGGGTTTTGGGATGATGGTGGGTTTGTAAAATATATGAGTGCCAGATAATGTTGATGGTGGTGATGATGGAGGGGGGTGATAATGTTCTAATGACTTTTACCTTCCTAACTTTATTAGAATGAAATCCGACTACTCAACTACTTGCTATTCTACTTCTACTCCTATGAATGGAAGGATTAGCAAATGGATGGGGATCGAATTTGATGAAAGCTAACCAGCGGCTCTACCTCCATAGATGCAATGATTCAAAGGAAAAAGACTAGTTTACCACGCAAGGCTTCCCAACAAGCCGCTAGGATGCTAGTGGCCTAATTATAGATTCCTATCAAACATCCACTAATATCATCATGCAACTATCCATCTACTCTTACTTAACAACCTCTTGAAATAAAATCTACTTTAACAACTTCAAAGGAAATCTAATTCTAACTATTGGAAGTAGAAACCATGCAATAACACCAAATGTTCTTAATCACCATGCAAGTCACAAAAATGATAAAGAGAGGCAATTTTGGTATTATCTTAAGCAACAATTTTCTCCGACCCTTTTACAAATGAGAGCAAATGGCCTTATATAGAGGTCGAAATTACAACTGACGGTACAGAGAAAGAGGTAAAACCAACGATCTAGATTGGATCCTAGAAACACTAATTAAGGTTGCCACCTCGTCGGCCAATGAGAAGACGCCACCTTATCAATGGACCAATGAAAAAAAGGAAAAGTGACAACCAATGAGAAGGCACCAAAATGGTAGCCAATCAGAATCAAACACCTATCCTACCCAAGAAGGAGAATTTGCCACTTGGGCTTACATCAAATGATCTTCTATTATAGTTCTACCCTTTTCTTTCATCTTTTTAGCCAAAGTGATGAACTTGGCTAGCTTGTTGTCAACTTCCTTCATGGGAGGTCAAGGTGTATGTTTCATCTTGAGCTCAGCTGAATGCATCATGTTGCTCGCTGCTTGTAGTGTTTTCTCATGATCCTTCTCATATTATTTCGTGTATCCGATAAAGGCATTGAGGGAGGCAAGAGTGCCCAAATGTTTCTTCTTGATGGCAACCTTCCCCAACTCATTCAATCTCGATCCAAATTCTGTCTCATTGATGTTCTCCTTTTTGATATCTTCAAAATCAAGCGCAGCGCCAACATAGCTCATCATGGTTGAAATGGAAGTGTCAACGCTTGGGTTGTGCTGTGCAATCTCGTTCTGTACCTCTTCAAGTATTCTCAATCTGATAGTCAAGGCAACAAACCAAGACTCCACCATACTAATCCTCCTTCATCTACCAACTTGGCTCTTTCCAAACATTTCTCCGGTAGCTCAATGAATGCTTGTAGCCTGGGAATGACTAAGTCCTTGACTGGAAGGAAATCCTTCCATTCACCTTCAAATATTTTGAATTTGTCTCTAATAGCCACTAATGACCCGAATGTCGAGACAAAGGAAGGCAAGACATTTAGCCCATCTTGGATTGTATCAGGGATCCAATCCTTGACTTCACGCAGTTGAGCCTTATATCTCTTCTGTGTTGCTCCCACTGTCTTGAGGAAGGGCTGCCTGGTGCAACTATTGGATAGGCTGGCAATCTCTCCAATACTTGTTCTTGCCCTCCAACTTTACAATCCTTTCGTTTGCCTTCCTCAACCTTTCTCTAATTGAAACAATGCCTTCCTAGATCTCCTCACATTCCATGTCATTCGTGATTCTTCCCAAGTTATGCTCTACTATCTCATATTCCTAAGCCACAATCTCATCCAATGCCTTGTTAACCGTTGGTATAGCAATCTGAACCTTTCGGTGACCATCATTGTCACTCCTGATTACCTTTGCCATCGTCTTTGCAATTTGTCTTTGGTTCTCGCTATCACCCTTTTCCATTAATCCTTGGATGTTTTCAATTGTTCGAGCAGTCACTACCTCACCTCTTGGCATAAGCATTTGCCTCAACCATAGTGGTATGGTGCATCTCCCCAAATCTAGATTCGGTTCAACTTGCAAAGCATCACCAATGGCCTCGGGTGCCTGACTTATTTCCTCAATATCAATTGGCCCATCTTCTTCTTCACTAGTAACTGCCATGTCATCTCCACGTTGATTCTCTGATAGAGGAGAGTACTCGGTGCTGTCAGTGTAACCACTTGATTCTGAATCAGAGCTCACCTCTACTGCGACCCCTTGTCCACTTGTATCATCTTCTTGGCCTCTAGCCTCAATTATGCGTTTCCTTGACGGTGCTGCATTTTGTCTCTTTGCTGGAGGTTCCTGATGTTCTCTACCCTTTTCAACCTCCAAATCTCTCTTCTTGCTTCTAACTGTTCCTTGGTGCCGGCTACTTCCTTCACCCTTCTGCCTGACTGAGTCCACTACACCTTCTTTTGGTTTCATCTTCTCATAAGCAAGGTGTACCCTCTGGCTTTGTAATTTCCTTAACTTCTCATTGTACCACGACTCGGTATGCAAATTGATTGTCCTTGTAACTGCCTCTAAGGAACGATCCCGATGATCATCCCAATCCATTGGATTCAACTCGGTTCCATCCACAGTATCATAATCTTTTCTCAGCACATTTTCATCATCTTCCAGTTGATCAGGAATATCAAGGCCTCTCCATTTGATTGCCCTCATCATGTTCACTGACAATCTTGAGAAAGCAACTTTCTCACGTGAAAGTCATCTCATGCATTGGCCCAAAAATCTTCTATAGTGGGAACATGTTTAAATGCATTTCCATGAGATGCCTTGATAAGACCATTAGGATTGAATCCTTGTCTTGCTCTATACCATCTTAGATGATACCATTCCAATTCTTTCTCCGCAACTGCAAAGGCGACAGGATTGGGGCAACTATCATTGCCAATTTCAAATGAGAAGGTAATCCTTGTCTCACCTTTGAGTTTCATCATTCGGTCATAATGCTCAAGTTACTTGGCCAACTCCATCAAAACTACCTCGTCGGGTGGGTACCTTGGAAGTTTCCTGGGACGAATTGTGCTTCTTGCTACTCTAATATAAGTGAATTGTGGAAATTGGATGAACCAACTCCCATACTTCTTGACTTTTGCTTCCGCTTCTGATGAGAGCCTCTTAACAGGTGTCCCTTGCAATATCCTTACTGTTTTCATGGCAAAGGTGTCACAAAACATCTTATAGTCTTTGTTGTTGTGCAAATGAAGCTGTGGATAGCATTCATGCACCAAATATTGCCTCGACCCATTGCCAATTACTCCTAAGGCCTTAAGTCCAAGATTTTCATACAATCTTGCGATCAAATAGAATAGATAGGATCCCATATAGAATTGCTTTTGATTTTGTATGGTCCTAAGTTGCAATTCTAGATTCTCGCTTATGATCCTAGCCCAATCAAATCTTCTTTTCCCTTTTTCAATTTCATCAATAAAGAAGTACATCCAGTTTTCAAATTGCATACCTTGAGCTAGGCCCATGATCCGGCTGAGAAGCACAATGAGATCGCGATATTCTGATTTGAAATTTGACACAGTGAGCCTTGATGATTTGGTGACTCCCTTCTTGCCTTCGTGTAGCCAATCCTGCTTTAGATGAATGAAATAAGCCTTTTGGTTATCTTGGAATAACTTTGTCACCCGATCCATCATTACCACTGTCATGCTTTTGTACTGGGGGATATTGAATGCTTCTTCAACCACTTGTCTATTGATGTTGGCTAACACTCTTGTCCCTTCATCAAAAATGATGGACTTACTAACCAAATCGAACCGGGATGCACACTTCATTACCAATTTTGGACAAGGCAAGGTAGGAGGGAAGGTTGCCGCGTGTACAATTTCACTTCTGTAAATTGTCTTTGCCATGGGGGATTGTCCTTCCTTTAGTTTGTTCCTTAACTATATCATGTTTACTGTGCCGATATTGGTATCACTTATTCGCCTCACTTTTGAGAAGAAGGTGGTCTTAGGCATCATGTCTTCTTTGTCTTTTTTGGTGTTCGTTCCCTTTGGGTTCTTGCTTGCACTAACATCTACCATCCCAAACACTTATTTCTGCCCTTTCGTTCTAAGTGATACGGACTACCCTTATCGATCTCCAACCTTCTTTCTATCTATGAAATTTAGCTTATTTCTGCCTCGCCAAGTCCTATCTCGACACTTATCAATCTCCAACCTTCAACCTAGGGATGAGACTATCACTTATTTCTACCTCTTCATTACGTTAGGATGGATTACACTTATATCTCTCAACCTCAACCTAGGGTGGTCTAGCTTATTTCTGCCTTGCCAAGTGTCCTATCATGGAATCTACATTTATCTCTCCAAACTTCAACCTATCAATGAAATGATGAAGTGGTGGATAATGAATGCAAGAAGAATATAAGGGAAATGAACCAAGCAAGAACAAGGAATAGAATCTACCTTCAAACCAATCTTCACCTCTAAAAATGAGTAGAATTTTACCTTAATTTTGTCTTTACCAATAATCGGGCCCTCTTCAAATTCGGATCAAATCTTGGAAATTTCAAGCCTTCTTGTAGATAATGATGCCCTAGCAAAAATCAGAATTTTGACCTCCTTGAAATTGCCCACATTTGCCAAAATCAAAGTCAAACCCTTGGATCACATAGCCTCTTCACCAACAAAATCGCCCAAATCTGGAAACTGAAATTGCAACCTTTGGAAAGAAAATCAGACTTCAAAAAATCGCCTAAGCAAGAAAAAGTCAGATCTGCCCCAAAATCTGACCTAGGGCAAAAATTCGCCTAAGATGGAAGAAGAAAAATGCCACCAAGCAAGGAAAAATCTGCCCAAAAAAATCGCTTAAATCTGCAAGTTGCCCTTCTAGAGAAAAATCGCTCAACACATGAGAAGGAAGAAGATGGAATGAGGAGATGAGAGAGGGGGGAGCCCCTCTTGTACCAAAATTTCCATGTCCCCTCAAGTTGGCCGACTAGCCCTGTGGGAGAGGAAAATTAAATTAGTGTTTTATTAATGGCCCAACTTTAATGCTATGCTAAAATTAATTTTGCCCATAGTGAAATTTGCTCATTTAATTGCCGGTTGTGACTAACAATTGCAAAATAAAATTAGGAAAGCTTTGGAGATGTTAAAATTTTCATTTAATAACATTTTGGTAATTAAAATATCATTAAAATCGGATTTAGCAAGCTAAAATCGATTTTCAATTTTAAATTACCAATCTCTTTTAATATTTTTAAAATCTTTAAGGCAATTTTAACCAATTTAATGCAAAATTTTGCAATTAAGCCCACTTTCAATTTTGCAATGCAATTTTAAATTTCAACCAAAATAAATCATTTTCTTTAGCATCCAAAATCAATTTTCCAATTTAATTTCACTATCACAAAATTTTCTCTTTTCACCAAAAAATTCAAGATTTTCCAAAACAATTAAATCTAAAAAAATTTCATTTTGAAAATGCTCAAGATTATACAATTACATCCAATTTCCAAAATCTGTCTGTCTCAATTTTTTTTTTTTGCAAATTTATCCTGCTGAATATTGTTCTAACCATCGAAAATGTTGTCTTTGAAATTTGCTTGGCCTAAGGATAAAATTACAAGTTCTAGAAAATCAAGTTAAGACCGGGTGAAGAAAGAAATCCAACCACATCCTTCCTGGCCCGAAGGCGTTCAAAGCATAAAATTTCCAAATTAAAACTTTTGGACAACTCCAAAAAATTTGCTAAGGTAATCGAAAAAATTCCGAAAATCTGCAAAAATTGCCAAGGCTTGCCAGATAAAGGGGGTCCCCAAAAATTTTGGGGCGATAGTGTGAAAACCTCACAATAGGTTCCTCATATTTAATCATAATTTCTCATACTGTTGCAGCATTGGCTTGAATAAGCAATAAATTGCAATTGCTCAACATTTCAGTATTTGGCATTTTTTAAAAAAAAATTTTAAAATTTTTTAAATTTTAGACTGCAGGAATCGGTGCAACACGGCCCCCCTATAAACTGCAGTGCGCCTGGTAAACTTTTTAACGTGACCGGTAGCGCGCGCGACACGCCCACCGGTACCATGAGGACGGGGGAGACTAGAACCCGTGACCAACCCCCTGCAACAGGGAAGATTTAGCCAACCGAGCTAGGGCCTCCGCCCTAGTATTTGGCATATTAATGTGAATTGTTTATTTAATATTTCAGTGTTTTCATTTCACGCATATATATATATTAAAAAAACAAATAAAAACACAATTTTCCAAAAATCATTACTCTCACTCCCTCTCTCAGCATGGTCAGTTAGAGTCTGCTTGGGCTCTTCACAAAAATAGAGGACTTTGTAATATACTGATTAGTTAACTATTCAGGAAACAACAAGAAGCTTTCTAAACACAACACAATATTAAAATAGCCCTTTTGCCATTTATTTGAAGAGATTTTGCAAGTTTTAAAAGCTATGTTAAAAAGAGAGAAACTAGAACTTATCTTTGATATACAATTCCAACCTTGTAGTTTGAATGCTACTATAACAATCATTCCTAGGACTGTTGATCACATTAAAGTCACCACCAAGATGAAAAGTTTTACCCAACCATGAAGTCCACAAAAGAAAGCTCCTCCCAAGTTATTTTCTTCCTTAATAGGACTATTCAGTCTGTAAATATTCCCACAAGAGCTACAAGATTCTTTATGCTCATAAGTGATAGTGAAGGCTGCCAAATAATTTCACACTTTAGTAGGGTTCCAAAGATTACATAAACCAGCTAGAAGTGGAGGCCAAAAAAGAAAACCACACTTTATCAGGGTTTTGAAAGCATTGAAAAATGGCTAAGATCTCTAATGAATAAAAATATTAGCTCCTCAAACTCCAATGACTGCCCTAGAATTCTCATGTTGACCCTCAAGAAGTGATATTGCTGGTTGGAAATAATATAGTCAACAAAGAAGATACAACTAGCAAAATTGAAGTTTAAACCTCCTCAATCTTCTTCGAGATTGTTCTTTGCAAGTCTAATATCCAATAAGCTCTGCACATTTAAAAATCTTTAAATAAAGTCATTAGATTATTCTATAGATTATATCTCTCAACAACTTGGAGAATGTTTCCTACAAGGGGTTTTGTCCTCACAAACTAGAGATGAAGAAGCAGTCTCCTCCAAGTAGATAAGATAAGATAAATTTATTAATGTCCAAGAAGAGATCACAAGGGTTTAAGGGATTAGAAGACATATAACAAGGAAACAACTAGCAACGAGAGCACCAAAGGGTGTCCATAGAAAGCACATGAAGGAAAGCAAAGGCACCAAAAAAATAGAACAAAGAAAGACTAGATACTCCTCACAAACGAGAAGTATCCCAACACAAAAGATACAGTCCGGGGCGACAACGTGCCCTAGACTGTCTCAAGGACTTGGTGGGTGTATGGTGGTGCTGATGTTGTCAAGTGGACCCTCTGCAAGGTCTTACAGACCTAATGCGTCTTGATGGAGAGTCCAACGAGCACTTGTCCCCCAGACATGAGACACAGGAATGGAAAGAGAGGTGATGAGCTGGTGTGGATTTGGTCTAGACAGAAACTGAAGTTGCAAAGTGTAATCATGAAGCCGCATGGACTCCTAGAGATAAAGTGCAAAACACTGCTGATCAGTGTATCTAAAAAATGAAGAAATGGACATGCACACTCCGAATAAGCAGTGGGATCTCCCCCTGATATCAAAGTAAATGTGGCAACAGAAAACAAAATGGGTCTTAGTTTCCATCTCCCCAGGGGGATAAAGGGGACAAACCCTATACTGTCTGTCAATTTGGTGTTCAGTTTGTATGCATAACTGATGAGAACCAACTCTAGAATACCCCAAAGAGATGTAGAGGGCATAAGTCCAACAGGGAGTGAGGTACCAAGGTCGCACAGTAACCCTGTCCTGGATATCCATGTTGTGCTTGGCATAGAAGGCCGTCCTTGGGCGAAGTCCCCTCGGAGGGTTACTTCATGTTGTGATAATATACTATCTGTATATGTCGAGCCTTACGTGCTCATTCAACTCTTGTTGATAGGGAAGGAGGTGAGTAGGGGCATCTAGGGAGAAATGTAAGGGGGCAAGGCGATCCATCACAATCCCAATCAAGCCTAGAAGAGCTAATACCTGGGCGAACCCATAGCGAGCTCTGCCAACAAGATCGGAGATCACCATTGCCTTAGGAGAGCAATAGGCTAGGTAAGAATACCTATGACAACCCTCAGTAGTGTTTGCAAAGCTCCAAAGCCAATGGAGAAACCAAACCAAATGAAAGATGGTCTTGATGGACCCTTATTTTTTGGCAAAATTTAGGGCATCCATTTGAGGAGTGAGACTTTTGTATTCAAGAGATTGTTAATCTTCATCATTAATGTCAAAACTAAGATGCCAAAACATGTTGAAGAATTGCAGTGGTGGATGTATTTAGACATATTGGGGAGCAATGCCAGAAGTCTATACAACTCTGGACTATGGAGGAAGCATATGTCAAAGCCTCGAGAAGAAATAAGTGGAGCACCTTTCAAGGACTTCTCTATCTATATTAATCACACTCCATTAATATTCTGTGATTGCCAGGCCTGAGTGTTCAAAGATTTGATTTCTGTCTGAAAGCTCATTGTCCGATATCTGTATCTTCAGCATACTTCAGATTAAGAAGCCCAGTCTTAATTTGTGGCAGTTTGAGGGAGTTCTCGTCAAGCTTGTTCTTCTTAGTTTTCCCAAATCACCAAGAATCCATACTAGAGGGGGCACATAATTCACCAAGTTACACATTGAGAAAGAATTTGTTTAGGTATATATACAAGTTATTGGAAAGAGAAAGTTGCATTTGGAAAGCACAAAGATGACTTTCAGACTGGTGAAAGAATAATATGAATAATGGCATGAGTACGATCACTGCCGGGAAGACATGATAATCACTCATAACGATAGTGGTTCTGTGTATCACTCACTATTTTGAAGAGCCTGATCTTGACAAAGTGCAGAGGCTTTTGCACCATGATATGCACAGGAATTTGTCCCAATCTCGCCAGTCTGGAAGAATACTTATTGATTTGGACGATGCTTGTTAATCTTTTTTCTGCTCTTCATGTTGAGGTGTTGCTGACATCTCCAGGAACATTCTATCGCTTACATATCACAGGACAACAATAAATACATCCACAACAACTACACCTAGCACTTTACCAATGTGAGCAAGTAGCCAAAAGGGGTCCTCCTTCAGAACTGTAAGACTTGGAGAATTTCAAGAAAAGATGACCAAGGGATGTTAAGGCTTTGATGCTGAAACTCACAAGATACAAGTTGTGTTTTCAACATGTCTTTGTTTGGGTTCTCCCTAAATGTGTACGGCAATTCAGTAGTATGCCTGAGGATGCGAGTGTTTTTTCAAATGTAGTAGTGAAGACCATTGAGAGTAATGTCCAAACAAAACTTATTATCAAGGCATGGAAGAAGTAGCAACGATTTGGGAATCATGTGATATACATGAAGGCTATCAGCAATAATTACTAGATATTCAGTCCTCATGAATAGTGAATTGTTTCTCTTCCAGCAAAGCAAAGGATTTGGAATTGTATTATTATTCATTAATCTAATAGTGCTCTCTGTTATTGCAGATGAATGTATGTGCAGCAGAACCATGGCAGAATTTCCGGATTTCTCAGTACAAAAATTATCAACAGGATAG
The DNA here is from genome assembly GCA_028749045.1 of Cupressus sempervirens. Lineage (NCBI taxonomy): Eukaryota > Viridiplantae > Streptophyta > Pinopsida > Cupressales > Cupressaceae > Cupressus > Cupressus sempervirens. The sequence goes on along the minus strand of CM053783.1, from coordinate 140,185,522 downwards.
CAGAAGAGGATGTTCACAAGAGGCATATGGAGAAATATGGAAGCATATATAGCAACCAAAGTTATGTATTCAGATGAAACTCCGTCTATGACACAAAGCATGTACCGCCCATGGAGATTGTTTTCATAACAGTTGGGAGTTTCTATACAGTAAAAAAGGAGACCATGTGCCATAAAAGATAAAGAACAAATAAGCCAGTGGTTTAGAGTATGCCGTGTGTGTCCAGAAAAGAATATTCATTTCGAGTGCCATCTACAGGGTGTTGTTTTTGTCGAGATAAAAAATAGAAGAGTTTGGATGATATACGACAGACTTGGAGATTTGTGGCAACAAATGAAAAGATGATATTCGGTTAGAATTGCCATCAATTTCTGGATATTCAGAATTATGTGAGGAAGGCCATGCAAGGACTCCTGATGCATAGATCAAATCAACCCATCAAAAGCCCACTAAGGAAATGAAGACATAAATGAAGTGTAGAATGGCTTCAACAGTAAGGATTTAAGAAGGTTCGTTTGCAACCAGAATGCTCCAGGTTGTTCCCGGTCACTTTGATGCTTTGGGTTGTGTTTGGTTTGCCATTTTTGAAAGACACGGCTACATGAAAAAGGAAAGTTCAGGGGGATTACGCATGATGGAAGTTACGAGTATTGACCAATGGTTGCATTTTAATATAATTAAATCTTTAATGTTGGGTAGATATTAGTTTCAAAAGGGTGCGATGGTTAATAATGCTCCTTCATCCTTTATAAATAAGGGATGTAAAAGACACAACAGGGGATTCATATTCATACATATACATTTCTAAAATTTTTATGGCAAACCTGATATATTATTTTCTCATTGGTGGAGAAATGATTTTTTGAACTAAGCTATTGGATTGTGGATTATTGAATAAATTCTTACGAGATTTTGAGTTAAATTGTATTGGGTGGATCATCCGTAAGGAGTGTCTTCAATGCAATTTTATTTCCGGCATGATTAGTAAGAAATATTTATTTTAATTTATTATTAAGTTGTGTCCTTTATAAATAATTTTATTTATTTTCTATAAATATTTCAATATTCAGATAAGTGGACTGGGTCATTATTGCATTTTAAACTTGATAAACATAGATATTGTGAAATATTTAATTGTTTCCGTATTTATGTCTAGTTTGTCTTTGTAGGAGTTAAAGTGCATCTTAGACTAGTTTAAAATTGCATTTATATAATTGATCCGTTGCGCCTGAATTGTTAAAATTGTTTATAGTTTAAATACATTGAACTTTATAAAGTTGTACGTTTCAACTTATAATATTGACTCTAATTGCCCATTTAATTAAGCACTGGTCTTTATATTGCTCTTGATTCATAATCCATATGCTAGCAAATTTTTTATTTCCTTCCATTAAGGAATTGATATCATCATTTGTTGCATTAATCTATAATTATTCTTTATTTAAAACATTATCACTTTATACAATCATTCACTTTTATTCTTAACTCGTAATTTGCAGATTTGAAGTTTTCTATAATTCTTGCCATTTGGAAAACTTTCAATATACTCACATTCTAATCAATCTGTTATAAGGGTCTTGGATTTAAGGTTGTTGTCCAGGATCAGGTATACCCGCCTTGGTTTTGCAGAGCCAAAAGTGTAGGGAACTCGGATCACATTGTTCAGTTCCGTCAAGTTGGCCTTAACCAGTTGGATATCCCAGCATCAAGCAGGCAAGGCTCGTAGGATTCCAATCTGTAGTTTTAGGAACCAACAGGTCCCAAGTGTGAAAGGATGAGCCCCAAACTCAACCAAGATGATATTGTGGGGGGTGGACCGATGGCATTTGATAATGCATTTGAAGGAGGAGGCTTTGGATTCTCAACCAAAGCCCAATCATAAACCAAGAGAGAGGGCCCCACATAATAGAGCCATAGAGGATGTAGAGGATGATCGGTTTGACCAAAGAGTTCAAAAGGAACATCTTGGTCATGGTATCTTGGAAGTGGTGTCTAAAGTATTGTCTCTCAAGTATAGCCAGGTAGTCGAGCCCCTTATTAAGATGAGGCTACATGACAGATCTCAAGCCGAAACGAAGCCTAGAGAACTTAACCCCTAGTTAAGTGTAGGAGGATGTGATCTCAATTTCTAGGCCTTGAAAGTGGAAATGGAGATGCGAGGTCTTCAAGCAATTGAAGACCATCACTTGGGCCTTGCCCATCTTTGTGACTAACTACCACAAGTAACAAAAGGAGGCCAACTCATCAAGGAGCCATTGGAGCTCCTCAAGGGAGGAAGACACAAGAAGGACATCGTTGACAAACAATAAAATGAAGATCAAAACCTGGTGTAAATGACACCTATTGCCAGGGAGTGAGAAGTCACGGAGGGAAGTCTCGAACTCATCAATAAAAATACCATTGAGAGTATGAGAGAGAGTTAGGAGAGTAGGAGAGAGAGGGCATCCCTACTTCACCTTAGTGGTGCTTTAGATAGGATCTAAAAACCCTAAGGAGTCTTGAACCTGCCCACAACACCCTCATAAAACCTCCTGATAGCCGTCAAGAGTTTCTGAAATCCCAAACCCATGTCTCTGGAAAAGTGTCGTCCGAGGAACAGAATCAAAAGCTTTGCAAAAATCAACAAAGCAATAGTAGACTTTTGCTGAATGGTCTTGCGCCTCCTTTATGATAGTCTGTAGGGTCAATATCGTCTATGGTTTGAAAATCAGTACAAAATCTAGCCTACCCCCTAGCTCGACAATGCTGTTGATCATGCTCCCTGGATAAGATAGTGTTCAGTACAATGGCATAAAACTTGGCAAATATATGCCCAACCATGATGGTCCTATAGTTATCGAGGTCAAAAATTGACCCAGTCTTATGGATCAGATAGATAATATGCTGCGACTAGGAATCAGGAAAACCGGTGTATACCACATTGTTAAAGAGTACTATGAGAAAGGAACCCAAAATAGCAATACCAAGGTTGAAGAGCTCCGCTTGAATCCCTTCCTCATTCGTCATCCTACTACTATTCACACATCTCATAGCCTCATTGATGTTGGAGAAAGTAAAGAGGTGGCAATGACACGAGGGGGTGAGGTGGAGAGGAGGCTGGTTAGAGATATCATAGAGGGTGGAAGTGTGAGAAAACAGGGTGGAGGTAGGGGGTGGTGAGGAAACATGGTGTGCCATAAGAGTTTCAAAAACTATAGAAGAGGCACAAAGGGAGGTACACTGTATCATGGAGAAGGTCTGCTTCTTGTGGGAAAGAAAGTGATAGTAAGCGATCCTCAATTGAATAAATGAGGGGGAAAAAGAAAGAGTGGAAAAATTTGAGCGAATCGATGGGCGAAAGGATTTGCAATCCTCATCAAATCATTGATTCTTGGGGCAATTACTCTTGAGCTTGGGGCCGCAAGAAAGGGAGGAGGTGTGGTTGGGAATGAAGAGGAGGGTGGACTACCACAAAGTGGCCACCAACGACTAAAACATGGAGCGAACATCCCCAAAATCAGTGAAGGAGTCCTTGGGAAGGAGACATCTAAGGTGAACGACAAAGAAGTCATGATCACTCTCAAAGAAGCAAAAGGAGGTAGGGGTGGGGGTGGTCACCTTTGGGGAGTGGGGGGAGGAGATGGGTTAGAGGGGTGGGCAGAGGGGAGACCCTTAGGGTAAGGCTTAGGAAGGCATGATCGACCAGGGGGAGGCGAGAGATAGCGAAGTAGTTGGAGGGGATGAGGGAAACACCAGATAGAGCATAGTCAATGATGCTTGGGCTGCTATAGTTAGGCGATTAGGTGAAAGGACCGAATCGAGGAAAACAGGAAAGTCCGTTTAGGATCACCAAGCTTGAAGACTTGCATAATTGTAAGAGATGACAACCGTACCTAGTGAGGGTTTCCTGACTGTCCTAAAAAAATGTTGCAAGCCTAAGGTGTTTAGATCCGATTTGATTGCACAAACTGGGTTAGACTCATGGTTGTAGAGGGGGGTGTGAGGGTCTCTGGTTCGAGCATTAAAGTCCCCTAGAATGATAATGTCACACATGGTTGAAAATTTGGTAATGCTTTCATGCAGGTCCTCAAAAGGGTCACCATACTCTAGGCTATGAACAATGCAGTATGAGGAGGCTGAGGAAAATGGCACACAATGATGAAGATGTCCCTGAAATGAGACGTTGTCTAACCAATATGAATCCACAAGTATTTGGCTGAATTGCTTGAATGAACCATAGAAATCCTGCTCAAGATGCGGTCGTGAACCAAACAAGCAACTCCTCCTGACCCTTTGACCCGACCAAAACACTTGACCTCATCCCTAAAAAAATATAGCGACTGGTAATTGGAGATGCCTGGAAGAGGATGAACAAGGCTCTCATGGCTTTTTGTAACAAGGAGAATGTCAACAGAGCCAAGAACATCCTGAAAGAGACCCAACAAGGACCATGAGGTGTCAAAATGAGGGTCCCAATCCTCCTTTTGTAGCTTTTAGGCCATGTGCTCGGAAAAATCGGAAAAACTTCTTTTATTTCGCTACTTTTCAAGAATGTTTACCATTTTTGTTTGTTGAAAAAACACTTTTTTTTCTTATTGGAATGCCTTTCTTTTTTAATTTAATAAGAATCATTCCCCTTTTGTATAAGCCTTTTAGGAAACTTTCAAGAAACTCCCTTTTAACATCATTTCATTAATCTATTAAGTGTTTTACTTTCAACTCTAAAAAATAATTTAATATACTTTAAAAATATTTCTAGCACTTAAAGTCACTTTTAAGCATCCCATCATTTTGAACTTTTCATCCTTTTTCCAATGAGCTATAACATTGAAGTGCCTAATAAATATAGTTAATTTAAGTGACAACCTTAGTGAAATTAACTCAATATAGCTCAATAATACACCCAATTAATGACAAGATTTGAAATGCTTTGAAATTGAAATCTGATTGTGTAGGAGTGATTGCGATGATGAAAGATGATATGCAAACCCAACTAGGTTAAGAAAAGTAGATGCTCCATCCAATAATCTTCGAGCCCAAATTGGAAGTTGGAAATAACACCTATAAGCATCATATGACTCCTCTAAATCCTCTAAGCTCCTCTAAATCCTCTAAGCTCATTGGAAACATCAAATTACCCCTTTGAACAACCTGACACAAATTTAGAAAGCTAGTGACAAGTACATTGCTAAAGAACTTCAAATGGGGACACACATATTTGTAGTCTAAAAATTGTGAAGTTAAAAATTGGATGTTAAACATTTTAAGCATCTTTTGAGGATAGGGGGACAATTGATATTTTAGGTGCAAAAGTGGACTTCGGTAATGAGGGGCTTAAGTTTTGCAATTTCAGATTTAGGGAGGAGAAGATCAACAAGGCTTGTGAAAAGCCTTTGCATCTGTTAATTTGAAAAATATTAGAGGCAAGAAAATTGTGTTTGATAATAAGGAGGAAATTGAAGATGAGGAGTATCTCACTCAATTAGAAGAGAAAGTGTTTGGGGGGACTTCTGTGGGGATTTTCACGAGAACGAGTAGAATGACTTTGAGGATGAATAAAGGAAAGATGGGGATTTTGAGGTGAAGAAAGGAGAATGTAATGGACACCCTAGAATTGCCCAAAAATTGAACCAATAATTACTCTAGCATTATAACATAATTTTCCAGTAATGACTCCCCATCTTGCTGCTACAATAATATGAATAGTGCTGCACTACAGTGCTGCTATAGTAAAATCTACCTTCAATCAGTCCAACACCCTCGTAAAATCATCCCTTGACAATGGAATAAGCATCGGAAAAGAAGCGAGAATGATATGAGTTAACACCCAATCCGCCTGTAGCTGGAAATGCGCTCAATCTGCTTATTAATGAAGCTGATAGCAATGAATTCCAAAGGCCAAACCCCAAGGGAATGACATCTAGAATGTCACAAGAGAGGATAGACATCCTCTAATGCCAAGAAGAGATCGGCAACTCACACATCAATTTTCTTCTCATATTCCACCCGCTGAATGAAGCCACTAATGCTCCCTTTGATTCTTTCTCCAAGGGTCCATTCCACTCACATGAGCAATGTGGGATAAAAAATGTGTGGTATAAAACATATTAAAATAATCACTTATGTCTCCCTTAGGCACCTCTTTTGATTTGCACACATCCCCATAAAAATACTTCAGGCATAAAAATATATTAGCTATCGGAGTCCGAATAGCACAAGTGATAGCTCGTCCAAAAGCTCTCGCCGCGGAGTATCAAATTCAATCACCAAAACTAGCCTCCCCTATGTCCTGCTGACTTACTAAAAATAGTAAGTATGCCTGAAACTGAGTAAATCAACTCTGTTTTGGCCCAAATTGGAGATGATTAGGCCAATACACTCTAAGATCCCTTTAAACCCTTCGTTAGCCCTTGGGACCATGTAGAACTAAGCTAATGCGCACACACTTGGTCGACTGCTAAAGTGGGTACATTACAGTTCGCCCGCCCCCTTTGAAATTGCTTGTCCTCAAGCAATCTTAGTTTGGCCTGCTAAATAACCTGCTCACTCTCCCATGTAGCATCCTCCTCTGACAGGTCTTTCCATTTGACCAAATACTCCTTTACTATCCTAGATCTGCGTTTCCTCTCTCGAGTGTTCAAAATAGCCTCAGGTACTAATATGAGCTTCCCCTCCTCATCCAAAGGGGGTAAATTTGTAGAAGGAACTACACTTTGACCAGTGGCTTTCTTAAGCCTCGATACATGAAATACATTGTGCACTTGACTACCCTCTGGAAGCTCAAGCTCATAGGCAACTTCTCCCACTCTGCGAATCACCCTATAGGGACCATAAAATCTAGGCTTGAGCTTCTCTGCTCCGCTCCCCGAGCGATGATTGCCTATATGGTTGTAGCCTCAAATACACCATATTCGCTACCTCAAAACTGTGCACTACCCTATGCTAATCAGCATACAACTTCTGCTTATTTTGAGCTTCTTGTATGTTCTCCTTGAGTGCTCTCAGGATATCCTGACTATCCTGCAACAGGTCTTTGGCTTTGGGCACTCGGCTGTTCCCCAAAACTAAATCCATAAAGTTGGGTGCGTCATACCCATACAATGCCATAAATGGAGTCATCCTAATGGTCATGTGATATGTGGTATTGTAACAATACTTCCCCATGTATAACCACTTGACCTACGATCTCTGCGGCGAAGTCATAGTTTCGGAAATAACCTTCCACCCATTTATTTACAATTTCCGTCAGCCCATCTCTCTGAGGGTGGTAACTTGTACTAGGTGTAAAATTCGTACCGCACAGCCTGAACAACTCCCACCAAAAGGCACTCATGATCTTGCTATCCCTGTCACTAATAATAAATCTTGGTATCCCATGCAACCTAAAGACCTCTCTGCAGAATAAATCTGCAACCTGTGCTGTTGTATAAGTAGAAGGAATAGTAAAGAAGTGAGCGAACTTTGCTAATCTGTCTACCACCACATAAATACTATCTCTTCCTTGCACTCGTGGTAAACTAGTGATGAAGTCCATAGAAATATTTTCCCATTTCCTATTCGGAATGGGCAAGGGCTGTAGTAAACCTGTAGGAAATGTGTGCTCTTCCTTATTTTGCTGACAAACTGCGCACTTTTTGACATACTTCTCAACATCATCCTTGAGCCCTCTCCATGAGAACCTCTCTCGGATCTGCCTATAGGTCTTGAAGATCCTTGGATGCCCAATTGTAGGTGCATCATGAAATGTCCTCAGAATATCCTCTCTAAACTGTGATGTAGAGATCAAATAAACCCTATCCTAAAATCTGATCAACCCATCTAACACTGCATACCTGTCATCTTGAATGGTGCTTGTAACTATCTCAAAAGCCCAATCATCTCCTGCATACTTCGCTGCAATTCAATCTCTCCAATCTCCTGAAACCTCTGCTAGAGCACATAAGTGAGGTCTCCAAGATAAAGCATCAACCACCACATTTTTCTTACCTTTGACAAACTCTATATCAAAGTCATAAGCCTGCAATTTAGTAACCCATTTCTGCTGCTGATCATTAAGATCACGCTGGCTCAAGAAGTATTTTATACTATTGTGATTAGTTTTGATCACAAAATGCCCACCTACCAAATATGATCGGAATTTGGCCAATGCATGCATTATGGCCAACATTTCCTTGTCGTAGATAGAATAACTCCTCTCAACTCCTCAGAACTTCCTACTCTCGAATGCAATGGGGTGTCTCTCCTATATCAATATTGCTCCTATCTCGTCTCCTGAAGCATTACATTGAAGCTCAAATGGCTTTGTGAAATTACGTAGAGCTAAAATTGGACAAGATGACATCAGTTGTTTGAAGTGGTCAAAACATCTTTGTGTTGCCTCTATCGATGTGAAGGTTCCTTTCTTGGTAAGATTTGTCAAAGGTGCGGCAAGCTGTGAGAATCCCCTAACGAACCTCTTGTAAAAACCACATAAACCAAAGAACCCCTTAAGCTGTGTGAGGTTTGTGGGAGTAGGCCAATCCACAATAGCTCTAATATTTTATGGATCAATCCGAATACCATTAGCACTAATTATATGCCTAAGGTAAAGGAGCTCGGTCATGCCAAACTCGCATTTTGATTCCTTGACATACAATGACTCTCTATCCAAAATAGTGATGCAAGAGCATCTTGGGTTTTCTTGCAATCCCGCATGTTTGGAGGGGTTTTGGTTAAGTGTTGTGGAGCTTGGCAGATATTGGTGTTCGGCATACTCTAGGAGCTCAGCATGGTCTATGGAACTCGGCATGGTCTTGGAGCTCGGCATGGTCTATGGAGCTCGGCATGGTCTTTGGCTACTCAACATGGTCTATGGTTGCTCGGCATGGTCTTGGGACTCAGTATGGTCATTGGTTACTTGGCATGGTCTTTGGTGGCTCGGCATGGTCTGGGAGGAGCTCGACATTGCTTAGGAATTTGGTGCCTGTTGTAGGCCGTGTAAGTAATTTTCCATAATGAGTTAGTGGATGAAAATTTCAGGGATTGAAGAGGGCCTAGATTTCTACCTATGGTTCAAAGCGCGAGTTCTAATTCATTCGGAGCTAGGAGATATTGCAATTTTACTCAAACATCGATTTTGGGCAATTAATTGTTGTTGTTGGCTGACTTGTGGCATTTAATTTATGTATTTGTATTTAATTTGTCTTCTGGGCCGACTTGTGGCTTAGATTGGTATAAGTAGGGGTTGTAGGGAAGTCTTTAGTGATTATTTATCCATCGTGGAGAAGTGGAGGAGCTTGGAAGAGCGAATTTGGAGAAGAGCTAGTAGCTGCGGCTTGGAAAACAAGGGGATTGCTTGGTGGGCTTGCGAGCACAAGTTGAGATCTTCCTGGGGGTTTTCTACCAGAGTGTGGATCTAGACTAGCTCTTGTTTGGATTGGGTCTTGAGGGATCTTGCAGAACTATTACTTGCTTTGTATTCGGCCTTAACCGGGAAGGCCTTACAGCCCGAGACATTGCATGTAATCAGTTATATTTTATGAATATATTATGGTGATTTGGTATCAGATCTTGCATTATTGCTTCTTGTTGTTGTGTTTCTGCTATGTGATTTTATAGTTGGGGGTTAGGACATCTCCTTTGGGGATTTTGCTACCTTGCACTGCGTCAAATAGACAACACCTCCTCCAAATGCTACAAGTGTTCCTCCTAGGTCTTACTGAAGACCAAGATGTCATCAAAGAAGACAGAGACAAATCTCCTCAATTGCCTCCTGAACACCTGGTTCATACAACTTTGAAATGTGGCAAGTGCATTGGTTAGCCCAAATGGCATAACCATAAACTCAAAGTGACCATAGTGACATCGGAAGGTTGTGTTCTCGATGTCCTCTTCTCTCATCCTGATTTGGTGGTATCCAGATCGAAAATCAATTTTGGTGAAGAAGCGTGCACCATGCAACTCATCAATCAGCTCATCAACCTAGGAATGCGATCCCTGTTTTTAATTGTTTTTTCGATGCACATGCACATTGTCCCATCCTATTTCACTAGAACTACTGCTGAAGCAAAAGGGCTTTTGCTAGACCTAATGTGGCCCATCTCCAATAGCTTCTTAATTGCCTTCTCTATCTCATCCTTGTGTTTTTTAGGATGATGATAGGGGGTAATCATGATCGGTTTGACTCCCTTCTCGAGCTTAATAACATGCTCTATTCCCCTGTCAGGAGGAACTCTGTGTGGAATATCGTCAAATACTTTGGCATGCCTGTCAAGTATCTTCTTGATATCTAGTGGATGACTCTTTACCTGTGGCTCCTGTGGGGTTGGCATGATGAAACACTCTGCTGCCCACTCTATGTCATTATGCCGAAAATGTCTATGCATTCTCCTTAGGGAGACTACTACAAAGGGTTCTTCCCTCATACTGGAATCTCATCTTTAGTTTTGCTAGGTTGAGTGTAACTCAACTAGCCAGGCCATCTATGTCATGTCGAGGATGACATCATAGTCTCCCATGTCTACTACACAAAACTCATCCTCCAACTCAAAGCCATCTCGAAATGTGATGTGAAGATTAAATATCTTCTGAGTGCATAATAATTTGTCACCATTAGCTACCATGACTCTAAACCCAGCGTGCTCAGTCTGTAAACCTCTTGTGGCTACTAACCGTGCATCTATGAAGTTATGTGTAGCCCTAGTTTCAATGAGAGAGATCACTTTCTGCCCCTGGATAGTACCCTTGACCCTAAATGTGATCGCCTTTTAAGCCCCTGTCAATCGTGCCAATGACCTATCATCTTTAGAAATGATGTTCTCCTCTGGAGTGCTATCTTATTTGAATTAGAGTGCTGATCCTCCCCCTTTGATTGTGACTCCTCCACTGGAAAATATTTCATTTGATTTGCCTTAGCCTTGAGAGGGCACCTATGAAATAAGTCCCAAGACTCTCTACAATGAAAACACAACTTCTTCCTCCTCAACTCATTCAGGGTGTCATTATCTAACTTCCTATTATCCCCGTTTTGTTGTGCATCTTGGTAAAAAGGTTTTTTGTCCTTATCCTTATCCTTCTTCGTATGTGAATCCCTAGGCTGAAATCTTCTCTTAAAAGAAGGTGCTAAGTCACGAGCCTTCTTAGTGGCCTTCTGTAGTGTAGTCGGGTCATGCCCCTTGACCCAACCCCTTAAGGAGTCTGAGAGTCCATCCATAAATAGCACTACTAATCTCCTATTTGAAATATCTATAACTAACACAACTAAGCTCTGAAATGCACTAATGTATGTCTCAATTGATCCCCACTGCTTGAGCTGTGCCAACTCTTTAAACTGTAATTTAGGATCTTTGGTATCAAATCTTGTTGATGTCAGTTTTGTACCACTACATAACATGTAACAATTAAACACTTGATATGAAATATCAAGTCCTCAATTCCTCTCTTGAAAAGTTAATACTTATGAAGACATAAGCAAGAACTCCAATGTTCCTTACACCTGTGGATACTAACTCAGTATATCGATGTGTTTTTTTGGTAATCACGTAGGTGGACACGTTATTCATTCGAAGATGACTTGGTGGTACTTCGCTTACTTGACTTGTTCTTTTCTCTTTGATCACTTTCACTTTCAACTACTCCTACCACTAAATACTTATTGCTCTACTACTGCTCCTATGGATGGAGCAATTAGGAAATGGACAAGGATCTAACCAAATGAAAGCTTGCCAGCGGTGTTACCTCCATTGGTGCGATGATTCTAAGGGATATTATTAGGATTTTCACATTGACACCCATCTTCCAACCCAACTTGAAGTACAAGCCGAAAGATGATATGCAAGTAGAACTTAGGAGCGATTGGACTAGATTACCACACAAGGCTTCCTAACAAGCCACTAGGATGCTAGTGGCCTAGTATATAGTTCCCTATCTAACATTCACTAACATCGCCATACAATTAGCCATCTACTTCTACTCTAACAATATGAAATGAAATCCTACTTTAATTTGAGAGATGAGAAGAACCATGCAATACACCAAAATGATCATGTATATCCACCATGCAAGCCACAACAATGAATAGAGAACAATTTGGATAGTATTTTGCCAACAATTCTCCAACATAACTCTCTCAAAAATGAGAGCAAAATGGCCTTATATAGAGGCTCCAAATTAGAATGAATGGCCGAGATTAAGAGGCAAAATCAAGGGCCAAGATTATATCTTACAAACCCTAATTAGGGTTACCATTATTCAACCAATTACATGAGGGCACCAACTTTGTGGGCCAATGAGAAAATTACAATAATTTGTCAACCAATGAGAACATAGGACACTTGACATGTTTTGATTGCATGCACATGAAAGTGCCACCTCATCAACCTTATCTTATAAATTTATTCAATCCTTGAGGTAAGGTGAAGCCTCAGATGCTTGAGCTTGTCCTTAAAAACTTTCTCATCACCGCTCGAACTTGCTCGTACTTGATGTCCTGACCTTGAAAGGATGAGGTCTTCATGCACTTGGGGTAATCTTGCCTTGGCCTCGATGGCTTCCTTGGATGTGAACTTCTTTGCAACTTGAGAGCCTTGCTCTTGGCCACTACCTTGAAATCGAACTTAACCACCCCATTATCCTTGCCTTCCTTAACCTTCCTAGTCCTCCTACCTTCCCATTCAAATCCAACCAAGCTAGCTTGGACGAATAGCCAAGCCTTACCCAGCTTCAAATATTTTCAAATCTCTTCTACTAATCCGCTCTTTCTTGAAATTGTGGGGCTTCTTGAATCTCAATCTTCAATCAAATTCACCCTTCTCCTGGTCTCATTCTTCACCAAAGCTCGCACTTCAACCTTTGCCGACTTGCAATCAAATAGAAGGGTTAGGACCCCATGTGGAATTGCTTCTAGTTTTGCACTGCCCTGAGTTGTAATTCTAGATTTTCACTTATAATTCTAGCCCAATCAAAATTGCCCTTTCCATTTTCAATTTCATCAATAAAGTAATACATTCAATTCTTGAATTGCATACCTTGAGCTAGGCCCATGATCCAGTTGAGAAGCATAATGAGATCTCCATATTCTGATTTTAAGTCTGCCACGATGAGTCTCGATGATCTGGTGACTCCCTTTTTTCCTTCGTGTAGCCAATCCTATTTTAGATGGATGAAATAAGCCTCCTGGTTATCTTGAAATGACTTGGCCACCTAGTCCATCATTACTACTGTTATACTTTTGTATTGAGGGATGCTAAATGCTTCTTCGATCACCTGTCTACTGATGTTGGTCAACACTCTCTTCCCATCATCAAAAATGATGGATTTACTAACCAAATCAAACCTAGATGCACATTCCATAACCAATTCTGGACAAGGCAAGATAGGAGGGAAAACCGTTGCATGTGCAATTCCATTTTTGTAAATCCTCTTTGCCATGGGGGATTGTCCTTCCTTTAGTTTGTCCTTTAACGGTATCATGTTCACTATACTGATATTGGTATCGATAATTCGCCTCATTTTTGAGAAGAAGGTGGTTTTGAGCATCATATCCTCTTTGTCTTTCTTAGTATTTGTTCGCTTAGGGTTCTTGCTTGCACTAACATCTACCATTCTAAACACTTATTTTTATACCTTTCCAAGTGATATGGACTACCCTTGTCGATCTCCATCCTTCTTTCTATCGATGGATTCTAATTTATTTCTGCCTTGCAAAGTCCTATCACTACACTTATCAATCTCCAATTTTCAATCTAGGGGTTGGACTACCACTTATTTCTACCATATCTCCCAACTTCATTCCTAAGGTGGTCTAGCTTGTTTCTGCCTCGCTAAATGTCCTATCATGGATTCTACACTTATCTCTCCAATCTTCAACTTATAGATGGGATGATGAAGTGGTGGATGATGAATGCAAGAAGAACCAAGAGAAACAAAACTAGACAAGAACAAGGAGCGAAATCCACTTAAGGACCAACTTTCAGCTTTAAATGAATTAAATTCACCTTTACTAATACTCGGGTCTTCTGTAAAGTTCAGATCAGACCTAAGAATTTCAAGCCCTTTGCAAATAATGATGCCCTAGCTGGAAAAATTAGAATTCTGTCCTCTTGAGATTGCCCATGCATGTACCAAAAAATCAGACTTAATCACATATTTTCTTTACCATATAATACTGTCCAGATCTGATGCAAAATCGCAGCTCCTCAAGAAAATCAGACCTCCACAAAGTTCGGCTCCACAAATTTCACCTAGGGAAAAAATCACAGCTCTATGGAAAAAAAAAATCAGACCTCAAACATGAAAATCTGCTCCTTAAAAAATTGCAAAGTCTGATAATGTTCTCCCTTTGCAAAGAAAAATTGCCAAAATGGAAGAAGGCTGCCTCAAAATCGCCAAGGAAAGGAAGAGACCTGCTTGTGGAATGAGAAATGAAGGGAGAGGGAAGCCTTCTTATACCCAACTCCACACATTCCTCCTAGCTGGTCGACTAGCCTTGGGAGAGGAAGAAAATTTAATTAGTGCACAATTCTGGCCCAGATTTAAATGCTTCATTAAAATTACCTCTTCCATAGTGAAATTTTGCATTTTTAATTACCGGTTAAGACCAAAATTGCAAAGCTAAAATTAATAAAGCCTTGGATATGCTAAACATTTTCATTTAATGACGTTTTAGTAATTAAAATATCATTTAAAATCGGATTTGGCAAGCCAAAATTGATTTTTTCAATTTTAATTTACCAATTTCTTAAAGGCTTTTAAAATCTTCAAGGCAAATTTAACCTATTTAACACCAATTTTTGCAATTTAATCCAAAATCGATTTTGCAATGTAACTTAATTTTTTAACAAAAATAAATCATTTCTCTAAAATCTAAAATCGATTTTCCTAATTCAATTTCACCATCACAAAAATTTTCACCAAAAATTAAAATTTTCCGAAACAATTAAATCTAAAAAATTTATTTTGAAAATGCTAAAAATCCTATAACTACATCCAATTTTCAAAATAAAATCGTCTAAGTCCAAAATTTTGTAATTTTTCCTGCTAGGTCTAGTCCAAATTATCAAGAAAGATGTTGTCTTTGAAATTTGTTCAGCCTAAGGATAAAATTACTAGTTCCGGAAAATCAAGTTAAAACTGGGTGAAAAATAAATCTAACCTCCTCCCTCTTGACCCGAAGGCGTCTAAGGTGTAAAATTTTCTAAAATCAAAATTTTTGGACAACTTTAAAATTCTTTTTGCCAAGTCGATAAAAAAAGGGGGGTCCCCAAAATTTTGGGATGATGGTGTGAAAACCTCACAACAAATCTCTCTATGAGTCTTTTAGTGAACTCATAAGATGTGATCTGATTATGCCCCAAGGTTACCATGCCATGGTGTCACCACTTATACATTGGGCCATCCAAATAAATAGCCACATACTTGATAGTCTCCTCCTCAGGCATCGGATTCAACTAGAAGTATGTATCTAACTTTTGCACCCAAGCTCGTGCAATCATCTTCCCCGAGGCATCATAATAAGGTAAATAAAGTTTCCCAACTTTCTTTCTCAACTCAAAGTTTTGATTTCTCCCTCCTGCTCTAGGCATGTGTCTCATCCTCAAGTCCATATAATCTCTGAGGGAAATATCTGCCTAAAACTCTAGTCCACTAGCCTCGCAATCCCTCTTGAACTGATCATGTAACTTGGTAATCTGGGGTCCGTTTATTGGTTGAACCGGATCTCTGGATGGCAAGGTGGGTAGAAGAGGTCTCGAGCTCGTTGTTTGAGCTGGGCGTGCAACATGTCTAAAGTTATTAGCCTCATTCCCATTGTTGCCATGTGCATTATTATTACCATTAATGTTATTCTCAGGACCATTGTTGTTGCCTCGGCCTCTTATTATCATTGCCCCCATTTCCATTGTTTGCATCACTTGGATTAATAATAACACCCATCTGTTTAGCCATAAGCTGCAACATTATATCCATTCGCCTATTCTACTCCTATTGCATATGCTGCCACTCCTCTAATGTACCTAGTAACCGTCTAACATTACCTCCTCTTGATCTGGACCCGCATTCCTGCCTTCGCCTAGTCCTGTATCCCTGTTATCTCGGTTACCCATACTGCTGTCTTGTTCAAAAAATATCTCCTTTGTGTCTCTATGACTGGATTCTATGTCCACCTGCATGGATGAACTAGATTGCTCGCTCTGTGAGTCTGAATCTTTGTTGTCTTGCTTGGGTATGGCGGAAGTTAATGGTTTTTGTTGCATGCTCAAACATACATTCTAAACCTATTTTATTTCTGGCTTTAGTGTTCTGACATTTCATCAAACACTTTTCCTTTTATCCAGTTGTTCTCAATTCCCTATAAGGCTTCCATAGGATGACAGAATTTAAAGCTCTGATAACACTCTAATGGACACCCTAGAATTGCCCAAAAACTGAACCAATATTTACTCCAGCATTATGACATAATTTTCCAGTAATGACTTCCCATCTTGCTGCTACAGTAAGATGAATAGTGCAACACTATAGTGCTGCCACAGTAAAATCTGCCTTCAATCAGTTCAAGACCCTCATAAAATCATCCCTTCACAATGGCATAAGCATTGGACAAGAAGCGAGAATGATATGAGCAAACACCCAATCCGCTTGTAGCTGGAAATGCGCTCAATCTGCTTGTTAATGAAGTTGATAGCAATGAATTCCAAAGGCCAAACCCCAAGGGAATGATGTCTAGAATATCACAAGAGATGATAGATGTTCTCTAATGCTAAGAACGGATCTGCAACTCACACATCAATTTTCTTCTCATATTCCACCTGCCGAATGAAGCCACTAACGCTCTGTTTTATTCTTTCTCCAAGGGTCCATTCCACTCACATGAGCAATGTGGGATAAAAGATGTGCGATATAAAACATATTAAAATAATCACTTATGTCTCCCTTAGGCGCCCCTTTTGATTTGCACACATCCCCATAAAATTTAATATTTAAAGTAACACTTTAATATTTTACAACTAAATTAATTGTTACTTTAATAATACTTCAGGCATAAAAATATATTAGCTATCAGACTCTGAATGGCACGAGTGTTAGCTTGTCGGAAAGCTCTTGCCACAAGGTATCAAATTCAATCACCAAAACTAGCCTCCCCTGTGTCTTGCTGACGTACTAAAAATAGTATGTCTGAAATTGAGTAAATCAATTGCGTTTTGGCCTAAACTGGAGATGACTAGGTCAAAACACTCAAAGATCCCTTTAAACCCTTCGTTAGCCCTCGGGACCATGCAGAACTAAGCTAACACACACACACAGTTGCTCAACTGCTAAACTGGGGACATTATAGAGAAGAAGAGGAAGACAAGAGGAAGGAAGAAAGGAAAGAAGATAATGTTAAAGAGGGTGAGTAAGAGGAAGATCAGGAGAAAGAATAAAAGAGGAGAATAATTTTGTTTATTTACCTTTATGTAAAGATGGTATTAAGGAAAAAGTTGTTGATAGGGATGACCTTCACAAGGGTAATCTCTTCTGAGTGGATGATGGATATGATAATAACACACACCCTGGGCATTATAAGAGTTAATTAGGATGACTTGCAGTTGGATTGGGGGAGATGGAGAAAAAGATGGAAGTAGGAGAGAATGTGGAGGATGGAAATTGCTTTGGGAAAACTTTTCTCTATCACAAAGGGCATAAAGAGGAAGGCTATGATGGGAATTATATTTAGCCATTCTAAAATTAAAAAATAGAAGTAGCAGCTAGGTAAAGACAAGGATACTCATGTGGCAAGCAACAAGAAGAAGAAGGCGAAGGACATTTAGGTTAAAGCAGCTTGGGAGGAGTCTCTTGGCTTCGTGTTAGGAGATTGGAACTTCATTTGTTGAATCCATTTCTATATCTGTGGAGTTGTTTAGCTATTTTTTTGCCTTTTTGTGTTATTTTTTGGTGGGTTGCTATGCAGGTCTATGTGCTTGCTTTCTATTTCATTACTTCTGATGTTATGCTCTAAGCTGTCTTTGTTCTAAAAACATGCAATCCGGACCCTTTCCCTGCTAATCTAGTAAACACATTATTAACCATCTTGTTTTTGAGATTTCAAATTTGTTAGATATTTTGTGATCTCTTTATTGACTTATATATTTGATAATAAGAAAATTTGTGGTCATTGTAAAATTGTTTTACTTATCTTTATGACGAGTTAGTGTTTTTTATCTATGCTTAAGGACATCTTGTTTGGAAGTATTTTGTTGCTACTAATATGGGAGCTCAATTTCAAATGAAGGCCATGTTTTATTAGTATAGAGGGAAACTATAATTGTGAAAGGGCACTTATCTTGAATTGCAGCTATAACAGTAGATCCTGTAAAGGCCATGATGAGATAATATAATAGCAAGACATTTGTCTTGTAAGAAACAAACTAGATACATATAGGGTTTCGGTAGAATGAAGTACAATGGTAGCAATGTAAAAGGTCTCGTGAAAACGAAAATACAAAGATGTATCTAAATATTAGAAATATATACACATAACTAAATGTAAAAAAAAATGTTTTAATTTTTGTCTTGTCAACAATACACACAAGTATTTTTGAAATAGTGAAATAATAAAAATTGGGTTTTCAAAACTAGAACTTAAAGTTAAACACAAAAATATTGTAACTTTTCAAATGAAGTTAACAATATAGGTAAATTTGGTATAGTAGTATAGATATCTAAAATATTTTTGAAAAAAATGTTATTATCATATTTATTAAGAGTTGATCTATTTTACTTTAATAACATTTAAAAATGATTTTATGTTATTCCATTGTTAATTGTTTTTCCTTTAAATCTATTTTAGTTTAGCTAAAAATAATTTTATTTGTTATAAATAGTTTTATTCTACTTAACAATTATTTAACAATTTTTGTTTCATAAATTGTGATTTTTCTTTTACCTAGAATTATTTTATTTTATTTATTAAGAGTTTTTAAAGAAACATACATGTTTAATGTGATGGATTACATAATATCGCTATTGGTAAGAGGGATTGCATAACTTATTTTTCAATTAGTAAGACAATATTGATATCGGTCAATTGTTGTTGGATACACTGTACTATTTACTTTGCAATTTTGTTCCTCTTGGCATTGATATAGTTTTTTCTTGTAATCTTATTGTTCACGATCGTCTTATATTTTAATTCTGATGGTTATTTCTTATCTCTTTTTAGGCATCCCTTTGATTCTTCAAAGTGGGGTCGCATTTGCAAATTTCTCATTTCAGAAGGCACCTTAGACCCCAAGGATTTAGTAGAGCCCAATGAGGCCACCAAAGACGACTTGCTTGTGGTATTGTGGTCTCTCTTAACTTCCTTATTTTCTAATTTGGACAATGAAATTTGAATGTTAATTATTTTACATGCGGTCTCATTTAACTTTCCTATTTTCTAGTTTGGATTCCTTTCAAAATGTATAGATTTAGACCAATGAAGAAAATAGTAGAATTTATTGATAGGGATTTCCATAATTGCAATCGACAACTTATTGCCATGGGCGAAAAAAATGATGTCGGCAAGTGTTGGAGATATGTTAGAAACTTCTCAGGAAAATATCCGGAACTTTAAAAATTGCTTAAATTAAATTAGAGGCACAATTTTTTTGCAAAATCCAATTAGGACATGCATCTAATGAGAGTGAATGATTAAACAAACCAAACTAGCTGATCTAGATATATATAAATGGAAATAGGATGCAAAATTGCATCCCCATATGGAATGCTGATGGCTCGTAGCCATAGTCTGAACTCTAAAGAAAAATAAAAATAGTAATTTGTCTTTATAAAACTATAAGCAAATACAAGTGTCAAGTATAATATCAAAATAGTCTACATCTTCCTCTTCCCCTTCCTAGTAGCTCTAGTAAAAACTAGTGGAATGGGAAGGGGTATAGGTCTATTATGGCTATGGTTGTGGTTGTGATTTGACCTCCATCTTGGATGTAGATGTGTGTGTGTCTATATATATATATGTATGTATGTATATGTAAATGGTGTGTTCTCATTCATTGCGTAAATGTATGCATGCGAGCTTTTTAAAGGACACTATAAAGATGATAATTTATTTATATTATTTGTATTTACAATATTAATAAAATAATATTATTATTGGTATTGAATAAATTACTATTTTTTATTTAATAAAGATAAGGGAGAACAATGCATAAATTATTAATTAATTTCGTAATTATTTCCATTACATTGATTCATTCATATCTTAATCAATGTTCATTGCAATCGGGCCTTTACTTACCTCAAATTTGCTCCCTTTGACACCCCTAAGCATATTTATCACTTAGTTCATACTTCATCAACCTTTACTTGTCCAATTTTATCCAATTTTGGCAATTGTAGTGGGGTAGAACTTTGGACGTTTGAGGAATTATGTGGTAGAAATTCTCTGATTTTAGGTATCATTGACTACCTCAGCCCACAAACTTACCATTTAACATTGTTTTGAGAGCCCTTTTTCTTCCATTTTGCTTCTAAAGCAATTGATCCATGCCCTAGACTTCATTTGGGTGCTCTTCAAGGTGGTGGAAATTTGCCTTTGAGAGGAAAAATGTGGCGGAAATCCTAGACTTTGAGGATTTTCACCATGACCTAGTTGACAAATTAGACTTAAAAAAACTTGCTTTTTTGCACCCTTGTGATAGTTTTTTCATCTACTTGCAACTCTCACAGCCTTCAATCACAATTTAGGATCAAGTATGAGTTATCATGAACTTGGGGAAACCTTGAGGAGAGAGGATATCCACCGCTTTTGCAGGAGTCATGTTTGTCAAAGAAAAAATATCTTCCTTCGCTTCATCGTTTTAACATTGCATCAATCAGTTTGCTGCCTTAGTAAGGATCCCCCACAACCAAGTTTGCACCACATCCATTTTTCCTAAGGCGGAATCTTGGAAGTTTTGGGAGAGATAATAGCTGGTGGAAACCTTTGGTTAGAGCATTTCCACCACTCTTCAAATTCGCTCACAACCCTCCTCCCATCTCCCAAGCATGTAAACCTTCATTATTTAGACTAGAACTTTTTCAATTCACTAGGACTTAGGCAATAAAAAGTCAAAATGACATCAAAACTCCCTCACAAACTTCTGGACTTCAAGCTCAAGCCTTGATATCTTTCCTTAAGGACAAAAGACCTAGGAAAAGCTGCTATCAAGGCCCCTAAAGAGAACTAGAAACTACAGCTAGAGAGAAAAGAGGGGTCCCTATTTGCAATGCATGCCTTGGTCCCACCTAAGGAAGCAATTGCCTCCTATACTGGAGCAACACTACAGTAGCTAACATATAATTTTCCAATAACAACTCCCTGCTTTGGTGACTTTGAAAAGTTAGTGGCAACTACATCATCAACTGCCTCTGAACTAACCGTAGCAACTACCTTGGGAGCCTCAACCTGCTGAAGCTCAATGCTGCTATCCATCAAGGGTATTGAGACATTTACTGATCTCTGTGAAATGTGTCCATCATCAAGGCTAGTAGGTGCCGTACTAAATATAGATATATCAGCATCATGGACACCTGTCGGGGAAAATTCAAGCTTACTTCCTTGCAACCTTGATGTCAGCCTTCTAAAGGTAGAAACTATATACCTCCCTGCCCTCTCAACTATCGCGGGATCTAACAAGCTCTCTGCCAACCTCTGTTGATGAAGCTTCAACTTCTCTTTGCTCTCTTGCAAAGCATTCATTTTTGCGCTAACTTCCTCATTACTCCTCCGACTTCTAGAACTGCCAGTCCTATGTCTGTCCATAGATGTAGAAACAACAGGAGTGCTGATCACTCTAATCACAATAGCAGATTTGAAAAGAAAAGAAAAATTCCTACCCCACTGGATGGCAGGAAACCGCTCTGATACCACTATAAAAGCCCTGATCAGGCTATATCCTTAACAAACATCAATTTGCTTTTACTAATCAATAGTTTGATAATTTTTCAAACATTTGGTAGACAAATTACTATCACTCAATATATAATGCTTTAAATTCACAGCCATCTGCTCACAGTTTTAATTGATTAAGTCTTTATCAACTTGGACAAATGAACACCACTAAACAATTTAGAAGTAATTCTATAATTGATGGCAATGATACTAATATCCAATTTAAAAATTGACTTCTGGAAATTTACAAGCATGCAATAATGAACTTGGTAATTGACTTCTAACAGATGAAATATGGATCGCAGCTCTCAAGAAATAATCCAATTTACTTCCAGGTTCAGAAATACATGCTCCTTGCTTATAACTGCAGGTGTTCTAAAACCTGATCGCTGCTCTTCAATAATTGACTACAGCCTTCTACAAAGTCTGAAATTGTTGCCAAATATAGGGACGACAGTCTCAATACATTCCTCTTATAACCACGCCAAACAATGGACAATAATGGTGTTTCAAATCACAAATTCTCCAGCCACAATGCAATTCCCAAGTACAGTACATAACAGTCGGAAAATATTATAATTTAATTAAGACAATTCTTAGAATTAATTCATAATACCTCGACTGTGAATTACCAGGCACTTCTTAATTCCAAACCCTTATACTTTAGCAAGGGCAAAGAAATCAAAAAACTCAAAAACTCTTCGCAGGAAACAAAAGAAAATAATCAATCAGATGCTTCACTCATCAAATAAGCTCATATTTATAATCTCCAAATGTTACAAAGTTTCCCAAATGAACTTCACTTAGGAAGCTTCCTGTTGATGTGTGTTTTATGACTCACCAAACAGTAGAACAAAATACCGAAATATCTTATCCTCTCTTGAATAAAGTCTTGTGTATGCTAAGATTGCTAGAAGATCATACAATGACTTCAAAGTTCCTTTAATGCCAGGTCTTGACTGTGGATAAGATCGGTGGTTGATGTGATTTGCTGATGATCACAAGGGGCCTTACGTGTTTATTTAGATTCATTTCAAGCCATACTGGATGTGGGAGCTATCTTAAGGTTTTGCAATGAAGCGCTTTTTGGAATTTTCACAAAATATGTAGAAATTAAATAAGATGGGGTTCAGGAATTCTATTCTAATCCTAAGGGTAATGATAACAAAAAATAGTATTCTAGTGGACAAATTCCTCAATTTACCAAATTCCGCTTCGCCAAGTTATACTACAACAAAGCGTGAACTGGTGCAATCTTCAAGGGTTATGCCAAAGAGTTTCATATCACCGTATACACCATCATAAAGAACAATCTATATGAATGATAGAAGTTGAGCATATGCATGGAAGGGGTTCAGGCTAACTTTACACAACGAGTTAGAATCACTAAAACGTCAAAAGTATGAACCAAAGGAACTCATCAATACACCATCATATTCTTCATTGTAATCACCACACATTGACTATGCTAAACTTAATCTAATTGAAGAAATTTAGGAGAACAAGCAAGCACTAAGACACATCAAGTATTCACCAAACTCCAATGAAAACTTTATTATCTCAGCAGCTCATAGCAACAATCTCATAAAAATCTCCCTTTACAAATGAGAAATGAGGCCTTTATATAGGTCCTCGATTACAACGGGTGGCCCGGATAATCACAATAACCGATGGCCAAGATCGTGCCATATCAGCCCTAATTAGGGTTAGGGCAAAGGAAAGGAATCTACATTAATGCCACAAGGAATGCACTACTATAGTGGGTAATAAATGCCCACTATACATGCTCGTTTAGGAAGGAGTGGGGTGTAATAAATGATCCCTAAGCACACCCACTATGCATTAAATGCATCTATTCTTGATTTTTTCGCCTGAAGGATCGAAATCGATCTAACACTGTTTCCAACTCCTCTGTACTGATGCTTGGTGCAGATTCTTGCTTGAATTCTAGAACTGCAATTGCTCTTTCTGCTTTTCCCAAACTTTCATCCCAATCTGGTAGTAAGTCCTTATAGTGTGCATTGTATTTGAGAAGATGGAGAAGTTCTCAAAATCATCTCTTCCATATACATTTAGTTGAAAGAATTCCTCTAACTTGACTTTCAGATTATCAATTGTCATTTCTTCTTCCACCAATCTCTGTGATAACAAGGATGCAACTGCATTTGATATTCCTTGCTTGATGTTATCAACAAGCTTCTTCCATCGACTGGATTCCCTGGTAAAGCTCTCAAACATTTCCTTAGCCATGATCACTGCACTGTACCATTGAATAAAATCATAGACATCCCCCTCGCTGATAACTCGACCATCAATCAATTCTTGCTTTGGGGTCTCCATCAGATTCTGAATGTCGGCAATCACCTTTTCTTGGTAAATATGCTCATCCACCCATGATTCCTCCATGCACTGGATCCTAGAGATTGCAGCCAATGCCCTATTGTGCACTTATACTAATTCTTTTGCATGTTTGAAGGCTACCTCCTGAATTCCTTCGATCCAAATCTTTGCACCTTGAGCAATCCGCTTGATTCTGTCAATATCACCTACCACTTCATTGGAAACACCTGTTGGAGGGACAAATGATGGACTTTCCTCTCTTACTGGATGAGGTAAGTTATTGATGTACTGACATAAGGTCCGAATTTCTCTTTTTTGCTTTTCATACTCTTCTTCTACTTTCTTCAGCCTATCCTTCAAAGCCTATGTGGAGTCATCAAATTCTTCCAATATTTGCTCTCGGGAGGCCCGACCAAAATCTACTTCCGTAACATGATATTCATCCGGAGCAATTTGATTTTTTCCTTTGTCAACTGTGGGAGTCGCAATCTGCAAGATTCTGGATTATGATTCTCCTTTGATGAATTTAGTATATCTTCTTGCTTTCTCTTGTTCTTCTGATCGGTTTGATCGGTCCAAAATTTCCTGTCATTCAATTGCTGGATCAACCTCCCTTTGTTGACGCAATTGAATTCGTTGCCTCAACCATTCCGGAATGGGTATACTTTGGTCCCTCGGAATCACCAATTGTTCTTTCTTTTGGACTGCTCGAATGTCAATCTCCTCTTCACCTCCTGGACTATCCATTGTAACTTCAGGAACTATGGCCTCAGCACTTGGAAGATGTATTGCTACTCTTGGAGTTTCTCCTCTAGCGGACCATCTCCATCATTAATCATTTCTCGCTCTAAGATCGTAGCGAGACTTTCTTCTGTAGCAATATCTTGATCTCTCCCTCTTTCTTGCATGGACTTGTCATAGGCATTTATACTTAGCCTATCATGAATTGGCCTATCCAAATTCTCTTCTTGCTCAAATCTCTTTATACTTGTCCCTACATCCTGCCTTTCAAATGTTTCTATCTCTTGGACACTTGGAGTTCGACTCGGAGAAGAGGGAGCATCTCCATGTTTCTATTTCTTATTTTGAGGTTCCTAGATGACTTCCTCAATCCTAGGACGCTTTTCTTGAGGTACCTCTTTCCCTTTCTTGGTTCCTACATCTTCGGATGGAGTTCCTCTTTCCTCAATAGTCCCTTCAGATATTTGTCCTGATCTTTCATCCCTAAGTGGTCTGTGGCCAAGCAACCTATATGTGAATCCATTAGCTGGTGCAGCTAATTTTTCAAGCTTACGCTCGATCCACCACTTTGTAAAATCTAAGACTAGTTTTGAAAGAGCTTCGAGATCTGTAATTTCTTTCTTCTTCCAATCATATGGTTGAGTTGTCATTTCTGGATTGAATCCCATTCGCATCACATTTGGGTCCTCCTCCATTTGATTAGGGACCTTGAATATGTTGCATGTTCTAACAATGTTCAATGGTAGTCTTGAATGCAACCTTTTTCTAATCTCATTCTCGTCTGCTGCATTTGCCCAAAAGTCTTCAAGGTGAACCTTGTGTTGGTACTTTGATTCTCCTACTGATGAGATCTTGTTGTAAGGATCAAAATCATTCCTTTTTGGATAAAGTGGAAGGCGGAAGAAGTGGAGCTCATCTGATGATCTCTCTGCAGCTTTTAGACATGGGCATATCTTAGTTTTCCCTTCTCCTATGGAAATTGGAAACTGCAATCCCAACTTCTTCCCTTTCTGAATCTTGTCATAGGCCGTAAGTTGTCGAGTAAGCTCTAACAAGACCATCTTATCCGTTGGATACCTGGGAAGTTTGTATGGCTCCGTGGAGAATCCTTGAACTCGGATGTATGAAAAGGTAGGAAACTGAATGAACCAAGCACCATATTCCTCGACCAACTTCATTGCACCCATTGACATTCTTGTATGTGGCCTCTTTTGCAGTGTTCTTACTATGCGCAATGCAAATATATCATTAACCCTCATGTAATCATCCTTTGAATACAAATGCAACTGTGGGTAACATTCATGGACTTTGAGGTGTTGGTTTCTGCTTCCAATTTGTCCTTTGCATCGTAGTCCATCATAATTTGTCCTTTGTGCTAGCATGTAGATGACATAGGAGCTCATGTAAAATTTCCTTGTATGCTCTAGATTCATCAACTGTTCATTTAGATTATCACTTATGATCCTAGCCCAATCTATTTTGTCACCTTCCTCCATTACCTGCTCAACAAAATACCACATCCAAGATTCAAACCTATAAGAATAAGGCATGCCAAATATGCGACTCAACATCATGACCATGTCACTATATTCCCTCTGCAAGTCAAGCCATACTATTTCCTTAGGAATCTTGGAATGATGTGATCTATTCTTTTTCAACCATCTTTTGTTGATTATTTCTTCACAGAAATTGATTCCAGACGTGTAGATTCTCAATGCTTGCTCCTGTGTCTTTGTGACTATCCTTGGGTGAGAAGGAATTCCAAATGCTTCAGAAATGGATGCTGGAGAAAAATCTGCCAGAACATTTCGTTCAGAATCCCTGATGGTTCTATCTCTAGGACTGCAGTGTTTGGTACATTCCACAATTAACTCTGGATGTTGAAAAGAAGGAGGGAAACTAGCTGCAGCAAAAATTCCACTTCTCACAATTTTGGTGGCTAGGTGTGTCGGGTGATAGTCATTATATCCGAGCATTCTCTGGTTAAAATCTTTCAAATCAAGGCCGCCAAGACTTGTATCTCTGATTTCTGCCCACTTTGATACAATTTTGGATTCAGAATAGAATCCTCTCCTTTCATTCTTTATTAGTTGTCCTCGCGTTTCTCCTGTTCACCTGGGCTCTGCCATTCTCCTTTCCTACAAAATAGAAAATATACACACATAAGACTATGCAAGGAAAGTATTAACAACAATAGATACAACTTGTCCATAAGACAAAGATTTTGAATTTTTGCCAAAATTTCCATACTCCTTCAAGATTTACTTTTCAATACTTCCGTGAGAAATATGCAATTTTCACAACTCACTGCAAAAAGAATTTCTTTCTGATAGGATTCAAAATCCTCTCTTGTGAATTCCTAGAAAATTCCTCAACAATTTCAAAAAATTTCCCAAAAATCCGCTTCCTTGAACTCCTTGAATCAAACTCCTATTCTCGACTTGCTCTTCAAATTTCTGTGTGAGCCTGAATGAATGAGAGGGTTTATTATATAAATCATCCTTCAAAAAAGATGCCTTTAAAGCTGTAGACTAAAATTAGGTAGTTGCTTTACTTAGCCATCAAGGTTTCCATCTTTTGTGCCACTTGTCACTTTTTTGCTGTTTGATTCAAAAAGTTGCTATTTTGATGCTCTTAGCTTCATGAAGAAGCTAAGTATTTCTTAGCCCATTTTGATTTTTTTAATTTTAAATTAATTAAATATCAATTAAGAATCAATATTTAATTAATTTCCATATTTAAATGAAAAAAATCAAATTTATTTGCAACTTTTTCTCCACTTACTTTTTTGGATTATTATTCAAAAAATCAAATTAAATATTAGTAAAACTAATATTTAATTTTTTAATGTAAATCCAAAAAAACTTTTAGAAAGAAAATTGTTTTATCGCCTTTTCTCTGAACCCAACTTTTTTTTTACTTCCCAAGGAATTTCATTCTTTTGTCTTTGCTTCTATTAAATTGTCTAATCATATTCCTGTGATTTGCCTCATTGACTCCTCGGAAGACATGGCATTTTGTAGCTCATTTATTTTGGTAAATACAACATCCTTTGCTCTTAAACGGCCCAATTCAAGGAGCACCTCCGCCACTGTTATTTGATTGTTACTATTCCACTTCACCCAAGGTTGTTCTTCTAGAGTTTCAAACTCCGCCATCCCCAGAATGGGAGAAATTTCATTCCAATCCCATCCCAAGAATAAAAGAATAAATTTCTATGAATGCATCTCGGGTTGTAGCTGGAAGATTTAGAAATGATACTTCCAAGGCGAACCTAAAAGCTGTTTCCATTAGATCCTCCTCAACTATTAATTCTGTTGCTTGCCGAAATTTTCTTGTGTCCTCTCCTTTGCAACTTTCGTCGTACGTTTTAAACATCTTTCTTAGAATGGGATATTCGTTGAACTTGGGGTTTAATTCCTGGGAGTTTCCTTGACTAGATTCATGGTCTTCATGTAGCTCACGTTCATCCATTTGAAATTCAGAACATTCAAATCCTTTGCGTTCCAACAGTGCCTTTACATTCTTTTCCATGATTTGCGGGGTTGGGATTTTTCTAAACTGGCGGATTTTGTCCTTTTCCAACATTCCATGACTCCTTCTGACTTGCGCTTAATGCTTCATGGAAAGTGGGATTTTGGTGGAATGAAGGATTTAATCCTTAGCGCAATATTTCCTTCCCATCTTGAGATTGCGCTCCACATTTTTCGGGGTCGGGCTTTTTGTGGAATGAAGGACAAAATCCTTCATCAAAACATTTCGTTACTAGCCTAAATCCGTGCTCCGAAATTCTAGGGAGCAAGCTTTTTATCAGATGGAAGATTCTATCCTTCGCACAATATTTCCTTCACTGTCTTAAAATTGAGCTTAACTCTTTTATGGAAAGCGGGATTTCTTTGGAGTGAAGGATTTCATCTTTTTCAAAATATTCCATGACTCCCTTAAAACTGCGCTTAACGCTTTGCGGGTCGGGCTTTTTCCAGAATGGAGGATTTTTATCCATTCTGACCATTCCTCGGGTCCTGTTGACTTGCGCTCCGTGATTTTTGGGAATCTACGACTGGCATATGATTTGAAAAGAAAAGGGGGTCCCAAACTTGGGCGATGGTGACTGGCGGTCACAACACTTCCCACATATAAAATTAAAATATAATAAAGCACCATTATAAACTAATTTATTAATTGCTTTTGGCTTTGAAAATGACCTTTTCCACCATAACTTAAAGTTTTGACATGTAAGGTCATTGTTTCTCGTTCCCATGATTTAAAACTTTTTGCTCCAATTCCAATGAGCTATGATACTGAGGTGACCAACCAACAACACTTTCAAAAATAGCAACCTCAGCGTCTTTATATGAATAATAATAATAATTCACCTGTTTTGTGAAAAAAACTGAAGAGGCATCAAAATCAAAATCTGACAACACCAAAGTGATCTTGATGATGAAAGATGATGAATGAACCTGACAGGGTGACTTACTATAATTAGACACTCACTCCAAGATTCTTGGAGCTCAAACTGGAAACCTGAAATAAAAACTGAAAGCATCCTCCAACTCTAACTCAACTGAGCTCATCGGAACCAACAGATTGACTTACTATAAATAGTCTCTCAAACAAAGCCAAAACACACCACAGGCTGCTGGAAAGCCTATAACCACACAACTGAGACCCTCAAATCCCACTGTTAGCTCTCGAAGGTCGCGATGGTGAACTGACCTAGCCAACTGCAGGAACCTACTAAAAAATGGGGACATTATAGCCTTTCTCTTCAAGGGTATTTGACATTCCTCACAATTCATTTTTTAAAACCTCAACTCAAATCATGGATCAAATTTCATCAAGGATTCCTTCTTCAAATCTGCAATGGCTCTCTGGTAGTTCCATATGATGTTTTTATTTGCCTACTACAATTTCTCTTCCTTGGATGGACTCTATAGATCCCTCGATCATCTTGTCAACCTCTTCTCCTTGTGACATAATGTAAAAGTTGATCCTCCACTTGGTAGAAACATTGAGTGGACTCCAAACTAGACTCTAAATTCCTTAGACTTGATGCCAATCCTACTTTGGTACTTGACTATGTGTTGGATGCTTTGCCCATGGCTTCATTCTTCTTCATGGCATCGGAAAATGAAATGTGTCTCCATCTCGGCCTCCCTTAAGTCGGAAAGTTGGCTAAATTGTCTTCTCTAGCTAAGTGATGATTAGATTGAATGTGAAGTCAATGAGATCTCACTCGGAAGGAGCCAAGTGAGATATGTAGCGCATGTGACCGGCAATGGGATAAGTACAAGGCATCTCGGCCTCCGCTAAGTCGCAAAGCTGGCTAACTTGTCTTCCCTAGCTAAATGATGGTCAAATTGAATGTGAAGTCAATGAGATCTCATTCTGAAGGAGCCAAGTGAGATATGTAGTGCATGTGACCAGCAGTGGGATAGGTACAAGGGACAGACAATGATCCCATCCTTTAAGTCATGAAAGTGATCAGCATAGAAAGCCATCCTCGAGTTAAGCCACCCTGAGAACTTACCCAAGTAGTGAGGATATATAGCCTATAGATGTCCATCTTGATATCTGTATCTAGCTTGTGCTAGGACGACATGAGATGAGAGGGTGCATCCAAAGAGTATTGTAAAGGAGGGAGGTGATTGATGATCCCAGTCAAGCCTAGAAGAATCAAAGCTTGATATGACAAATTAGAGTCTCCTAAGGTAGGAATATCTGTGTCATCCCTTAGAAGAGTCGACCAAACACTGTAGGCGATGTAAGATCCAAACCAGATCAAAGATGGTACCAAGTTTGAAAGGGTGGGCCTCAAACTCAATGAGTACAATACTATGCAATGTATACTTCCTACATTTGATGATGCACCTGTTAGTAAATAGTTTTTTCCAAGATCTTGACAATTTTTGAAATAGGGGAGAAAATTGCAAACAAATTGAATTTCTATTTCTGATAAGGAAT
Source organism: Cupressus sempervirens (assembly GCA_028749045.1). NCBI lineage: Eukaryota > Viridiplantae > Streptophyta > Pinopsida > Cupressales > Cupressaceae > Cupressus > Cupressus sempervirens. Next base: position 140,154,609 of record CM053783.1, on the reverse strand, counting down.
TCTCTGCTTAAGTTTTGCTTTATTCAACACAAGGTGCAGCTAACCTTTATGAAAAGATAATCATGAATCCTCTATTGAGGGGTAATCTTTCCAACAAGTATTTTACTAAAAATATTGAAAAGCTTTGAATTATTTCATGAGTACAAGGTAAATGCGAATACTGAAAAACCATTTGATTTTAACAATCGGTATCAACCACATGATTGAATGTTAAAACAAAGGATAACTAATGAAATAATACAGATTGCACCTCTCACAACCTTCAAAATTTAAAACAGATAATTCCAAAATATACAGCAAATGCAACTTCACTCCCACATAATCACACACTCTCAAGAATGTAAATCATCATAAAGCAGACAATAGTATCTACTTCAGGAAGCTTTAGCATGTAAAACTATAGAATTTTACTTTAATTGCTGCTAATCTAGAAAATATTCTATTCAAAATTCAAAGTGCAGAGTATCAAAAGTATTTTTGTTTTAGTCCACGGAGAGATTCACCCTATCAGATAATATCTATTACATATATATAGGGCATGGGGTTGGATAGCTATCCAAAATTACCCCGCCAGGAGTAAATTGTCTCTTAGTTAACACAACTGGTTAACTGAAATGCATAAAAAAAGAAACAATAGGAGAAAATGAAAATGCAACTGTCAAATGAACGCGTGCCATGTCAAGAGGAACTGCCCGCACTAGTCACGGTTCTAGCGGCCTTCCATGTTTCGTATGCAGTGGTAAATGTGGAGATAACTGACTAATGAGGTAAGCTGATATATGCAATTCTCTGCTTCCAGACTTCCTTTTCCCTTTTCAGTTATGATACCTTTTCTCCATGCATCTCCAAATGTTTCAAATTTATTATCAAGATAGCTTCAGTAAGGGCTACATTTGAGAAATCCTGTCTCCATGGCATTTTCTTCTCGTGAATCTCTTGGAACTTCTTTTGGACCTCGCTTATTAATTCCTCCACCTGGGCTACGGAGTCAGTTTCTTTACTTGCACAATGTTTGCTGAACCATCTCAAATCACCTTGGATTATTTCATCCACCAGTTTAAGACTATCCAAGATTTCTTTGATTTCACTTACTACCTGGACCAGTGCCTCGTTTCTCCACCCGATACAATCTTTAATCACATACAAAGTTTTATCATCCAAGCCAGCTACAGGGCAGTCGGCTTGGAACTTTTGCAATCCAAATCCTTGAATTTCCTCTATCCAGAGCACCACTTTTACCCAATTGTTTCTTTCTTTTTCAAATCTCTCATAATTGGACTCCACCTTTTTGATGATGGCAGCGGCTTCTTTTGAAGCCTTGTCCAAAAGTCTTATTTGCTTTTCGGTCTCACTCAGGACAAATTGCAACCATTCCTCAGATGTTCTTGCAACTGCCTTACATTTCTGCAAATTGTCAAGAAACTGTTGGTGGGCTGAAGAAGATACATTGACAATTGCCGACATCTCATTCAAAGGTTTGGGTTTCGAGTGCAGGATAGCGTTGATGTACTGCGCCATTCTCCTCATCACTTCTTTCATATGCTGTTTATCCTAAGCATCTTTCCAAACTCTGTCTGCAATCTTTTTGTTTGAAGCCTCGAAAATCTTCATATCAACTACGCAGCTCCTTTTTCCAAGATCAATTCTTGAGATCTGATAGTCTTGAGGGGTGAGGTCTTCATGTGCATTGCCTTCTGGTGGTTCAGTTGACCAATGTCTGAAACTCTTATCAAACTTTATCCTGGATTCAGTTTTTGCCCTTTTGGTTTTCAAAGGCTTTCCCAAGCACTTGCTAACCAGGTCATCAATAGGCATGGACAATGGTACCAAGCTCCTTTTCTTCTCTATAGAAGTTTCCAGCCACTTGGGGCATAGTAGGTTCTTTTCTTGTCATGGGGGAAACCTTAGTTAAAGCGAGGGTACTAGATTGAGTACCAGTGCTTTGAGGAGACTTCTGAGGATATGGAGTATTGTCAGCCATGGGAGAAATAGGAGATTGCTCTGGCCTTGTCTTTGTTTCGGTATGATCTAGATCAACTATAATTGTGCCTTTTTCTATACTTGGTATTGCCTTCTTAGTGCTGGAGCGAGTCACCCTTCTAACCTTTGGCACCTCCTTATGAACTTGAAGTTGAAGTAGCTGCGGAGTTATTTCAGCTTCAACTTTAGGAGAACCTGCAACAAGGTCAGCAATATTAAGTTTAGTGATGGCCTTTGGCTTGGAGTGTACCTTTTTGTACTTGGCTCTTGAATACTTCTCTGGGGCTCTAGGGGTGGGAGATTCCACATTCTTTGACTTCAACCATTTCTTAGTTCTTCTCAACACATCTGAAGTACGGGCAAGTAGATCATCCGCTTCCCTCCTGGTCCAATCAATTTCAAGGATGAGCATGCATTCAATTTGATTTACATAAAATGGGTCAATAACATCTTCAACTTCATCTTCTGTTATCCCCTGGGTGCCAAGGTTAACCTTGAACATATTAATTTGGCTAATTGTCTACCTAGACCATAATCTTTTTCTGACTTCGAATTCATCAGGACAATTAGCCCAATAATCTTCCAAATGTGGAACATGAACTAATGTAGATGCATGTTTGAAATTCTCCTTAGCAAAACTTGTATAATCAAAATCTTCTCTAGGAGAATAGGATTTAAGGCATAAGCAAGACGATGCATTTTTTGCTAACACAACTTGCTTGAATTTTGAACATTTGTAGTGACCAATTTCAATGGGAAATAGAAAAGAAGATGACTTTTTAGTGCCTTCAGGAAACTCAAACACTTCAACAAACTGCCTACATATCTCAAATAAGACAATATTGTCTAAACAATAGCGTGGTAACCTAAGAGGTTCTCCAGAAAAACCCCTGGCTTTGAGATATGTAAATTTGGGAAATTTAATGTAGAAACAGCCATAAATCTTGATAGCTTGCACTGACTCTTTTGATAACCTGTGATTCTCATGTCTTTGGAGCTCAAATACTAGCCTCCCAAGGAAAACATCATTGACTCTTCTGAATTCCTTGCAAAATTCAGTTTGGAGGTCTTTGTAGTATTGATATATGGTCATTTCATCGGTCCAGGGCATGTGTGGAAGTCCCTCCTATTCTTTAGATGTCGCTAAAATGTAGATTAAGGAGGATAGAAAGAATGAGCTGAAACTACTCACGGCTATGAGACCTTTATGTAAATTTTCAGCTATTAAATCAGCCCAATCAATGAATTTCTCACCCTCAACAATCTTTTGAATAAAGAGGTACATCCAACTCTCCCAGTGGAAGGCGTGGTCATTACCCTTGATTCTATTTAGAAGTAACACAATATCTTCAATCTCCCTAATGAAATGCTCAATAGCCAAAGGTTTGGGCCATCTAGAACCTCCTTCAGATGGTTTCAAAAGCTAGGTCTATGCCACAATAGAGTCATAATCCTTCTTCCTACCACCATATAGGTGTTTTGCTTCCTCAAATGTCCAGGGTTCGTAAGGTTCTTTGTGAGGAATTCTTAGAGCCGAGTTGACACTAACCCTATTTACCCTAACCAGTACCTCCCCGGAAGTCTTCTTTATGCACCTGGTGCTAGGGTCATAGTGATTTGCACATTCAACAATTAATTCTAGACATTCTATGGCTGATGGGAAGGTGGCGGCTTCGAGTAACCCGCTACTAGCTAATTTCACATGAATGGGCCTAGACTGGGCATTTTACGCCTGCTCAACTATATCAACCGAGTTCTTATTTACCAGGAAAGTATCCCAAATTTCGGGGAGGGAACTCAAAAGGTATGGCTTTTCTAGCTTAGGCAGCTTATGGCGGAAAATCGTCATGGTTTAACTTGAAAGATGAAAGATTTACAGAGATAAATGGAAGTAGCTAAATGAAAACTAGGCACAAAAATGACAGAATAGAGGATACTGCACTTACAGTTCTTGATAGAGCCTGACCTTCCACTTCTCTTGCTTACCAATTGACACTAAGAGCTCAAAATGATTAAATGAGCAATTATGCAAGCTAGATGGGTGATTGTAGAATGATTTCTTGAAAATCTCCGGACAGATATTAGCAGGCGGAATTATTTATAACAAGAGTGTCACTTGTATTTGACAAGACTTGCGAGGTTGTTTGCAGTTAATGCCCATCAAATTTGCACGTAGCTCTACATCTCATGATATCACAAAATCTAAACGCCACCTTTTCCCATAAAAGTAGCCGTACTTTGGCATGATTTTTCACAACTATCATATTTATTGCCTTTTATGTCATCAAGATAGCCATTGGGTGGGACCCATCTATTGCCTCGCAAATAAGTTCATGATTTATTAATATATAGCTTGCGAGAAAACAAGCAAACATCAGAAAACCACAAAGTTGAGGTTGAAGTTGAAGTTTTGAATCAACTCCTACTTCAACTTCAACTTCAATAATAGAACTTGGGCCGATGGGAAAAGACCTTGCCGGGGTGACGAATAGTGGGTGAAGCTGAACTTGAACTTGAAGTAGGTAAAAACTTCAAGTTACAAAAAGGACCCTTGGTTAACAATATTACACATTGCGAAAAATTGTAGGGTAACAACGCCGAAGGAGGGTCTAGACCTGCTCTACATCAACCCAGTCATAATCAAACAAAGACTCACCCCACACCATAGAGCCGTAAAGCATCATTGGTCTAATCAAAGTGTCCATAAGAGTCATCTTGGACATGGTGTCCTAGAAGTAATACCAAAAGCACTATCTCTCTCCAAGGGCCAGTGAGCCATACCCTTTGTTAATTCTAGGCTAGAGTGTTGGTCTTATGTTTAAACAAGGCCCATAGAACTTGAACCAAGGTGTATGTACAAAGAGGAGACCTCAACCTTGCCCTGAAAGAAAAGGTTGAGGTGAGAAGTCTTGATGCCATTTAAGACCATCACCTTAGTCTTACCTAGCTTAAGTGTCAGTTGCCATGTGTCACAAAAAGATGCAAGTCCATCAAGGAGCCTTTGTAATCCCCTCGGAGATGAGGCTAGGAGGACCATGTCATCTTTGAAGAGCAGGATAAGAATCAAGACCCAATATAAGGAACAATCATCACCCGGAACAGAGTGTACTTGAAGATATACCTCTAACTCATCAATGTGAATCCTGAATAATGTAGGAGACAAAGGGAAACCCTCCTTCACCGCAATAGTGCTCTAGGTAAAGTTTGAAACCCTAAAGGGTCTTTTTACAACCAACCATTGTCTCATAGAGTCTCATGATGGAAATCAAGAGAGTCTCAGAGATACCAATGTCATAGAGCCTTTGGAAGACAACCATCCTAAGAACAAAATCTAAAACCTGCCAGAAATTCACAAAGGAATGGTAAACCTTCAAGGAGCAATGACGAGCCTCCTCGATAATAACCCTGGGGGTCAAAATGGGGTCCATGCTCTAAAATTCTAGTCGGAAATGCCCTGCCCTCTAACTTGAACATGTTGTTGATCCAGCTTCTAGGAAAGGATAGCATGCAAAACTATAGTGTACAATTTAGAGAAAGTGTGCCCATCCATGATTGCCTTGTAATTGTTGGGATTAGAAGCAAGCCCAACCTTATGTATCAAATTGATGATATGTCATGACCAAGAGGGGGGGGAACCCTGTGCAAAACACTCTGTTGAAAAGATTGGTAAGGAGCCCAAAACCATGATGTAGTGCTTGAAGAGTTCCACTTGAATCTCTTTCCCATTCTCAACCCTTCTATAGCTTATGGACCTAACTGCCTCACTAATGTTGGTGCAAGTAAAAGAATGGCTGGGGGGCGGTGATATTTACAGAAGGATGACAGGGGATAGAGAGTGGAGGTGTGGGAGACTAGTGAGGTCATGATCCAAAGAAGGGAAGAAGGGGGACCAACGAGGACACATGGTACGCTAGAATGCCATGGATAAAGGAGTGAGCTTTGAAGAGATTGACAATGATGCGAGATGAAGGTGCATTCCTTAGAGCAGGGGAGTTGGTAGTAAGAGTGTTTCAGCCATGCAAAAGATCTCGAGTGGAGGGTGGAGGATAGAGGAGGCATGAAGGATGGAGAAGATATGTATATCTCAATAAAGACAAAGTTTAAGGCCAAGTTGACACCTTTAGGGCGCATTGTGTTTTTTCTTTTTGTTGACATGCTACACATGGATTGCTTAAGGGGTAGCTTTGATGTCCATAATTGATTTGCAAATGCTTGGACAACAAAGTGAGTGGTTACCAAGCCATGTTGAGAGGGATTCATTTGTTAGTATGTTGGCCTATTGGGTAGGGAGGTGTGATTTGAAAAATTGGATCTGAATCTAATTGTACTAGGCTTAGTTTTGTTGGAAAATTGATGAGGAGTTAGGAGAGAGTTCTAATTCAATATACTTGTAATAATGACTAAGTATGACTAGGGAATGGGACTTCTTCAAAAGGTCTTTGAGCAAAGCTTCAATCTCAAAATAACTCAAAAGATTTACTTTGGCTAGTTCACGACTTGCTGCAGGGAGGTGAATGCACCATTCATTGTGGTGAATTCATTGATAATTATTGAACTTGTATCGAGGAAATCTTTAAACTCGTTATGGTCCAAACAATGAGAGATATACAAAGAATTTAAGTGCTTAGTCTTCCATCTTTGCTAGGTTGGGAGACCATAGGAAGGTCATATGATGCCTTTCCATATATTGAAAGTGTTTGGCTCTTATTGTATGGAGTAGTAGTCCTTCTTTATGATTGTTGCAAGTGTGAATGCAAAGTCTGAACTGAATTGAATGTGTTGAAGGTGAAATAGAAGCCATAGAATTTTTATGTGAGCTTTGTGAGACCATGCAGACATTACAATCCTTTGGGATCAATCTATTGATACTAATGGATGGTATTTTTTGTCTCGAGCTGGAGTTTTTCACTCTATGTTGGGTTTTCTCTAGGACAATCTTTGTGTGTTCATGTTTCCATATATTAAATTCACACGTTTAAGATTCTTTTTATTTACTTTATTTGCATTTCTTTGTTAGTAAGATATGCATATTAAGTTGTTATTAATTCATTCTAAGGGTTTGGTTGGAGTTCCTTTTCACTAAGCATTTATTTGCTAATAGCAAAGAGAGATGTGATGTTGTGTGTAGATCATTTTTAATGTCTACAATCGCAAGATCATTGGAGTTGTTGGATGTTTTGTTAAAAGCAATTGGTATTCCTCAAAATAGCATAGACATAGATACATTATCAAATATGGATAAGGCCTTTTTTTAAGAACCTTAGTATGGAAACAATTTGGTACAGCATAAACATTTCCCCCAAAAAAAGGAAAATAAAATAAAAAATTCATGAATGAGGTTTAGGAAGGTTCATATGTAACTTTTTGAAAATCAAATCACATTGTATCCCACATAACTGTAAAGTTAGTATTTTTTGGGCACACATTGATACAATATCTGATGCATATTCGAGTTGTATCCATATTTAGCACAACTGTGTGCACACCCATTAAGATGCTTGGGTGTATCTGACTACTTTGGTATTTCCATGTCTAATAATGTACACACTATCAAAAGTCATTTCTAATGTTTCAAATGAGAGCATGTTTTCAATTGCCCACCTATATGATAGCATTTAGCTGTGTCTCACTACATGGCTTTTCTTTGAGCTTAGAAATGTAAGGGGGACTTGCTATTACAAGGCTTCTATTTTGGTAATATTTTTGTATTATCACAATAATTTATTATGTAGGTTATCAGCCAAAGAATCTATATCGTATTCCTTGTCTGTATAAATTGTTTTATTGTCAAAGTTATCTCATCATTTAAGTGGGTGTTTCCATCTAGAGTTTTTCTTTTGTCTAATTTCATTTATTTGTTTATGCACTAATTTACTTTATTTCACTTTTGGCAATAGTTTAAACAAACTTTCATTTGAAAGTAACACATTCTGTGGCTCTTGATTTTGTCACCATTATAGGTACACTCAGAACGCTACTTGGACAGCCTAAAGAGCAGTTCAAATGTTGCTTATATCATTGAGGTAAATTTGATTTTGCTCAAGAGAAAAAATTGTAAACATCAATAGTTGATAATATTTTTAATTAATAATGCAAAATTTGCATTGCACACTACTTATGCCTATGTGATCTCATAGGCTTTGCCAAATTTCATTATAAATTTAAAATAATGAGATTTGGCAAACATAAGAAAAAAGTGTAAAATTGCCTGAAAATTTCTTACATAATGTTAAAAGGAGCCTTTGGTATTTTTTATTTTATTTTTAAAATATAAAACATTCACATTTGCTAGAGTTTCTATTGAAGTTTGTTATTTTAGTTGACGACATGCTATTGTGCCTTGTTTCTAGATTCATTGCCTTTGCATATGGGTTTTCTGCTGGCATGTCTCGACTTACCTTGTGTCTAAATGGTTGTGCCAAAGAAGAGATAAAATGTTCTGTATATGTTGCTTTCACTTCAGCCTTATGTCAATTCTGTTTTAAAATTTTTGTTGTATTATTTACTGCTAAGATTTTGGACCTCTTTTATGTTGAAGCTCATGGCCATGGATCACAATTGTATTTCTTCATTTCATATAGCTTTAGGTTTGCCCCCATCCTTTATTTCATTACTATTATTTGATCGGTGAGTATTGGATTTTAGCCTAGCTTAGATCAAGTGAGACCACAATTGGGAGACCTCGTTCATGGCATGAATGCACAACAATCTGAACCTGTGAGCAGTATAGCTCAGCATGGGTATGGAGCCTGTGTGAACACCAAATTTGGGAGGATAAGGAGTACAGGCATTGTTAAGGTTTCAGATCGCTGCAAATGTAATAGCACTGCCTGTTTGGTATGTGTTTTCCAACGGTAGCGATCTCTTAATATAATAACAATTTCAGTTATATACACATACACACAGACACTTCAATAGTTTTAGTCTCATAGGTTTATCCAACTGAAGCTACCAGACATCAACACTCCCTCTTAGCTAGGGAGGATAAACTCATGAATAAATATTACCTCAATGTAGTATAAGAATATATTTGTGTTACCATGCTTTTTGATACCCACATTCTAAACTTCTAGGTTAACTTTGCAAAGTAGTTATTGGTTGGTTTTTAAATTGCTGTGATAGTTTATGACCTATGACCTGTGAAGAAGATAGAATTGTGAAGATATATTGAAGTTGAACCATCAAATTCAGAACTTCAAGTTCAAGTTCGAATTTAAGCTTTAGTCTGCAAAATCAAAGTTCAGAGCTCAAACTTTTTAGTATAGATGTGCAGTCTGATTTTCCAAGCATAAATCTGTGTTCTCAGAATCAGACTCCCATGTTAAGGTTCAATGCAGATTCAGGAGCCCAGTGATTCAGAGTTCATCACTACTCAGATCTAGTTCATGACTCGACACCTGAACTACTTGAAGAGCCAAATTATCAAAGGAGCCAGATTGTGTTCAAATTAATGATTGGCAGGGCTAACATTCCAAGTTTAAATTTGATGATATATCTTCTTGGTGGGTTATTATGTGAGGCTATATCACATACTTGAAGCATTAAAAGATTGTGATCTTAATGTAATTTTCATGGGACCCGATATTCTTCACAAATATCCAAAAGGCATTATGAGGTATAAGCCCATGAAGGCTTCATGTCAAATCAAAGGCTCATAACCTTAATTTAAAGGCTCGGTTACCGGAAGGATGACAACGAGGTGTTCTAAGAACGGAATGGAGTTGCTATGTGATTGACACCTCATAAGTTTCAGAGGATACATGAATTAAAACCTAACATTTGGAGAAGGCATTAAACTACCTAAATTTCTGAACAGAAAGACTCAAGTCCCATTATATGGAAATGAGGAGCCCGCAGCCATGCCTTTCTTAGCATTTGAAGATCTATTTGTGCAAGTAAAATTAGAATAGTAGAAGAGGTCAAATATAATATGTGAATCTCTTGATGAGATGCCTGCAAACACATCATAGAGGTGAGATTGAACATGTAGAATGATTACAGGAAGCTCCAATTGGTAATTTATGTGCAAGTAATATACTGTTATAGTATTAATACAGCCTGTAACCGTAATATTTTATCAGCAAAAAATGGGTCTCGGTGTGAGGGCCGTAACTTTTTATTGCACCATCGGATTTTGCTAAGTTTGGGATATGTTGTTATGAGACTAGTTTTCCAGATTCTCAACGGTGCGATTAGCGAAATTCATTGGCATTCAAAAGTTATAGCTGACTGTATATACGTCTATCCAAGCATGATGAAAGTAAATTCGAGAAATTTCCAAATTATGAAGTAATGTTGAAAGAGCTGGTTATGCTGGGAGAGACTGCAGAAAGCCTGTGGATAGCAAGCAAAAAGTCAATTAGAAAAGCTAAGGAGTCGATCACCCAAGGCCATCTTTACGGAGAAAAGAGTTGTACACGGTTGATTTCATAATTTCCTGTTGGTTGGTTGATTTACTATGAGCAGTTAAGGGTGGAGAAACAATTTAAAGAGGCATCTGATATATCTTGGAAAATGACAGCTGTTTGCTTGATCAGATTCATCATCCATCTCTATCCAATCTCTAATTATACAAAAGAAGTGAAGGATTATCTAAAGGTGTACACTCAAGCATGGGAGATTCTTGATTTTGTTGATGGCCTCGAAGCTGACGGAATCATGTGCGAAGCTGCTGATAAGTTCTTCCGTACAATAAAAAAGAAGGTGGAGGAAAAGCATCTTCTGCCCACACCTTGGCATAAAGATGAAGCAATTAATGGGATTACAATGGAGGCCAAAGAGAAAGCGAGCAAGCCCAGAGGTTTCAACATTTGGTCGGCCATGATTCGTTGCTTTGAACTTGAGGCAAAGCTGGAGAAGGGAAAACCTGATCAGGCTAAGACAGAATACAGACTTATTCACGTTTAAATATCTGAAAGCTGGGGTTTAAATGTGTAACTGTTCTGTTAAATAATGAGCATCTTCAGATGGTAAGAGAATTTGATCCTGTTGCTCGAGCATCAAAGGCCGATAATTGTCATTATTAGAACATCATCAGATTATGGGGTGTAAATTTATCGATTATAAGAGGCCATGAAATTGGGAAATTGTTAATTAAAATCTGTCGAGTAATTTGATAGGTGTCTCCTATTTAAAAAATCTCACAGCAAAGTTTCTTTGAGGATTAATAGGAAGTGAATATGTATTACATATTCATATTTCAGAATATGAATATATTATACATTGTACCAGGATACGTCTCCACGTGCCTCTGGCCTCTATTTAGAGCAGGAAGGGTTATATATTATATCACGAATCTAATGACTTATGTCATTTGATTTGTTATCTAATGTTTAATAAAGAACCAAACATTACAACTACGAGATTTATTAAAAAGTGGAATGGAAGATTAAGCAAGAGAGGCTAGTCCCAAGATTCAGTTGAGGGAAATTAAAATGTTTTCACGGGAATGATTTGTAATAACAAGATATATTCAAGAATCAGTTACGAAAAGAAAGGGGAAGACCGACAACAGAAATGATAAAGGGGGACGGCAAGTGAGTGCAAAGGGTTCTTCTTTTCTGGGCTAGAAGTTCTACAGCTGCTATAACAGGTGAGAAGACAGCTTTGGTTGGAGAAAAGGGAGGGTTGTTCTTTTTCTGTTTTGGAGCAAGTTCTACAGCTGCTTCAGGGGAAGAGAGATTGGTTTTGCAGTCTGTTTGTAATGGAAGGATGTGATAATACTATTGTTATTCCATTATGTTTCTGAAACAAAGAGGATATGCATGTGTTTGATTCTATAGTCTGTACACTCATATTTCTGGTTTAAAGGATCTTATGGTCTTTAATTTCCCTGTTTTAGACACAGTGATATCCATTACATCAGATTTGTGATGTATGTAATCTTATGATTGATGCATTCACATTTTTTGCATGCTAATACCTGCAACCCCTCTTAACTCTTTTGTAATGCAATGTGGGAAGTTGGATAAGCAATTATAGGGTTATTTATTTGTCTTCCTTTCTTTATTCATAAATTTGATAATCACATTCACCTAATGTTGATGGGCGGATGTTAGAAACCCTTTTGTGTCTTCAGGTTAAGGGCACAACCAAGTATCATATTCATTGAATATCATTTGTGAGGGAGCTGTACCTCTCAATTCAGAGGAGGATTATTAGTAAAATGATAATCTATCCATCTGTTAGTATATTTTGTCTTTCTTTTCGGGTGTATTGAGTCATGTTCTGTAATTCTTGTTGAAAGGCAAAACTGTTTACTAACAATTTGATCAGAAGATACTCAACATTTTATATCGTTTATGATATCTAGAGTTATGGCCTCTTGAATGTCAAGTCACATGACATTCACTGAGTACTCTTTGAGTAATGGCCTATTGAATGTCAAGTTGCAAGATATTCACCAAGTACTATGAGTAATGGCGTCTTGAACATCAAGTCGCATAATATTCACCAAGTACTCTAAGTAATGGCCTCTTGAACATCAATTTGCATAATATTCAACAAATACGCAAAATGTTCATAAGATATGTGCACACACATTCTCAATAATGCTTACCATATGAACATTCATGGTCTGTTTAAGGAACTTAATCTACCATGCAAGATATCATCTATTACAATTTGTTTCAGACATCATAAAATGACTATCACAATAGAAGGCCATTGTTTGTTTTAAGGAACTTAAGCCACCATGCAAGTTATAATCTATTATGATATGTTTCAGACATCATAAAATGTCTATCATGATATAAGATTAAGTTATTGAAAGATCGTCAGCTTCCAATAAATTTTACAAGTCATAATTGTTTGGAAGTCGTCACTTTCTCGTGATGAACACAGGGGGTGGGCCCATTAAAATCATACGAGGAGGCTAAGTTGGAGAAATCAAATCTAGGAGAAAAGGGCCTGCCTAAGGAGATTTTCATAGGAGATGACTGGGATCCGATAGTGAAAGCAACAACATTTAGAATCTTCCTCGAGTATAAGGACGTGTTTGCATGGATGTACAAGGACTTAATAGGAGTGCCTGGAGCAAGACCATTGAATACTGCTAGTACTTGAAGCAATACCAGTATGTAGGAGGCCTTATCAAATGAATAAGAAGTATGCGGCTAAGGTTTAGTAGGAAATTACTAAGATACTCGATGTAGGCATAATATTCAAGGTAGAGACCAGTGAGTGGGTATCGGTCGTAGTTGTATCCTTGAAAATAGATGGAAATTGAATCTGGATCTGTGTAGACTTGAAATACCTAAATGTAGCAACCATAAAAGACACCTTCCCAATTCCCTTTATGAACAATATTTTAGAAGAAGTGACTGTGGAAGAGATGTATTCCTTCATGGACATTTTTTTTGGGTACAACCAAATAAGCATCGCTGAAGAGGATAAACTGAAAACCACCTTTGTAGTGGAGGATAGGGTATATGCTTACAATAGGATGCCACTTGGGTTGTGTAACGCACCTACCACATTTTAGATAAATGTCAGTAGGAAATTTGAAGGCCTTTTTGGATGATTGGTCAATCTATAGCGGGAATGAGCACCACCTAAAGGTTATCGGAGAATGCATGGAATGATGTTGAAGGGCTAAGTTGACATTCAAACCCAAAGAAATGTAGATTCACGGTCCCCTAACGCAGGCTTCTGAGACACATAGTATGCAAAGAAGGGTTGAAAATGGATCCTGACAAAATTAGTCATTGTTAACATGGAGGATCTTGTGGATGTGAATGGTGTCAAATAATTTTTAGGGCATGTGGGATATTATAGGAAGGGCATAAAAGGATTTGCGAAGTATCCTTTCTCTTGGAAAAAAGTACGAGGAAAGGAGAACAATTCATCTGGGAAAAAGAACAAGAGGATGCTTTTGAAGAATTAAAAGGGAGACTGGTGGGAGCCCCAATTCTAATATATCCAGACTAGAATAAAGAGTGCCACATCCATGTTGATGCTTCAAACTATGCAATAGGCGCCACTTTGGCACAAATTGGCAAGGAGGGATTGGACCATCTTGTGTACTCTGCAAGCAAGTTACTTCCAAAAGCGGAATGACATTACAACACCATCGAAAGAGAAGCACTAGGTATGGTCTATGCAGTTCAAAAATTTAGACATTACGAATTACTCACTCCTTTTACATTCTTTGTGATCATCAAGCTCTCATGTACTTGGTTAACAAGCCTATTATCTAAAGAAGAGTGAGTAGGTGGCTAATCCTCCTTGAAGAATTTACTTTCAAAATCATAGTTCATCCAGGGAAAAGTCATGTGATTGCAGACCAGTTGTCAAGAATGAAGTCAAGAGAACTTGCAAGAAATGGAGTGAACAAGAACTTCCTGGATGCTCACTTGTTTCAAATTGTTGTACTATAGTGGTATGAAGATATCAACCAATACCTATCAACTTCTACCTTTCCCAGAGAAATTCTAGTGGTAGAAAGGAGAAAAATTGCATTGAAAAGCAAGACATTCCAACTTATTAACAGATTATTGTATAAGATGGGGCTTGATGAGGTGCTAAGAAGATGTGTGATGGAGAAAGAGATCGCCACAGTTTTGAGATAGTCCCATGAAGGTTTGGCGAGAGGCCATATGGGACCCAATGCAACAATGTGGGAGGTATTGTTAGCCTAACTCTGGTGGCCTACACTTCATGCAAATGCTTGGCAATGGGTCCTAAGTTGTGATACATGTCAGAGGGTAGAAAAATCCCTCAAAAGAGACTTCATGCCGCTTTCCCCTCATAGCCACAAGAACTATTTGAATGTTTGGGTTTGGATTTGTGGGCCCTCTGCCCACTGGTAACACTCACAGATGTAGATATATAGTGGTTGCAACAAAGTATCTCACAAAATGGGTGGAGGCGAGAGCACTTCAGGATAACACGATGCTAAGTATGACCATATTCGTCTATGAACAAATAGTGACTCAATTTGGCATACCCCTGCAGATAACAAGTGACAAAGAAGTACACTTTGTGAACTAGGTAATTAGGACAATGACAAGTCAATTTAAGGTTTTCCATACTTTCTCTCGTCCATACTACCCTAGGGCTAATGGATAAGAAGAAGCTACAAACAAAGTATTGGTGACCATCTTGTACAAGACATGTGGAGTTGAAAACGAAGATTGGGAGGAGAGGCTTCCAACAATGCTATGGGCGTACCAAACTACCTACAAGGCCACCACAGGGAAAACCCCTTTTCGCTTAATGTATGTGCCTGTTGAATATACAGTACCCAGTCTAAGAGTAGCCATAGAACATAGGATGGGAGATATGCAGAGCTTAAAAGAAAGACTTAATGCCTTAATAAAACTGGACGAAAAGAGGACAATGGCTCAATGGCCTATCAAGGTAGCACAATGGAGGTAGAAGTTTTCGCATGATAAACATTTGAAGAAAATGATTTTTTAACTAGGCCAACTTGTACTTAAGTATAATAGCAAGAATGAGACAAAGCTTGCAAATTCAAAGTACGATGGTTGGGACCGTACAAAATAACAGAACTAGGGGTGATCGGAGCGATAAAGTTGTCAACTTTAGATAATAACCCCTTAAAAGACTCAGTTAATTGGTCCAAATTGAAACTCTATAAAGAGAGAAAAGAGAGTTTCCATATTTACTCTATAGAAATAAAAGAGGAGAGAAGTCAAGTAAATAATGAGAAAAATAGAAAAACGAACCCTAGAAAATTAAGAGGACTACAAAGCTATCATGAAGGAGCTTGTACACGAAGTAGAGATCGTACTGTAAGAGGAGAAAACACAAGTATGGCTAGGAAGTTGGGGAGCACGTAGGAGTGATAACATTGGAGTTGGAGCCATTGTAGGATAAGGAGAAAAAACAAAAGTGCGATACCTTGTACGGGTGGACGAGAGAAGCAAGAAATGGTCCATGTACGAACAAGAGGAGTCAAGGTATGAGCAACAACCACTTGTGTACGAACAAGAGGAGCTCGTGTACGAATAAGAGCCTACTCACGGACAAGAGGGGTACAGATAGGAGTACGGACAATAAACTATAGTACACAATGGTTATAAATATCGAGAAGAGTGACATTGACAAATAAAAAGTGTATGGCGATTGAGACAGATGGGAAGAGATAGCCCAAAACCCGAAACAATAAGAATGACTAGGGTATTTGAAAACAACTACAAAATGGTGAAGACAAGCATTGGTAATCCAATTAGAGGAACAATTCGGAATTCAAGGAAAAGAAAAGTCTTGTAGGTGAAGAAAATGGCCACAAAGAAGGACAAAGGGAAGGGCGTAGAAAATTATAGCTGTCAATGTCACATTTGAAAGTGTAGTAGGGAGTGAATGCCGGACATGGTGGGAGAATGCAGACGAGAACCATGTATTGAAGGAAGCAATACACAAAGCAAAAGTAGATAAAATAATTTTTATACCTAATCTTGATTTAAAGGAGTTTGATCCTGTGTTAAGAACTATGGTTGTTGGATATGACAAGAAAGGACACAAGTCTGTGATTCAGTATTTTCAGCAAACCCTCACTATTTCATATTCTCCAAAAGAGATAAACAAAGTTTTTGGAGTTCCTAACAAAGGACATGATAAAAAAAAATGGCTGGGGCTAATATGTTGAAGCGATCTCACTAAGCAAGAATAACAATTGGGGCCTAACAAAAATATTTATAGCCAATGAAGAATGGAGGTGTATTGTGGCCTTGGTGAAGAACAAACTTGTTGGGGGGAGCCGCGCATCCGATATTGCCATTTGGATATTGCCTATCGCGATTAGGTTGAATGTGGGAAGGGTTTACAACTAGGCACAACTCCTTTTAGAGAGTGTAAGGGAATTCTCACAGCTAAAACATAAGGCATTTGATATGCCTCATCATGCCATACCATTGTTTCTAGAAGTAGTTCTAACACAGGTCGCCCGAGAACATAGGACATTCGTACCAGCAAATAAGGTGAAACCCTATAAGCCGACCATGGCATATTGGTTTTAGATGTATATATTTGGAATAGGGCCTGCAGGGTGGGAGAGACAAGGAAGATGAAACTAAGGCATACAGTGGTACTGAAGACTTCTATTAAAATTTAAGACATAAAGCACAAATCAAGAAGATGAAGAGGGGACAAGTACAAACACATCTTCAGACTTAGAGAAAGAGGAATTTCAACTTAGTCACCTCAAAGGCACATTTGGAGAGGTCACATCCCTACCACTAGAAGAGGGACCATTGCCAAGAGTCATAGCTGAGCATGCTGAGATTCACATATAGGAAGATGTGGAAGTAAGAGGAGGTGATCGTACACTAACTAGTCATACATAGGGTACAAGAGATGAAGTTCGTATAGACAACATGGTAGCGGTAGTGAGTACACAGGAAGAACTTAGGAGCGAACAAAAGGTATGTACGGAGGGTGTCCGTATAGAAGATGCTTGTACTAAGGATGATGTTCGTACGAAAGAGGTCGACATAGAGGATTTCTGTACGTAGGATGTACAGGAGGTTCATAAGGAGGTACAACAACTAGACTGTTAGTTGAAAGATAAGGAGGAAGGAATACCTGGAGTAAAGGAGGTACATGAGACTTGAGCAAACAACTAATTCCTCAGTGGGGAGCGAATCAAGTTTCCATTCCAGTAGTAGCAAACTTGTTTGGCCCAAACCAGTTGCCTTACACTAAGGTGATAGAGCTTCGATGCCATAGAAAGACTGCACATAGCGTGAGACTAGAAACACCAAAAGGCATAAAAGTGGCCCAACCGATTGCTTTAGTGGTACAACCGATTGCTTTAGTGGTACAATCTACATGAAAGAAGGAAGTATAGAGCAGGAAGCGCATGGAAGGAACGAGTATAGAAAAAAAGGAAGCACAAGTTGAGGACACAATGTTGGAGGATGCAAAAGATTGTTAGGAAAGTTTGAAATGATACCTCCACCTTCACCAACCCCCATTGGAGATGGAGATTGCAGATAGAATGGAAGCACAAAGTGAGCACTTGGAACCATTAGAGACAGGAATGAAAGCACTCTCATTTGAGGAGAAAGCTGGAAAATTCCTCAAAGACTTACAGGGGATGGAACAAACCACCAAGGAGATCATAAAACAGGCTAAGGGGCAGAATTTGGATGCCATAGTCAGAGAAATAGAGTCACTAGTGGCATTTATGAAGAAAGATTGCCATACAGACTAAAGTTTACTCATGTAGAGCAGAGTGGGGCATGGAAAGGCAGTTGAGATATGGAAGGCTGGACATACCATACCCACTATGTTGGAGCAGTCACCCCTAATGCAGTCACTTGCTCAAATAGAGGAATCATTTAAAGGGATATTCCTAGCACTTCAATAGGAAAAGGAGTTGACAAAAAGAATGGAAGAAGAAAAGAAGTTGTTAAGAAGAATGGAAGATGAGTGGAAGGCAGTGAAAGCGACTCTGGGAGAGAAATTGGCAGCAATAGAAAAGGATAGGATGGAAGCCTTGTGACTGCTTCAAGGAGTTAGAGCTAAGCAGATGGCTGTGGAGCGAGATCTACGACATATCTGCAAACGAGCATCTAGTGTAGGGATGTCCTCCCACCCTACATCTTGATGTATAGTTTTCTTGGTTTATGGTTGGGTAGTCGTCTAGAAGACAATTTCTTTTTTGAGGGGGATAAATAAAGGGCATAATAAAACAATGATGTAATAAAGGATAGTTTGTAATGGGTTTGGGTAGTTAGGTGGCGAGGGGATGTGTTGGTTGGTCTTCCTAACCATCCGACCATTATTTAAGAATAGAGGAACATGAATGATGTACTTGTGGTTTTTGGTAATCAATAAAGAATACCGATTTCCCTCGCCAACATTGGTATTTTTGATATTAATAATAAATGCTTTTGTTGATACTAGTACAATTGAATTTATGCTTTACTATTCTATTTTGGTAACCATTCTACACACAATTGCTTGATGAAAGAGCTTCCCAAAGTTCTATAGTGTAGGTTAGTATCGTTGACGACATATTTCCTTTTGATGATTGAGCTTGGAATGACAAACCAATTGATATATATATATATGTGCAAAGGTCTCCATTGAAATGCCCTTTCCTCAAATAATCACTAGAAATTTCTATACTTGAACAAATTAGTTAGACAAAACATTATCACTTCCGTCCTTGTAACTCAGATTGTAAATTTGGGTTTGTTTATGGCATTCAACAGTAATTCTTATTGTGAATGGAAGGTCGGAAATGATTATAAAAACCGTGTAACACAGAGTATACTAACTATTTTAGAATCTAGAGTATGTACCTGACCTTTATTTCAATGTAATGATACTTTATTGGGACCATTCTTCATTTGTTCTTAAAGGCCCAATTAGGGCTTGAATTATACTTGGGGATGGCAACTTGTAATGTTTCATGGTAGGAGAATACCAATCCCAAATAATTATTATATATCATTATGCATATAGATCATACTTACGAATAATACATACTTAAAACTCAATTCCTTAATCGCACCCTAATTACTAACCCCAATGTAGATGGTATACTTAAACCTCAATTCCTTAATTATTGTGCTCGAGTAGAAATAGTCTCCAAGAGGCTCCTATTGTGACTGCTTGCCACATCTCACCCATTTCCAATGGAACCCCCTCTGGTCTTGGTAGCTCTTGGGAAAGTAGCTCGATAGCCTAGGTTCTCCCTACCTCATGTCAAGGGTGTAATACGACCAGACATATAAATCCATCTTGCTAGATTGTTTTCCTACCAATACATGTGTGGTTAGAAATTCACCATCGAATGCCAATCATGGGCTAGTTACAACGTTTGTTAGAATATGATCAGGGAAGGCTTGGCCAGTGCAAGGAGTATTCATTGCAACAACTAGTCACGGAGTAGAAACACAATAGTCCATTGGGGAGTCCCCACACTTCTTAGAGTGCATGTCAATGTAGTTTAGGGAATGGTCAAACAAAAAAATCCATGAGACCCCCCAAATTGTGCTCTTTGCAGAATGTGGAGCGCATTTTTACATATGTCAAGGAAAACTTGCAAACATCAGATTAATGACCCCCTTGGAAATGCTCTCGTCGGAAAGAGCAAGGGCAGTTGAGCCCAGGTTGTGGAATTTGTCCATCATGGACAAATCCATGACACCCTAAAAACCCTGTTTTTCCTTTCTTGTAAAGTGCGGTTCTAACTTGCTGTTGAATGTCCATCTTGGACAAAATCCACGACATGGCTGAATTCCCATCTCTTCACATTTCTTGGGCACATATTGGTAGGGGTTGTGGATTTTGTCCACGATAGTTATAATCCATGACAATGGAAAATTCCCACCTGATTATTTTTCTGAAGCCCCTTTTTGTTTCTTTTTCCCGATGTCATCGAATCCTTTCAAGGGATAAAATCCTCAATCAACCAAAATCCCTGCCTAGACCCCATGATTAGAACACGTTTTTATGGGTTGCAAAATTTTCCAAAAATAAAGACAAGATTCAGGAATCATGAAAAAAATTGAAAATTTGGAATTTCCTTAAAATCTCATAAAGTTAGAAAATTTCTCACAGTGAAAAATTCCTAAAAATCCAAAAGGTTGTCAAATTCTTGAGAGACATAAAATTGTCAAATCCAAATGGGTGAAAAATTAAAAATTTAGGAAATTTGGAAAAATCAAATCTTGTGAAAGTCCTAATAAATGGAAAAAGCAAAATTCTTTAAAAGTGAAAATTGTGATTTGAACAAAATGATAAATCTTGAAAATTGAAAGTTCTTTGAAAATTCCCAAAAATTGAAAAATTTAGAAAAAAATCTCAGACGATGGAGAAATTCATGAAAATTTCAAAAAGTGAAAATGGTACGGGGCAAAACTGAAAATTTTGGAAAGTAGGGAAAAATCCAGTGTTAAATTTTTTTGGAAAAGTCAAGTGTCAAAAAAGCAATTGAAAAGGAAAAAAAATGGAAATTATCTGGACAAAATTCTTGAGGATTGAAAAATGGGTTCTAAAGTAATTAATTTGATTAAATATTGATTTTATCAAATACTTAGATTGAAAAATACAAAATAATTTTTTTTGCACAAAGGTGTTTTTTGGATTTACATAAAAAGATTAAATATTAATTGATTATTTTCAAAAAAGAATACAAAATTTTTTAAGTGAGAAAATTGAAAAGGAAATTATTTTTTGCATTCAAATCAAGAAATTGATTAAATATTGATTTTAATTAATACTTAATTTAGTATTTCTCCAGAAATCGGAATTGGATAAATCATGATACAACTTCGTCATGAAGTCAAAGGAATCAAATTGGCAACTTTTTGAAAAACGAGGAAAACAATGGCAAGTGGTACAAAAATTGGAAGCTTGGCAACTAAGGCAAGTACCTAATTTTAGTTTGTAGTTTTAAAAGCAACTTCTCAAAAAGATGGTTTATTTAAAAAGTCACTTAATTCTTTCATTCTCACACAAAAATTTGAAGAATGATTTCAGATCAAAAGTGAAATTTGAGAGGCTTGTGTGTAAATTTTGAAGAAATTTCTCTAGGAAAACGTGAAGATATTCAGAATTCTTGAGAGTGTGTGTGTGTGTGTGTGTGTGTGTGTGAGAGAGAGAGAGAGAGAGAGAGAGAGAGAGAGAGAGAAGAAATTCTCTTGGAATTGGCAACAAGATTGCGAACTTTGAGCTTTTTTCAGTGACTTGGGGAAATTTGCATGTTCCTTGAGGAAAGCATAGAAAGTGAATTCTGAAGAAAAAACTAGAAATCTTGAAAAAATTCCAAAATCTTCTTCTTTTGGAGGAATTAGCTCAGCTTTTTTCCGTATTTTTCCATGTTATTACATTTGAATGTTTCTGTCTTGCAGGAAGGAGGAATGGCAGAACCTCGAGGAACAAGAGAAACTAGAGGACAATTGATAAAGAATGAGAAGAGAGGATTCGACCCCGAATGGAAGATCCTTTCCAAATGGGCAGAAATTGGAGATACAAGCCTTGGCGGCCTCGACATGAATGAGTTCAGTAGAAGGATGTTTGGGTACAAAGACCATCAACATATACACTTGGCCACCATAATCATGAGTAGTGGAATTGTTGCTGCAGTGGGGGTTCCCTCCTGCCTTTCAACATCCATAATTGATTGTAGAATGTGCCAAACATTACAGTCCTAGAGATTGAACAATGAAGGATTTAGATGAAAATATTCTTGCAGATTTTACTCCAGCATCTATCTTTGAAGCATTTGAGATTCCTTCACCCCCGAGGATGGTGAAAAAAACATAGGAGTAGGCACTGAGAGTCCACTGCTGGAATTCAGTTTTGTGAATAAATAATTATTAAGAAATGTTTGATGAAGAATAGGTCGCATCATTCAAAGATCGCCAAGGAGCTGGTATGGCTTGACTTGTAGTGGGAGTATATTGTCATGATCATGATGCTTAGTCACATTTTTGGGGTGCCTCATTCTAATAAATTTGAATCTTGGATGTGTTACTTCATTGAGGCAGTGGCAGGAGAAGGGGACAAGATAGATTGGAATGGACTCATAAGTGATAACATGAATGAGCAATTGATAAATTTAGAGCACACAAGAAAATTTTGTATGAGCTCCTACATAATCTATTTGCTAGCTCAAAGGATGAAGTATGATGGACTAAGATGCGAAGGACCAATTGGGAGCGGAACCTAACACCTGAAAGTTCGTGAATGCTATCCACAGTTGCATCTTCATTGTAGGGATGATTATGTAAGAGTTAATGATGTCTTTGCCATGCGTACAATTAGGACCCTACAAAAGAGGCTGCATATGAGATTTTCAGTTGGAGCAATGAAGTTGGTGGAGGATTATGGAGCTTGGTTCATTCAATTTCCTACCTTTTCATACATCTGAGTTTAGGGATTCTCTATGGAGCCATACAAACTTCCGAGGTATTGAATAGATAAGATGATCTTGTTGGAGCTTACTCGACAACTCACAATTAATGACAAGATTTAGAAGGGGAAGAAGAAATTGGAATTGCTTTTCTCAATTTCTATTGGAGGAGGCAAAATTGAGATATGCCTATGTCTGAAGGCAGCAAAGAGATCATCGGATTAACTCCACTTCTTTTGTCTTTGACTTTATCCAGAAAGGTATGATTTCGATCCCAACAACAAAGATCAAATCAGTAGCGGTATCAAACTACTAGCATAAAGTTTACCTTGAGGATTTTTGGCCAAATGTTGTAGATGAGCATGAAAATAGAGAGAGGATGCATTCAAGATTGCTATTCAGAATGGTTAGAGCATGGAACACATTCCAAGTTCCTGATCAAATGGAGGAGGATCCAAATGTAGTGCAGAAGGGATTTCATTCGGAAGAGGAAGAAGTTTGTTGTTGAGGTTGAAATGATAGAGGCTGAGGTTGGTCCAGAAGAGGAAGAAGTTTCCTACATCAACAAAAAAGATTTCAATTGTTAAATTTGTACCTTCTGAAGTGACAATGAATAGTTTAGGAGGTGAAGAGGATATCAATATTCGATTAGTCCAAGTGAAAGAACAATTGGCGATCTTGGGAGACTAGAGTATACCCATTCCAAAATGGTTAAAATAGTGAATTCAAAAGAGTCAAGAAAAGGAGGTTGATTCGGCAATTGAATTAGAAGAAATTTTTGAATGAGCCAACTAATCCAAAGAACAAGGGAAAACAAAAAGGTTCACTAAATTGTCAGAGGAGAATAGGGGTCCAGGATTTTGCAGATTGCAACTCCTAGAATCAATAAGACTAAGGACCAAATCACTCCAGATGAGTACCATGTCACGTATATCAACCTTGGTCATGCTTCCTATGAGAAAATCATAGAAAAGTTTGATGTCCCACTCAAGCTTTGAAAGAAAGGATGAAGAAGCTGGAAGAAGGATACTAGAAATAGAATAGAAATCAAAGCCTTGTGTTAGTACATTAACAACTTGCCTCGTCCAGTAAGAGAGGAAGGTCCATTTGTCCTTCCAATGGGTGTTTCAGCTGAAATAGTAGATGATATTGATAGGATCAAGCAGTCTGCTCAGGTTACAAAGGTTTGGGTTGAAAGAATTCAGGAAGAAGCCTTCAAGCATGTAGAAGAATTGGTGCAAGTGCATAGCAAGGCATTAGCTGTACTCTCCAAAATCCAATACATGGAGGAATCGTGGGAAGATGAGCATATTTACCAAGATGAACTGATTTTTGATATTCAAAATCTGATGGAGACCCCAAAGTAGGCATTGATTGATGGTGGAGTTATTGGCGAAGGGGATATCTATGACTTCCTTTGATGGTATAGTGCAATGATCGCAACCAAGGAAATGTTTTAGAGCTTCACCAAGGAGTCTGCTCAATAGAAAAAGATAGTTGACAACACCAAGCAAGGAGTGTCCAATATAGTTGCATCCTTGTTGTCATAGAGGTTAGTAGAGGATGAAATTACAGCAAACAATTTGAAAGTCAAGTTGGAGTTCTTTTAGCTGAAGTTTTTTGAAAGAGATGATTTTGAGAACTTCTCTATCTTCTCAAATACCATGCACACCACTCAGGACTTATTACCAGATTGGGAGGAAAGTTTAGGAAAGGCAGAAAGAGCAATTGCAGCTTTGGAATTCAAGAAAGAATCGGTGCCAAGCATCAACATAGAAGAATTGGAGATGGTGTTGGATCAGTTTTGGATCAGTTCCATGCCTTAAGGAGGCAGAATCAGGGATAGATGCATTTATTGCATAGTGGGCGTGTGCTTAGTTGTCATTTATTGCTCCCCACTCCCTTCTAGAACGAGTATGCATAGTGGGCATTTATTATCCACTATAGTAGTGGATTCTTGGTCGTATTAATGTAGATCTCTTGTCTTTGCCCTAACCCTAATTAGGGCTGATGTGGCACGATTTGGGCCATCGGTTATTGTCTTACTTTGGGCTACTCGTCGTAATCAAGGACCTACACAAAGGTCTCACTTCTCATTTGTAAGAGAGAATTTTCTGAGAATATTGCTATGAGCTACTAAGATAATAGAGTTTGCATTGAAGCTTGATGAATTACTTGATGTGTCTTGGTGCTTTCTTGTTCTCTTAAATTCCCTCATTTAGATTAAGTTTAGTTTTGTTAAAGTGTTGTGATTGCAATGGAGAAGATGATGATGTTTTGATGAATTCCTTTGGTTCATACTCGACTTTTTAGTGATTCTAAATCGTTGTGCAAAGTTAGCCTGAACCCCTTTCATGCATATGTCTAACTTCTATCATTCATATACATTGCTCTTTATGATGGTGTATGTGGTGGTATGAATATCTTTCGCATAACCCTTGAAGATTGCACCACTTCATGTGTAGTTGTAGTATAACTTGGTGAAGTAGAGCTCGGTAAATTAAAGAATTTGTCCACTAGAGTACCATTTGTTGTTATCACTACCCTTAGGATTAGAGTACCATTTGTCCACTTGCAGTATTGTCCTATAGCAGAGCAAGTTGCAGATATCTTCACCAAACCCTGAACTGAGGTCGAGTATCTTCATTTGCGAGATCTCTTGGGGGTTGTGGGATATTTCACTAGGGGGGTCACATGACTCTTCTCTTCTTTATTGTACTTACCTCTCTTTTTGGGGAAGGGTTCTTCGTCATCGGTTTAGGAAGGATGCTCATAGTTGGTGGTACCTCCATGGCAAAAGATTCCAAACATTGCAGCCCCTTGCAGGCAAAGTTATATCACAAGTAAGTTTTATTTAAAAAAAGATAGCTCACCTTTAAAAAAAGATAGCTCACCTTATCTTCAAAAGAATCATGACTAGAAAGTAGTTGTAAATTTTTTATAAGATTGAATTAATTCTTTTGTAATTGTTTACCGTGTGTTGTCTTCATAGGTTGTTAGTTCTTTTGCATCAAAAAAAAATTGGAGCACCTATTCTTTCATCCACTCGGTGAAGCGCAATAGGTTGCAATAAAAAAGAGTAGAGAACTTGGTATTTGTGCATTACAACTTGTGCCTTCTTTCGCACAAGAGTAAAGAATACACAGAAGGGGAGACAGAAGTGGGATGTAAGTGCAAAGGTTGTGGACTTGGATGCTTCCACTACATGACTTACACTAGATGATTTTGATGACTTTGATGCCAATACCATTGTTGCAGCTACTGCTGATCCCATTGGCCTTAGCTCAACTAGTGCCGGAGAAGAACAAGAAGAAGAAGATGAAGAAGAAGAATGTGAAGAAGAAGATGAAGATTGAAGAACTTAGAATATTAATAGATTTTTGTTCTATTAGTTGAACAATGAACATGAAACAATGATACTTGAACTTGATGCCATGATTTATTTTTAATGTTTTGAATCTTCAATGTTGAACTTGTGACTTGAACTATACGATGGTATGATCACCATGATTACAAATTTATGGTGTTTTTGTTGTTTAAATGTGTTTATGCTATTATACTACATTCTAATTGTAACTAATGCTTCATAAATGTGTGTGTGTGTAATTTTTACATGTTTTTGTACGAACGAACCCAAACCCATTTCCAAAATTTTGACAAACTTGCAAACTGGTTCTCGAACTTTGAACTTGGAACCGAACTCGAACCAAGAACTTAGCATTAGAGTACATTGCAAATGCTATTATAGTGTTTGTATAAACTTGGATGCAACAAAGATAAAACAAAATGATTTGAAAAAAAAGAGAAATAATTTGAAAATTTGTGAATCTGAATTTGTTTGAAAATTCTCTTCAAATTCACTTCAAATCTACAACAAATTGCTCTATAACATTGCAGTTCACATTCTTTCTCCTCCAAACCCTTTTCTGCTCTCCAAACTGGTATTTGCAATCAAAAAAATGTGTTTTGCATGTTTTGGGCTGTCAGTCCCTATATGCAGACTGCAGCCTATATTTTCTGAGTTTATGGCGATATATTAACAAGCTATTGCTAATATTTTCAGTGATATTTTTGGGAGCCTGAAAGCTACAAGTTTTATTGCCACTCAAAATTTCTCGTGACAAGTTTACCTATCACAGAGAAGTTTGCCATATTTGAATCTATTATTTACTATTGGCGATTCTGACTAAAATCTTGAAACAAAATTTGATTTATCTTTGCATGGGATTGACTTTAAGCAAAAGTTTAAAAACTTAGATAATTTGGATCCACATTATACTGCTGAAATGATAATGAGGGCGCACGAGAGACTTGGGACAGCCTTGAAGTCATTATTGAAAGGTATAATAGTTCTGATTTTGAATTTTTTTTCATAGCAACAATTCTGTTGATTTTTATAAACATGGTTGGAAAAATCAATTTATGGTGTTCAATGATAACTATTGTTTGAGGCAAGTGTATTGAAGACATATGACAATTCACTTTTTGAGTTGAACGATGGAATGAATCTTGGTTCTAGTGCTGCACCTGGTGAAAATATTAAGGTATGGGATTTGGGAGAAGATTCAGAGTTTGAGTTGGAGTATGTTTTTTAGTTTACTAATGATTTGAGTTGACATTATGAGGTGATCGGGTACCCTCTTGGGAGACTGCCAGATATGAAATGTGCAAATAAGGAGACAGATGAAGATTGCATTTGGAATTTGGAATGATATGACACTAGGAGGCATCATTATTCCTTACTACATGAGGAATTTGAGGATAACTTGGGTATGCAAATTAATGATTTCCATTGACAGTTATTTCCTTGTTTGCATTCATTTAAAGTTGCTTCAATCTGACACGAGATTTGGTCTTGAGTTTGGGGATTGGCCAACAAGTGGGACATTTCACACTTTGTTTGAGTTGATGAATAGTAATGCATGCCTTGCGTATGAAGTTGGAAAGGTGGCTCCTTCATGGGATGCATTGGCTTTTGGGGACTTTTACTTAAGATTTTGATAGGTTTCCAAATAGGGTGATTGAGTTTGCTGCAATTTTCAGAACAGTAGCAATGAAATAAGGTTTGAGGCTTGACATTATGTAAGTCTTGAAAAAGAACCTAAACATGAAAGCTACCATCCCTTGGAATGAGTGATTTTCATCATGTAGAAAGCTTTCTTTGGGGTTTAGTCTACATGAAATGCATATTGCTATGGTTGATAATATTGGTTATCCATCAATGTATTAATTGTTTGTATTTAATTTTTAACACTCTTAGGTAGTTGCTGTGTTGGTTGTGTCCCTTTTGGCAACCATCGGGTCCTTTAATATATCATGTACCACCAAGGAAAATAGCATGGTGTGGTTGGGTAAATTGTAATTCTTGGCGAACCATCTTTGGCCTTCTTCTCTGTAATGTATTGATGAGCCAACAAAGATATATTTTACTTTTATGTCTGGTATGCACTACCATCTCTATTATTATTTCGTGTATGTAAATTAACAAGTCGGGTCAAACTTGCATGATTCATGCCCTTGGATCCCTATAAAGGCAAGAAGAGATCACTGGGTGGTCAAGACCAAGTGATTAGTCTCTCTTTAGAATTGTAAAACAAAGAGAACGAAGAAAACAACCATCCGTACATACGTTATCGGATGAGTACAAAGGAAATCTTGAATTGACTGTGTTTGTTCCCAAAACCATAGATTGGAATCCTACGAGCCTTGCCTGCTCGATGTTGGGATATTCAACCGGTTAAGGCCAACTTGACAACATTGATCGATGCGATCCAAATCCCCTGTGCTTCTGGCTCTGCAAAACCAAGGTGGGTGTACCTAATCTTGAAGAAAACACTTGAGCCTAGGATGCTTATAGCAGATTGATTAGAATGCGAATATAATCAAAGCTTTCAAAATGGCAAGAATTATAGAAAGCTTTAAGATTGCAAATTACGAATTAAGAATAATAAATGTGATAATAGTTTAAATAAAGAATGAACACAACAAATGAATATATTAATTCCTCAATAGAAAGAAATGAAATAGTTGGCAGCATGTGGATTATGAATCAAGAGTAATATAAAGACCAGTGCTTAATTAAATGGGCAATTAGAGTCAATATTATAAGTTGACACATATAACTTTATAAAGTCTAATATATTTAAACTATAAATAGTTTTAACAATTCAGACGCAACGGATCAATTATATAAATGCAATTTTAAACTAGTCTAGGATGCGTTTTAACTCCTACGATATGGAGACAAACTAGACATAAATACAGAAACAATCAAATATGTCACAATATCTATGTTTATCAAGTTTAAAATGCAATAATGACCCAATGCATTTATCCGAATCTTAAAATATTTATAGAAAATAAATAAAAATATTTATAAAGGACACAACTTAATAATAATTTAAAACTCCAATGCAAATAAATAAAGTAGATACGCTTATAGATTACGCCGGAAATAAAATCACAATAAAGACATTCCTTACAAATGATCCATCTATTGCGAATTTATGCGGATCGCACAAAATTTACCCAATAATTCAATCCACGGGCTTTGTTCTACGCCAATAGGAGAATATAATACATCATAATATATAAAATTTTAAAATATAATTATGAATTGTCTCCCTCCCTTGGTTTTTTACATCTATATTTATAACCAATGGAAAGGTATTCACCCAACCATTGCACCCTTCTATAACAAATAACCACCAATATAAAATTTTAATATGATGGGCAATTTTATAACTTTGTGTATAATTTTCCTAGTCGGTGGCCTAAATGGTTTGAATAATTTGCACCATATGCGAGAATTATCTGCTCCATTTTTAGGCAAATCCTTCCTCCTTCGTGAATTTAGAATCAACGGGCTCCTCCATGAACTGTGACATCTTCAGGCATGAATGACACATGTTCATGAGATTATCATCTAGAAGTGCTCGATTCAAGAAAAACTTCTTATTCTACTACTTCCATCTTCTAAGTCCGCACGGGGTCTTTCAACTTTGATTATCAGGAAGTCGTGGTTTGCAAATTCTAGCCAGTGGTTCATTATCATGTATCCCTTAGTTATCAGGCATCTGAGATTTATTTTTTCTACTGCTTTTCCTAGCACACCCACTGGCTTTTGTATTTCATGGGTCGAGCATCATCAGGGAGAATGTCCTTGCCACACATAGTCCAGATCTGCAGAACACATGAAGCATCGTTAGATGTATATCATTAAACAATTACTAGTGGCTTTGTGAAAGATGAGCACTGAAGTCTCCATGATAGAGAATACTGTATCAGGATCTCCCAGATTTCACTCGAACTTCATTCGGATACTTCCCTGTGTCAGACTGGACCAATATATTATCGCTGTAGATGCTTGCCTGGATTATGCCCTTGTTAACATGAACAAAGAAGGAGAGTTTATATCTCTCTATCACTAAGTCAACAAATGTTTCTCCATTTCTCTGCGTGCATCAAATCTGGCCTATCCTCCTCCTCTTACTTACTATAGTCAACAGGCATTTAACTTCAAACAGAGATGCTGTTCTGTTAGTCTCTTTACATGGCACCACTGATTCTGGAAAATCTTCATTTTCAAGGATTCTCATTTGCTGATCTTCTTCTCCAGTTCTTTAAGGTCCGTAGAGCCCCTCTTTGCAATGAACAATTCATCAATCTTATATGCTAACTCCATGTTTGGAAGTTCTGTCTCATACAATCACTGTATGCAGATTTCAGAAAAATAATTTATCTGAATCAAAGAAAAAATAAAAATAAATTTATATTTCCAAGCCTTAAAGTTTGAAGAGGCACATATTTGTTAGTATGCCTCTCTCTCATCAAGTTGAAGCAACTCAAGCATGTGTACTATTCCATCAAATGTTTTCTGCAGTCCTTAGCAGCCTCAAATATCTGTCGAACTTGCAGCATAGTTCAAGATCATTATTCTTCAGATCACATGAACACAGTTGCTCTTTAGATTTGTATCAACCATCGCTCTTTCTCTCAGTGCTTTCCAGGCGGATAGTTGTGTAAATCAGTAGCCCCTTTTAATCTGTGTTATATCCAACACAGTGTGACATGCTTTATTGACTGCCTTGAGATTGAGATTCAATGCATGACCAAGTGCAGAATGTTCATTTTATGCTTTTGATTACCCAATCTAATACAATCTGGTCTAGAATTTAGTACTTCATTAAGTATGTAAGGATGCCCTTTCTCTTTTGCAATATGAATATGTGTCATTCCCTTCGTATAACAGGCAGAAGAATCCACTTTCAGCAACTCTTGTATCGTTTCTAAATGTCCATCTTCCCTAGATATTGCTGAGTGTAATGGATTGCTCCAAGTGTATGATATCTTTTGAAGGTAGACACTTTTTACAAGTCTTTCATTCTGATTTCAGCATATTGTAAAATATCATCAATTTTATGATTAAAGATTTGAGATTGCTAAAAATGGAGGCAGAAAATCATCAGACTGAAATATTGCACAACATTGAGAACCTATCCATCTGAGGGGGGACCTTTAAATAGAGTGAGTATGATTCAAGGCCTAGAAGTACTTGAGGTGTTGGGAACACTGGAGGTGGACGTGTCGAGGATGCACATGTGGATGAGAGTGCAAGGAGAACACGGAAATGTAGCGGTCAGACTAGTCGACCCAGGTCTGATGCATAAGGGGGCGATTAGGCGAGAAAGAGGTGACTCCTACAATAAGTTTGATTGTGTATTAGTAAAAACTGTCAAAGTTTAGTGAATGGGGCAGTGGACCCTATGAGGCATTGAAAGACTTGTAAGACTATATGGGTAGCAAATGGTGAGGATGGAAAAGACTATTGGCTGAATGCTACAAGGTATAATAATAGACAGATTCATAGAACTAGATGCTTCATCCATAGCTTCTTGGGACACACTCAAGGGGGTGTTCAAGGTTGAGTTTTAAGTTATTATGAGACGATAATGAGATTGATGCTGAAATTTATAACACCAAACAAGGGACAAACTAGAGTGTAAATGCTTATAGTAGCAGGCTTAAGGAAGTGTTGGGCAAGTTGGAAAATTAGTTTGTTGATAGGTTGAAGAAGAGGTGACTCATGGAGGGGTTGATTCCCTCCCTGTGTAAGAAGATAAAAGTGGTGCCTCCACCCTCATACACCAATGCCTACAATCAGAGAATGGACATCGAGAGTGAAAATAAGACATCCTCTTGAGGAAAGAGGAAGATGCATGATGATGAAAGTAATGAGGGTAGTAGTGATGATGAATCAACAAGAGTCTAGGCCTTGTGGTTAGACATGATGAGAATGATAAAAGAACTAAAATTGGAGAAAGGGATCAATAAAGAAAGTAATGAACTATGGTGTACGAAGTGCAAACTGGAAGGGCACACAAAAATAATTGTCCTCAAACAATGTTTTGTGAGATTCGCCAAGTGATGGGTCATTCGATAAAGGAGTGTCCAATATAATTTGAAGACTAGAAGCACACGAGTACTGTTCATACAGGGAGAGTCAACTCCATTCAAACACCAGAACGCATCGCCAAGTCAATATGTAATTCAATGGCGGAATCAAATACAATATGACTCTAGAGAGCACCCTATCATACATTATTGAACTCTTAACGAGTAGGGCTACACCTTGGGGGCTAGGGACTTGAGAGGCTAGACCAAGGTATGTAATGTCCTTGTTTTTAGCAGGTTCTTGCAGTTCCTTGAGTCAGTTTATTATAGAAACCCTCGTGGGCTGATAGGGTAGTTTGGGGGGCTCAGTTGGGGACTTCCTATTTTTAGTAAGTCTATTTTTGACAGTTGCCATTTTTGGGAGTGCAATCTGAATTTGGGGTGTTTGTAAATCTGGAGTGATCTTCCTCAGGCACTTGAAGACATCAGTAAATGCAATAGGCACCACTTATCTCTGCTGCTAGGCGTTTTTTTCGCTGCATTTTGGCTAATGTTTTATGGCTTCAGGTCTTGGGTTTAGCCTACTTACGAGTGCTGTTATATCATTGTGATTGTGGCGATTTTCTTGCCTAAATTTTGGGATGCTAGGGCATCTAGTTGTGGCGTGGACTTGCAAACTTGAGAAATCAGCCCTAGGTGGCTAGTGAACAAAATTTGGGAAGAAAGGAGTGGTAAATTAAATGTTCTCATCCAAAGGTCTCGGCCTTGTATGATAAGTTGTCAACCATTCACAACTAGTGTTTCTTGCATACACGGGCCCTTATAGTAGTGGTGATTAGCTTACAGAGACCATGATTAATTCCCTAGGAGAGACTTTAGGGAAAAAACAGTAAATGCTAGGTTCAATATCTCTCTTAAATAATAATTGCATTTGTTATCTGTAAATCGTTTATGGTGTGAGAGCAACTGTTGATAGAAGAGACTGAACATTGTGTTTGTTATTATTCTGGTATATAATCATGTTTAATAGTGTATCCATTTGGAAAGAGCTGAAAGAATAAATTTACTTCAGCATGGACTACATTTGCCTGATAGATTTAAATAGTTAGTTGTGCAAGGACTGTTTTAGTTCTAGGAGAAATCACACATCAACAACGTGAGCCAAACAAGGTTCACTACAACAATAAACAAGGTGGAACTGTTATTTAAAGATCATATCATCTTTCCAAAAATTGAATTATGTTGAAGTGGTGCATGTGAAGTCTCAAATTGATTAAGGTGGAGAATTGGCATTATTTCTGATTATGTGTTTATCCCTTAGAAGGTCTGAATATTCATAAATTTCCAAGCTATCATCTCAAGCAAAATTATCATCGAATATTTCAATGGTATCAATATAATTTGCTAGGTGTTTGACAACTACTTAACATAGGAAAATTATGTGTAACCAATTGGGGTTATTACAATGGTATTAGAACCTATTTCTTGCTATCCTCTATGGTAGGAAATTCATTGTTATTTCAGATTTGCTGTTGTATTGGCAGTGACCATCACTCTCGCATTTTTTGGCCATGGATAGACACAGGAGGACTAGTAGTTCTATGAGCCGATAGAGCGATGTGGAGAATAGCGAGAAAATAAAAATGCCTTGAGGGAGAGTATTGAGAAACTTAAGCTTCATCAACAGTGGTTGGTGGAGAGTTTGTCGAATCCAGTTTCGGTTGAGAGGGCAACAAGGTATATGGCTTCCACCTCTAGAAGGTCGGCGGGAAGGAGGCTTGAGTTTTCGCTGACAGATGTCCATGATGCAGATGTACCTATATTTAGTACGACACCTACTAGTCCTATCTGCAGTGTTGATGATGAACTTATTTCAAAGGGACATGTAGTTGTGTCAGTGCCAGTGAAGGATAACGACACTGAGCTTCAACAGGTAGAGGCTCCTAGACTTGTTGCTGCAATTAGTGTAGGGACAATTGATGCAGTTGTTACGATTGATACTGTAGGCTCTCTCAAGGAGGGGATTATTATTGGAGACTTGTATGCGAGCTGTCATTTTGTTGCTCCAGTGTAGGAGGCAACTATTTCCTTAGGTGGGACCATGGCACATATGGAGTCACCCATCTGTGATGTTGGTGGTTTGGGCATTACAGCAAAGTCAATAGATGTGGGTTCATGCTCTAGTATTATTGATTCACAGCCTGATGTTGAGTCGTGTGTAGAGTCAGGTGTCAGCAGTTGAGGTTTTATTAAGAGATGTGGATGCATATAGTATGGACACATCCGATGATCCATCTAATGATGGTATGAGCTTTACTGGGTACGATAACCCTTGCCAAATATTAGGTGATGACTCTGAGGAATTTTGGATGGGTCCTAGGATTGATGTTTATAGGATCTTATTGTTGAGATGGAAGCTGGGACATGAGAGGAGATTGATACCATGAGGACTTCCATTTCTTTAGATGAGGAGTTGGTTGAGGTACATAGTAGTCGTATCTCATCACCAAAGGAAATTCATTGTTATTTTAGTGTTCTTGCCATCTTGTGGTGTAGGAAATTCATTGTTATTTCAGATTTGCTGTTGTATTGGGAGTGACCAACACTATCGCATTTTCTAGCCATGGAAAAACATAGGAGTACTAGTAGTTCTATGAGCCGATGGAGCTACATGGAAAATGGCGAGAAAATACATACCTTGAGGGAGAGTATGGAGAAACTTAAGCTTCAACAACAAAGGTTGGTGGAGAGCTTGTCAAATCCAAAAACGGTTGAGAGGGCAACAAGATATATGGTTTCTGCCTTTAGAAGGTCCACCGAAAGGAGGCTTGAGTTTTTCCCGATGAATGTCCATGATGCAGATGTACCTATATTTAGTATGACACCCGCTAGTCCTATCTGTAGTGTTGATGATGCATTTATTTCAAAGGGACATGTGGTTGTGTCAGTGGCAAGGGAGGATAACGGTAATGAGCTTCAGTAGGTTGAGGCTCCCAGACTTGTTGCTATAGTTAGTGCAGGGACCGTTTATTCAATTGTTACCATTAATACTTCAGGGTCTCTCAAGGAGGGGATTATTATGGGATATTTGTATGTGAGCTGTCATAGTGTTGCTCTAGTGTAGGAGGTAGCTGCTTCCTTAGGTGGGACTGAGGCACGCTTGGAGTCACCCGATTGTGGTGTTGGTGGTCTGGGTGTTATAGTGAAGTCAGTAGATGTGGGTTCATGCTCTAGTGTTATTGATTCACAGCCTGACGTTGGGTCATGTATGCAGATTCAAGTGTTAGCATTTGAGGCTTTATTAGGAGATGTGGATGCATATGGCATTGACACTTTTGATGATCCATCTGATGATGCTATGAGCTACACTGGGTATGATACCCCTTGCTAGACTTTAGGTGATGACTTTGAGGACGTTTTGAATGGGTCCCAGGATCTTATTATTGAGATGGAAGCTGAGACATGCATGGAAATTGATATCACGTAGACTTCAATTTCTTCAGACGAGGAGTTGGTTTTGGGGGTTAGCTGAATTTTGAGTTTGAAGCCGAAAATTTGGCGAACCTTGTGACTTAGGTTATAAATGTGAGCTCATTTCATTGGAAGAGGCATCCGATTATTTGTTTATCTCTTTGCTTTGTTGTCTTCGTGACAATTCTGAGTTCCTTGTTTTTGTGCCCTCGCTGAAGCATAAGGGTTTGGTTCTGAGTTGTATTTTGATCCACAACTGAAGTATTGTGGGTTGAGTTCTGAGGATTATCAAGTCTGGAGTTATTAAGACTTCGATTTCTGTATACCTGTAGTTTTGGAAGAAGTCATTTGTTCTGGGAAATGAACCTTGCAATCTGTGAATTCGAACTTGTATTTGGGCAATCTGAATTTGGGGCCTGTGTGTAAATCTGGAATGATCTTCCTCAGGCACTTGAAGACATCAGTAAATGCAATAGGCACCACTTATCTCTGCTGCTAGGCGTCTGTTTTCTCGGCATTTTGGCTGACATTTTATTGCTTCAGGTCCTGGGTTGAGCCTACTCACAGGTTCACTACAGCAAAAACAAGTTGGAACTGTTATTTAAAGATCATATCATCTTTCCAAAAATTAAATTATGTTGAAGTGGTGCATGTGAAGTCTCAAAATGATTAAGGTGGAGAATTGGCATTATTTCTGATTATATGTGTTCACTGTTTATCCCTTAGAAGGTCCGAATATTCATAAATTTCCAAGCTAACATCTCAAGCAAAATTATCATCCAACATTTCAGTGGTATCAGTATGACTTGCCAGATGTTTGACAACTACTTAACATAGGAAAATTATGTGTAACCAACTGGGGTTATTACAGGGTAACCCAGCAAGAGAACTATGTGATGACATTCTTCCCTTGTGAGCTTTTGTCCGATCCGAATATGTTGGAAATTAAATTAATATTTGTACTTTGCTTGCTTGACTTTTATTGATTGTTTCTTAGCCCCTTGTCTTGCTTTTGTGTTGTTTTTGTTGCACTCTTGAGGCAGGTCCAAGCTTGTAGCACTCAGTAACATCTTTTGCATACCTCTTAATGTTTGACATTGTACTTATAAATCTTCGAGAAGAAATTGTATTTGGTTACCCACTATTGGATCAAATGTATTAAGAATGCCTGTACTTTATGTAAATGATGGATTATGATTTTAGTACAAGATCAAATAATATCCTTTGTAATTGACTTGGAATTTCTTTGTTGCACTTCCATGGTTGGTCAACACATGGAGTTGTTACTTAAGTAACGATGTTAGTAGACAGAAGAGAATGTAGGAGTTGACTGTCTAATTCTATAATTATGCCTTGATCAAAGATATCATGATGTTGTTAGGTTCTTTTATTTATGTTACACATGGAAGAATATTTGTGTCGTGTGGTATTCATAGTCATAGAGTTGTTTCAGTTTGCTGAAGAAAAAAAATTCTTCATTTGATGGTTAAGTTAGTTGGCCTCTTGGGTCTCTTAGTAGGGCCATTACATTTCATTTCTCAATTTTCAATAAAAAAGTCACATATACCTCAATGTATGCCGATTCCCCATGTGAAACCAAGGACCATATGACTTCTGGCACCTGTTATGCCACTTGCTACACCTTCTCCCTGGATTCTGTTTCACAACATCGTGCTGAGGTAAATTTCCTCCAGTTGTTGTTGCTGGTATTTGGTATTCAACTTCTACTTATATTTGAATTGACTGAAAATGCAGGATTACTGTCATTATTTTTGAAAAAATTCTGTCCTCTGAAGTTTACCATTTCATATTTTATTTGGAGAGTTCTATCATGACAGTCCTACCTGTTGTGATTTGTAGGTCCCTCCTGTTGCATTGCTGCCCAACTGTATTTTGCAGCAGAGAGTTCTTCAACCTTTCTGTAAGCAGGTATAGATAATTATTTTACATGAAGTTATTTCCCTATTTGGAATCTACGAGTAATTAAGTTGGATAGCTCTGGTAGGTTGGAGGTACTGTGCTAGCTGGGAAACTTGCCAAGGAAAGAGGCTGGGCTATCAACATTGGTGGAGGATTTCATCATTGCAGTGGTAACAGAGGTGGTGGATTTTGTGTATATGCAGACATTTCTCTTTGTATACAGTTTGCCTTTATTCATATGGGGATCTCAAGGTATGCATTCTGAATGTCATTCAGCAATGTCAATAGTAATATAGAGTACTCTTCCAGACCAGGGAATCATGGTATTTCTTTGTTCCTCCAAGTTCCCATTTCCTACCTGTTTATTGAGATCCTCTGGATCCTGGACTTACATTTCCTGTTATTTTGATTTTTACTTGCAGGGTGATGATAATTGATCTTGATGCTCATCAAGGAAATGGGCATGAATTGGACTTTGCTCGTGATGGTAGATCCCTGCTTGCTTTGGCCATTCATATTTTCAATTGAAACTGTATTTTTAAATGAACCTGCAATAAATTTGTAAGTGAACCTTATCTTGCACAGAGAGAGTCTACATCCTGGACATGTATAACAGTGAGATCTATCCTCAGGTGAGATTTTTCTGTACTTGTGGTAAACATAATAATGGATATTTCAACCATGCAGTAGATCTAATTGAATGATCCTTCGATTTAGCATACAAAATACTAGTATACTTTTTTGCTGATTTTCTGCTTTTGTTTTTACTACTTATGTTTCTTCAGGATTTTAGAGCAAGGGAATACATTCAACAAAGGATAGAAATATCGGTATGTTCCAGGGGAATTATTTTCTCAATTCAAAACTTCTTACACATCAGCCAATTAATGATTATAAGATGTGATGAGAATCATTTGCTGCATTATATGTATGTACTCCTTGCATATTGACATGGCCATCAATTCTAGCAGTTTTTTCATTCTTTTACCTTAAAAAACACTTTTATAGGCAAGTTCAATAAAACTAAATGTCATTATTCCTTCAGATTGAATGCCTCTTAGTAAAAAATTTCTGCAGAGGCTAACATATTTAATGCTTCTATACTCCTGTTACAGAGTGGTATCTCGAGCAAGGAGTACTTGGATCGCTTGGACAAAGAGCTCGAGGTGCAAAGTTATCTCTTGCCACTCCTATTCTTGTATTATTTTGTAGAAAATCTGAGGCTCATCTGACATTAATAAATAAGACCTACAACATGTGTGCTATACATGTATTTGTGTCACACGCTCAACATCTGCATAAATATACTTAATAAAATTGTTGATATAACCTGCACACCTAGGATGTCTACAAAGTAGAAACATTATGATAAGAAATATAACATAAGTCTCTTTCCAAGTCGTTATAAATTACGAGTGAAGTCTTAGTCAACAATTGTAAGAAATTGAGCAAAATGAAAACTAATGAAACAATCAAATAGAGCTTTATGTGAAGAAGTTTACCATAAACCAAATGAGATTTCCAATGAATCAACGAGAATGGAGACCAGAGATTTTGAAAGGGGAAAGCAAAGAAAACCCCTTGTGTAATATTATGAATGTCAGTGAAAGACCTAAGGAAAAGAGAGAGAGAGAGAGAAATTGTTGGAGCAAATTAGCTCATTACAATAACATCAAAGTGATGTGTAGAAGAGTAGTAGAATAAGAAAGAGGCATCTCTTTTATAGAGATGAGAATGGAGTTGCATGTGTAACTCCCATTTCTATGAATGCCATTATTCATAATAAGTGTGTGCAAAGTGTCAAGATCCTCTTAAGGAGGATAAACTAATTTCCTTATAAAAGAAATTACAAAAAATGAGTTGTCATCACACATGGACAAGAGGACAAGTAAATGACATGTCCTCACATTTGTACTTAGGACAAAAACCGTAAGGGATACCTTGGTTTATCCCATTTAATAAATAAATACAATCAAGGAAAGATTACTAATTCTAACACCCCACTTTAATCTTTACTTGGGTAGATTTCATCAAAAAGTGTATCAAACCCAAATTCTTACAATGAAATTCAAATTTCTCTCTAGAAAGAGGCTTTGTCAAAATTTCAGCAACTTAATCTCCACCCTTGCAATAGATGAGGAACACTTGCTTTTTTTCAATATGTTCTCTGATGAAGTGCTGGTGGAGAGAAATATGCTTTGACTTTGCATGTTAGATAGGATTCTTTGCCAAGGCTATTGCACTTTGATTGTCACAATACAAAGGTGTAGGTTCTTGTTGAGGTAGACTCCAATCTTCAAGTATTCTTCTAAGCCATAAAGCTTCTTTAGATGCATTAGTACAATTTTTATATTCAACTTTGGCAGAGCATAGAGAAACGAAGGTGTCTTTCGTACTTTTCCAAAATATAGCTGATGCAGGAGCATCCTGGGTGTAAGGGCAATCTTGCATCGCCCAAAAATATCTTATTTTCAGCCTTTTCTATTTTAATAAGGACTAGTAGACAGAGTGGTTACTATTTATGAGAACTTGCTATTTTTAATAAGTTTGTCATACAAGCTCAGAATGTTCTCATTTTCTATAGGAAGGTTCATTTTGGAGATATAAGCCTGTCATAAAAATCTCATTTGTCTAGCTTAAGTATTAGAGAAGTTATTGCAGATTTTCGGTGGAAAAATTTGCAAAAAAATCTTTAGGCTCATTGTTGGAGGCCTTAGAGTGCCCGGATGAGGTCCGAAAATTTGATGGAATTGAGCCTGTAGATCAGGAGCTGGCATTTCCGAAAAGTGGTTATAATAGGCAATCGAAGCAATGGTTCATGAGTTATGGCCTTCGGAAGTTGGGCTACCGAAATTTCTAAAATAATTTGTCAAAGATGTATTTGGCCGACTCTATATGTATTGTTAGGGTCTGTCGGCCCTAGGTATTAAGTTTGAGCATCTAGAACCTTCCTAGGCGGCATAAAACTACCTATTTAAGAAAGGCCCGAACATTGTCTAGGACAGCTTTGGGTGATAGTTTGCAACATTGTCTTGTAGATTACTGTAATGAAGGCGCCCACTTGGGTTAGCATATTGTAATTGAGAATTCTGTAATTCCGCATTTGTGGCAATAATAAGAAGTTCATATTTTGTTCTCACATATGCTGTTGTTTCTATATTTTTGTTATGAGTTTATGGTATTAAGGGGAGTCCCCTGCATTAATAGCACCTGAACTAACAAAGAAACAATATCCACAAGTAGATTTTCCATCATTGGGATCTCCACCTAAATCAGAATTAGTAAATCCTTGTAAAGTAAAATCAGAATTTGCATCATAAAATAATCCTAGATTAAGAGTTCTTTTGATATATCTTTATACTCTTCTAGCTACTTTAAAGTGTGTTTGTTGAGGTTTGGACATAAATCTTGAAAGTTGAAACTAAACCGACACTATATGCAATATTGGGTCTAGTAAGAGAGATAATTCAAACTTCTTACAAGTTGTCTATAAGAAGTAGCATCAATAAAGGAGTGTTCGTATCAACCATTAACTTAGTTCCTAATTTGCATAGAATAGAAATATGGTTAGCATCATTCATTTGAAACTTATCCAAAAGATCTTGAGCATACTTGCTTTGAGAAAGAAAAATATCCTTAGGTGTATGCCACATTTGCATTCCTAAGAAGTAATGTAAAATTCCTAAATTAGTCGTTTGAAATTCTTGATTGAGTTGAAACTTAATATCAAAAGTTACAGTGTTAAAACTGAAGTAAGAATCAAATCATCAACATGTAGAATAATAATGATAATACCATCTTCGATATGTTTAATGTATAAGTTAGAATCATTTTTACTTCTATCAAACCCTTGAGAAATAAAGAAAGCATTAAGTTTTGAATACCACTCTCTAGGACATTGCTTTAAACCATAAATAGATTTCTTTAGTTTACATACTAAATGTTCACTACCTTCTTTGATAAAATCAGGTGGTTGAGCCATATATATTTTTTCATGTAAATCGCCATTTAAAATTTGAGGCTCCTTCAAGCCTATCTTCTAGTCTTACATGATTCTTACATGATTCACCATTTTGAATTAAGGTTATATAGATTCTGATATAGAAGTTATTATAAATCTGAATTTCTCTATCAGGGTGGCTTTGATAACATGTAAATGTGTATAGGATCTGTGATAGAGATTCTAATTTCTAATTAATGTTTTTTAATTGAAGATATCAGAAATGTCTGATATGTAAATCTCAGATTGGATGTCTAATATATAAATCTCAAATTGAAAGTCTGATGTTTGATTCAATGTATGAGACTAGACAGTTTTGATTTGATTTGTTACTGCTGTATATAACCATCAAACAAAGTATATGGATCAGACAAAGTATGTTGATCAGATCGTATTAAATTTGAGGCTGTGAGATCTCCCGATGTAGACTGAGTATTGTCGGTTGTAATTGATGCTCAGTCCCATCGGCAAATATGCTATTAAGTACTTATGTGAAAGGGTACATGCCCCGTAGGGTCATGACTCTATGTGGTCAATGGCCACGTAGGGTCATGTCCCTACATGGGCATTTATACAATACAAGTTAACTTTAATCAACACATCTTAATCAATCATTTAAATTGATCTCCAAATTGATTATTCTTTGCACATTTATGTATCACAAACATTATGACTTCTCTAATATTAATAATAGTCATATATATAAATATATATACTTCTCCTGAAGCTATATATTTAACACTCCCTCTTAGCAAGGGAGAAGTGAAAATATCAATCAGATCTCATAAACTCTTTAACAAAATATTAAAGATAATGATATACATAAAAACAACATATTATCTAATTTTAACACTCTGAAGTAGTGACTTGTCAAATAACTATAATCACAATGTTATGAACACTATCATAACATGTATTATGATCTTCGGCATTCCGGATCAACAACAAGAGTGATCATAATATGTTCGTTATCAATGACTTTTAGCGTATCTGGAACAATAACATAAATTGTCATGATAACAAGCCTATCATTTGTAGGATCATCACCTTGCAATGATTACCTTCTAAATATATATGTCTATGAAAGATTGTCATCTTTCATTACATATCTGATGCAACTTTTCAATTAGAAGCATAAACACACATAAAATTGAAACTTAAGTTCAATATTCAAAAATTACAATTTGATCATACCAAGTTTACCTTTGAAATATTCCAATTTAACCTTGGTAAGAAGTTTGGTAAGAATATCCGTTGTTTGCTCATTTGTACTTTTGTAAACCAACTTGAGAACATCTCGATATACCATATCTCCGATTCAGTATGGTTATATTGATGAGAAAATCTGAATTTATAGATAACTGATTTATCTTTAGGTCCGAGTACAACATTGCATACATCATTTATGCATTCAGACTTTGGAAATGTATCACTCTCCCTTTGATTCCTCACTTTAGGATTCTCATTTATATTTATCCACTTTATCTCTTCATTCAACAACTTAAAGTGCAAGATTTTCATCTTTTTCATCACTAATTTCCACTAGGGCTTTTTGAATTTTCTCTCGTTCTGGACAAACTTTAGGAGTGTGACCAAATTTGTCTCATTTGAAACATTGTACTTTGGACCAATCTCTTTTCTTGTATGATTTGTTGAATTCCTTGTTGTTTTGATGAACTCCCTTTCCTTTTCCCTTATTATTGGTACTGATTTGAAGAGCTTGAATTTCTCCCTCTTGTAATTAATCTTGACTCTTCTTGAGTGCATTCATTTTTTAGTAGTTCAAACTTATGAAGTTCAGGTCGAGAATTTAGTCCATGAATAAATGTCTCCCAAGATAGTGGTAGTCCTTTTAGGGCTATAATGTTGAATTCTTTGTCATCTACTTGATTTCCAATGGTTGCAAGTTGATCTTTCAATTCTGCGAGTCGTAGGAAATAGGATGTAATAGATTCTCCATTATTCATCTTGATGTATAGTAGATCTTGCTTCAATGTTAGCAATCTGCTTGTGTTATTAATTTCGAAAGTATTCTTTATAGTGGAGAACATCTCAAAGGCTGTTTTAAGACTTGCTATGGATGGAAGAATGTGATCTCTAACTAAATCTATGATGATCTTCATGGCTTTGTTGTTGCATTT
Organism: Cupressus sempervirens; assembly: GCA_028749045.1. Lineage (NCBI taxonomy): Eukaryota > Viridiplantae > Streptophyta > Pinopsida > Cupressales > Cupressaceae > Cupressus > Cupressus sempervirens. The sequence goes on along the minus strand of CM053783.1, from coordinate 140,110,871 downwards.
TTTCCAAGTTTTGTCTGGATCATTTTCTGGCATAGATTTATTTTCCTCTATCAATTCTTCTAACTCCATTTCACATAGTACAATCATTACTCTGATTTTCCATGATGCAAAATTTGAGGCTTCTTCAAGCCTATCTTCTAGTCTTACATGATTCACCATTTTGAATTAAGGTTATATAGATTCTGATATAGAAGTTATTATAAATCTGAATTTCTCTATGAGGGTGGCTTTGGTACCATGTAAATGTGTATAGGATCTCTGATAGAGATTCCAATTTCTAATTATTGTTGCTTAACTAAAGATATTAGAAATGTTTGACATGTAAATCTTAGATTGGATGTCTGATAGATAAATCTCAGATTGAATGTTTGATGTGTGATTCAAAGTATGAGATCAGACAGTTTTGATTTGATTTGTTACTGCTGTATATAACCGTCAAACAAAGTGTATGGATCAGACAAAGTATGTTGATCAGATCGTATTATATTTGAGGCTATGCGATCTCCCGATGTATACTGAGTATTGCTGATTGTAATTGATGCTTAGTCTCATCGGCATATATGCTATTAAGTACTTATGTGAGAGGGTACATGCCCCGTAGGGTCATGTCCCTATGTGGGCATGTATACAATACAAGTTGGTTAACTTTAATCAACACATCTTAATGAATCATTTAAATCTATCTCCAAATTGATTATAACTTTGCACATTTATATATCACAAACATTATGACTTCTCTAATATTAATAACCTTACTATATATATATACTTCTCTTAAAGTTATATATTTAACACTTTTAACATCCATTTGATGAATAGGCCAATTCATTTTTGAAGCTAAAGCAAGCACAATCTTTATAGTAAGCATCGTAGCAATTGGTGCAAAAGTTTCATTGTAATCCAAATCTTCAATTTGAGAAAATCCTCTAGGTATCAGCCTAACTTTAAACTTACTAATTTCATTATTGTCATTGAGTTTAGTTTTATATAACCACTTGCATGAAACTATAATCTTACCATGAGGCAAATGAATTAAATCCCAAGTTTGATTAAAAATTAAAGTGTTGTATTTCTCTTGCACAGCTTTTTGCCAATGAGGTTGAATTTTAGCTTGTTCAAAAGTTTGAGGATCATTAGAATTCATAAGAGAAGACATCAAACCATAATTGCAATAATTAATTCTCCTAGGTTTACGTCCACCAAATCTAGTAAGATAATCATCACTTCCATTAAGTAAACCTTGAGCCTATTTAAGTTTTTTCTTAGTAGTAATAGAGTCATCACTTGAAGAAGAGTCATGATCTATAAATGCATCATTAGTATCAACATTATCATCATTACTAGCATTAGAAGAAATAGGAGGAATAAAAGAAGATACTTGAGTAGGGCTTAGAGGAGTAGGGTTTAGAGAAGGAGGTTAGTCCTCCACTACTACAATCTTACTTCCACTAAATTCATTATTTTGAACCTTGGAACAATCATGTACTTCATTTTCTGTAATGCAAAGATCTTTTGTAATTTGAACTTTGTTAGTAAGAGGATTATAAATTCTATAACCTTTAGTACTTTCATCATAAACAACAAATATAAATGGAGAAGATTGAGCATCTAATTTATGGCTTTTTTGTTTAGGTGTATGAACATAAGCAGTAGATCCAAATATCCTTAAGTGTTGCAAATTGGACTTCCTACCCAACCAAGCTTTTTCAGGAGTTATATCTTTCAAAACCTTAGTAGGAGTTCTATTAAGAATATAAGTAGCACAAGCCATAGCTTCAATCCAAAACTTGTAATCCATGTTTTTAGCATGTAACAAACATCTAGTCACTTCCACAATAGTTCTATGCTTACTTTCCGCCACACCATTTTGTTGTGGTGTATAAGGAATAGTAAGATGATGTTTACTACCAAAAGATCTTAAGTAGGAACAAAAAGAATTGTTAACATATTCAGTACCATTATCAGTTCAAAGAATCATAATCCTAGAATCAGATTGCCTTTCCACAAACATATGAAAATCAGCAAATGTATCAAGTACTTGATCTTTTCTATGTAAGAAACAGATTCATATTCTTCTAGTAAAATCATCAATAAGAGTAAGAACATGCTTTCAAACTTGAATGGAGATATTCTCCATAGGTCCTAAAAGATCACTATGAATAAGTTGTAACTTATGAGATGCCCTCCATGATGAACCATGGGGAAAGGGCTACCTATGCATTTTTCCACTCATGCACCTAGTGCATACAATCTTACACGGAACAATTTGAGGCAATCCTTCAGCCATATTAGATTTTTGCATCAATGAGATATAATTAGAATTCAAATGACCAAGCCTTTCATGCCACACATTAAAATCAATATTTTCTTATAAATAGTACCTTGAAGAGGTGAACTCATGAAACTTAAACAAGTTATCATGATCCAACTTAGCATTAGCAATAACTTGATTAGTATTAGGATCAATAATAGAGCACATATCCCTATGAAATTCAACCTTATAATCTTGACATAACTTAGCAATTGAAAGAAGATTGGATTTTGAATCAAAAACATAAAGAGCATCATGTAACTTTTCATTTGGAACAACCAAATCCTTCAAGTTTGCAACTATGATTGTTAGCGAATTGAATTGGAATATTTGAAGTATTGGGTTGCAAAGAATCAAACACTTCTCTATGCGATGTAACATCTTGAGAAACACCACTATCAACAATCCATTCTAATCGTTTAGAAACATTGTAACTAACAGTAAAAGCATGACAAGATTGATTACTATGAGATTTTTGATTATTTTGATTATTGTTATTGATGGGTTGCTTATCATTTTGGTTTTTAAAACAATTGTTAGTTAAATGACCATCTTTCCCATAATAAGTACAATTGGTTTTTTTATTAGGACTATTTTATTGATTATTATTACGATTTGTATTTTGATTATTATTGTTGTTAAAAGAAGGCCTAGAAATAAATCTATTATTGAAACTATGATTATCAGTAAAATTATGATTATTATTATGATTATTATTAAAGTTATGATTATAGTGATTATTGTTAGCTTTATGATTATTGGGAGAATTATTATGATTAGATGATCTAAATTTTTGATTTTGATTCTTAGACACAAAATCATGCTCATTAGTTGTAAGAGTACCAAATTGCAACAACTTAGCGTCTTCTTGACGCAACAAATTTTGAAAAATACTTTTGAGTTTATTGAGTAGACAAAGTAGGAATAGCAAGTTGAGACTGAACATTAGTAACAAATTGTTGAAATTGCCTAGGTAGACATTTCTTTAGAATAATGGTAATTAATCTAATATCAGTTAGAGTAACATCTAATCCAATTAATTGACTTTTAATATAATCAAATTTAAGTATAAATTCATCCATAGATTTGAAATCAGTATACCTTAAGTCTTCCAAATTGTCTTGCAATTGAATCTTGCGTGATTCAGATGGTTTGTCATATGTATGCTTTAAAATATCCCAAGCTTTATGGGCAGTAGTACAATGAACAATTAGAACAAATAAATCACAGTTAAGAGAGATACCATGTAATAACCCAGTTCTAGGTATAGCTTAATCAAACATTAATTTCTTTCACAATTCAAAGGTTTGACATTTTGTTAAGCACTTGTCAAGCATTCTGATATCACTGTATGTATGATGTTTTTAAATTCTAAAAACAATACTAGGAAGTGTAGTGAACTACTCACAATTGTCTGATAAATCAGACTTCAAAAATTTGCATTTGATAAATGCCAAACACATGAATTAATCTGCCTTGTGTATTTTTCATTTAGAATTCAGAGTTGCAAGTATTCTCAAACTGATAATACTGAGTTCCTATTTGATTACAATAAGGCTACTAAGGTTTTATTAATTACAAGAAAGAACTTGACGGTAAATCACCCATAGCATAGTTCCAACAACTCTGATTATATATGCTTGAAGTTGAAATATACTAGCAAATTTGCTTCAGCAAGTAATCCCAAGCAGCCATGTCCATAGGACTGGATGCCCAAACCTGATGTAATCTAACTGTCCAACTAACAAGTTAAGTTGGCGTTGAGACTAAGTAAATTTTCAGCTCCTCAAACATCAAATCTCTCCATGAAGGGTTTGCCCTCTCGGCCACAGTTGATATAGTTAGAGAAGACACCAAATGCCTTCAATAGACAATTGCTCCTTGGCCACAGTTGCTCCAGAAAGAGGAAGCTCTAAATCTAGACTCTCAGATCAAACCACTATACCTCAGGAGTGGAATGAACAATCAACTACAAACCCTTATATTTCAGCAAGGGCACAAAAAATCAGAACTTGGAAAATTCACAAAGGCAACAAAAGCAAATAAATATTCAAGCCTGCTTTTCTCAACAAATGAGCTTGTATTTATAACCTCCAAATGCTCTTTTTGTTGCCAAAATGTAACTTCACTCAAGAAGCTTCACACACAACATTAATTAGAAGCTTACATTAGATTCTTTCACTTGACTTGGCTTAACTAATTAATAAATAGCTCTTTCCAATGATAACTCAATTCTCAACTTAAGTGAAATTATTAAGTTAAATTATAACTTTATAATAAGCCATTTAATAAATTAATAATAATCTGGCCACCAAAAATATAATAACACCCAAAATACTCATTATTTAAATATGTCGTTTGAAATAGGAGTTATACCTATCATTTCTCCATGTGACCAAATGCACTATCCAAAAATAGAAATAGTCCATCTCAATCAACACCCAACCTACCACAAATAGTAAGTACCCAAAACTAAGCCCAAACGAAGTTCAATCTGAGCCAAACCAAGATCTACTTGTAACTTACTGAATTGTGGAGAAGACAAGAGCTTCCCAAGCCAAACCACTACCTTAGAAGACCCTCTAACCACAATAATTAGCCTACAAGGATCACAATAATAGGCTAATCATTGAAACTCCAATGCTAGCAAAAATGGGGACATTAGAGTCCTCCCTCCTTGAGATTGCTTGTCCTCAAGCAATCCAACAATACAGTGAACTCCAACCTCCTCTTGGATCCCAAATGAAGAAGTGCGTGAAATCCCTGTCGACATTGAACCAACTACAAACCAACATTATTAGGATCAACCACATGTCCTGTAGCATAGCACCCAAAAACTGTGTTGATGATGTAGAAGTCAAAATCTCACCAGAAGACATCTCCATAGAAGATCTATGCATCCTCTTCTTCCTTGTATCCACCCACATAATATATATTGGACTGTAATCCTGATCATCACCAAAAATCCCTGAAAAAGACGTAACTACAAGAGAAACATATGCGCTCATGCCAATTGTATAAACAATAGGTGTAGCCACGTCAAAATATGTTGCCACAGGAACATCACCAACTACCGCAACAGAAAACTGAACTGAATTTGGAGATGGTGAAAACTGAGTCCAACTCCACTCAGGTGAGTGATCAACATTAACCTCAAACAATGAATTTTCATAAGACAATGCTGCATCCATATCAAATATAGGATTGTCCATGAAGTGAATCTCACCATTGTGCTAATCCGAACTATAACATGATTCTGCCTCGACACCACTCACCTCATGATCATTGACATGTGTACTATCATCAAGGCACACATCTACAACCACTGCATTCATATTGCTAAACTCCTTGCTAGATGGTTCAACCAACACAAAAGTGGTTGCTGATATGATAGCTCCTCGCTAGATGGTTCAACCAACACAGAAGTGGTTGCTGATATGACAGTATCCTCGCATGCTCCTACTCTCACTATTGCTGCATTGCCATCAAATACATGATCCTGGGAACTCATGCCAACAATTGCATCATCTGGCTCAACCCGACATGAATCCTCATTACATTCCACCACAACTGTGCCTAACTCATGTAATGTCTCATAAGAAATATCCCACACATTTGTAGCCGCAACTATATCATCACATTTCGCTCTTTGAAAAAGCGATATCATGCTCTGCTCAAATCTCGGATTTGAGATCAGTTGGGTCATCCATTTGTGATTTTGATTTAACTCATTCACTAGCACTTCCAACTGATTCACAATACCCTGTATCTCAAAATCTCCATCCCTTGGCAAAAAAGTTCACCCTCTGTGGGTATAATGAATACCAAACCTCCTGTTACCATCCATAATGCTGAAAACCAAATCTCCAAAATAAAGCACTGATCAAACTGAGCCCAATTCCTGCAAGCTAGTAGGAAACCACTCTGGTGCCACTGTAATAACCCCAACTAGCTCTTACTACTAGAAATAAGATCCTTCTAAAATTTCTAGACTTTTTTGCAACAAAGGCAACCATCAAAATATGCTTAAGCTTGCAACTAAAATCTCATATTATTGTTTTACCACTAATGACTTTATTTCACTGCTATAATTAGAACATCACAATCGCTCATGATCTAGCAAACTGTTATTCAATATGCAAGAAAATCCAGAAACAATGCAACTTGTAGCAGTTCACAATTTTGATTAGTTTGCAAACTATACAAATATTCTTAACACATTTCATTTACCTTCACTATTAAAATTTAAACAAGGAACCCGGTCTAAATTAGCAACTCCAAATCGTTGTAGACTGTGAGTGCACACATGAATTGCAACAGCCTGAAAAATGCACACATTTACTTGTAATTCCCCCCCTACACAACCATTGTTGTTTGCAAGGAGGAAATCTGCCCAGCCTGTATACTCACACCAGATTTGTTGAAATGATAGCAGGCAGTCCAGAACAGATCGAAACAAAGAGAAATTACTGCCTAGGCCCAAGCACACCGATCTTTGATACTTGCTGCCCACAATTTCAGTATTCAGGATGCCCCAAATAGAGATAGTAATGTCTGAAAATGCATATGAAACTGCTTCCAAAAAACATAGATAAAACACCCAATTTGCAGGTTAAACAAATGCCCAGCACTATGTAATTATGACATTTGAAACTCAGAAAACCACACTCTACAAACTAGGAAATTCTGGGAGTCCAAATACCTAGCCATCCAAAATTACAAGACACACTGATACCTACATTTACTTGATTGTAAAGTCATTCTTCTCTGAATGCATAGAGTTGCTCTTTTGTGGCCTTGTAAACATGTGATTCATCCAAAACTTTCTACAGTCATCATCAAGAACCATCCTCTCTATATATGTCTTGGGCCATCCATGACTTCTTCATCAGCCTTGAAGAAATTTAACATGATTTTTTTGTTTGTTTAAAGTAGTAGACAGGAGCAGGAATGTGTTTTTTGAAGTTGTTTGCTTCACCTCCAATCAATAATATGGCAAATGTTCTTTTTTGTCTAACCCATGAAAATGTGGTATTGTCTCCTGCCCTTGTTAATGGCCTCATATAGAAAACCCATTGGGTTTTCCTTCCTATCAACTGAAATGTCCCCGCTACTAGCGTTAGCAAAACCTGCAAAAATAATACTTAGAATCTTAATAATAAATCTTATTATACTTTCCTACCCTCTATCCTAAACCCAAACCTTAAAGACATCTCTAGATCAGGTTTCCTAACCCTTAGTTATTAAACCATCTTTTCTAGAGTGCACCCCTTAAGGTTCACGTATGTATACACCATTAGAATATTCTTTCCATTATACTTCCTTAGGCATGCTGGTCAGATGGAGATAATTCTCGCATACCAACATTATAGAGGTTGTATCCATTAAGTAGCGTTTGGCCAAATGAGTATTACACCCATCTCTGATACCAACACTATATGTCCATCTCTGTTGTGTCAGCCAAATGGGTAGTTAACTTATACCCATCTTTGATACTGACACTAAGAGTTTGTAAGCTACTTCACTGTGTTAGCCAAATGGGAGTACACCCATCTCTGATATTGATACAAGACGTTATAACCTTCCCTTCATAAGGTACTTATTAATCCTTTCAAATATTAAGTTATTTCTACTTACAATCCTTTAATCTAATAAATGATAATGTTATTTGAAATTACACACACATATATTTATGTGTACAACTATTTATATTATTATTGATTAACGTATATAAAACGATATCCGTAAATATGCGATACCATATTAATAAACAATATTACTTACCTTGATGCTTGATGACTGTACTGCACAAGCCTTTGGTGATTGGGTGCTCACTATGTTTTGGCTTTGTATCCTTTTAACAATCCATCCTTATTGGTTACTTCTCCTTTTTAATTCTTGTTGCCAATGCTCTGTAGTGCAGGTAGAAGGCGAGGGTGGCCTGATGATGTCATTAGTTAATAAAGTTCAATGTCATTGGCTTCGGTTGTGGTCTTCGTTTCCTTTTTCTATGTTTTTGATGATATGGGTGTTAAGTATATGAATCGGTCCAGCTCTTTTCACCCCATTGGGTAATCTTAATATATCTGCACTTACCCTTTTTCTAGTGATGTGACCCATGACCACGTCACATTGCATGGGTGTTGTTAAAGATTGTATTTATTTATTTATTCATTTCACTTAATAAATTTTGGTTCAGTCTTTTATTAATATTGTTTCTTTCTTTGTTAATTTAAACAATAATGTTAGTATTGAATATATTTATTAAATAATATTAGTATTGAATAGATTTGAACTATTGTAATAATATCTAAGTTTTGAAATCATTATTAAAGTCACATTTAAAAAGAAATTATTAGCGACATATATCATTGTCTATATATTATATAATGATAAATTGTACATTTCATTGGTACTTTATAATTCAATTGAGATCAATTGTAGTCCCTTCGTCTCGAATTTGCTTGTCCTCAAGCAACTTAAGGGTTTCTTCTTTCTCCCAAGTAGCTGCTTGTTCTGGTAAATTCTTCCACTTGACTAAGAATTCCGTAATAGTCCCGCTCCTTAACTGCCTTTTTCGAGTGCCCAAAATAACTTCTGGTATTAAAGTGAGTTGTCCATTGTCCAAGGGGATAAGTCTACACAAGGAGTTACTCATTGTCCTAGAACCTTCTTGAGTCTAAAGACATGGAACACACTATAAATCTTACTACTTGGGAAGTTCGAGCTCATAAGCTACTTCCCCAATCTTCCTCAATACTTTATATGGTCCATAGAATCGAGGCTTGAGTTTTTCTACACCATTTCTCTTAATCAAGGATTGCTTATAGGGTTGTAGTCGCAAAAATACGTAGTCTCCAATTGTAAATGACCATTCTGTGCACTTCTTGTCTATATAGATCTTCTGTTGATTTTGTGCTTGACATATATTCTCTTTTAATGTTTTAATAATATTTGTACTTTTCTTAACAAAATCTTATGCACTCGACACTCTAGTTAAGGAGGGATTAGACTTTCGAAGGATGTGGCATCGTGTCCATAGAGTGCCTTAAATGGTCTCATTCTTATTGGCATATTATGAGTGATGTTGTAGCTTTATTCTCTTAAGTGTAACCACTTAATCTAAGCCTTTTGTTGCCTTGTATCATAGTTCCTTAGGTGTTCTTCTAACCATTTATCGACCACTTATGTTTGCCAATCTGTTTGAGCATGATAATGTGATATCCCTAATCTCAGAGGTCAAATTAATTAAATGACACAATACTTAAATAATAAATATAATATCTAAATGATTAATAAATAGTAATAAAATGATATAATATAATATAATAATATATTATTAGTGTAACACGAATATTTATATCTTAATAACTAAATAACAAATAAAATATATATATTTTGACACTATTAATAATATGTTGCTAAAACAAAATTAGCATATAATAATGATAATGTCTAAAGCAATACAACATTATGTTATAAATTGACAAATAATAAGTATACCATATCAAAAATAATATAGATAAATAAATAAATATGATAATATTTTAATGTAACCATTTCATAGCCAAACTCATGATTCAAATACAAATATAAATTATCTCATCATTAACTAAAATATCATAATACTAATCTGAAACATTATGTGATCTACATAATACTCTACCTCTAAATTGAATCACAGATAGCTATTAAAACGTCCACCCATATAGTAAAACAATCAATAAAGGATACCTATGTGGAATTCTAATTGCATATAGATAATCATCGCACTTGGTCAAATATCAAATATAAGAGTTGATCAATATTTGCGATCAAGACTTCCTGTGAGGAACCAACTAGTAAAGACTAATAATAGTTTAAAATAGCAATTAACATAATCAAGAGGTATTATTATCATATACGCTCAAATAGTAAGCATCACGTTATGATTAGTTTTGAGACGTGTCTTTTCATCGGCGCTTTTGTGGAGATATATATTTAGCATCTTAAGAAAGCGGCAGGGGGAGATAAGCGGATGGAAAGAAGATCAATAAAGTCTTAAGAAGGCAGCACGAAATATAACCGGAAGAATATAACGTGGGGAAGGGGATATACAAGGCTGAATCAGAAGTTATAATCATCGAACAGGCAGTAAACAATTGGGAACATATTCAATTAACACCAAACACCTCAGCACTTACGGATAGCATTGAAAAGAGTCTTCGAGCCTTCTATATTCATTCCTTGAAATCTCAGATAAACAACAAGAATCATATCATTCTATTGGATCCATTGCCAAACTTGGCAAATTCATTTTCTGAATAGAGACAGTGAACACAACTCTTTCACAGCCAGCAAGGAGTTAACAATCCATATAAAGGAAACCTAGTCTAGAATAAAGGTCTTCGTTTATATAGGTGCATACATGATTGGAGAGGATAACGTTTAGAACTCTATATATCTAGGAAGAAGAATAAGAGTGCATATAATTTTATTTAGTAAGGAAACTTGTAACATATACATACTGTCTACTGCTATCTACTACTGGGTCTAAGAGTAAGCACTTGATAAGCAAGGAGGTGATTGTCCCTAATCTTTCAGGTTAGCTGAGAAGAGGTCATTAGATATGAAGACTTATATTGGAAGTTACTAATAGAACAAATATACTCTGTGTGTGTGTGTGTGTGTGTGTGTGTGTGTGTATTATTGATTGATTGGGAAAGAAGTGATACTGCACATAATTTTGTTATTTATTTTATGTACAAGAATTTGAAAGAATAAGTGAGAAGAAGTAAAGAAATTATCCCAATTCTAAGTAGGAACATTACAGATAACTTGTGCTGGGAGTCAAGGTTGCTTCTGCTAGGCAAAAAAGTTCTTGCCAAAACTTGGTGAGGAATTTGCTGTCTCTATCACTTATAATGTTTTGCGGAAGTCCATAGAGTCAGAAAACTTCCCTAAAAAACAACTCTGCTACTTGATGTGTTGTGTACTCTGTGGCGATGGCAAAGAAGTGAGTACATTTTTGTAAGTCCGTCTACTACCACAAATACACTGTCACTCTCTTGAACCTTTGGAAATCCTATCATGAAATCCATGGATATACTTTCCTGTTTTTGGTTTGGAATAGGTAAGGGTTGTAGTAATCCTGCTGATGTGTTGGCTTGGGTTTGTTTTGCTAACAAGTCATGCATTCACTTATATATTTTAGCACATCATTTTTGAAACCCTTCCATGAATATTTCTCTCTAATGTTCTTATATGTCTTACAGTATTTGTGATGTCTTGCCAGTGGGTTATCATGATACTCCTTAACAATTTTTTCTTTAGTCCTTGATTGAAGGGTTAAGTAGACTCTTCCTTTGTAAAGGTTGCTATTTTCCCAAACTCTAAAATCTTCATTAGGTAAATTTCCTTCCAATATTTCCTTGGTTCGAGGATCTTGGATGTATTCTGTTGTGATTTCTTCTTTCCAATCCTTTGAGATGTTTGCGATAGTATTGATTTAGGGCCTTCTTGAGAGGGCACCAACGACTCCATTATTAATACCTTTTTTTTTATTCTATATCAAAGTCATATGCATGCATCTGACTAACCAATTTTTGTTTGCGATCGTTAAGACCTTTTTGATTTAGGAAGAATTGTAAGTTGTTATGATTTGTCTTCACAATAAATTCCCATAGACCAAGTACTATTAAAATTTCACTAACACATGCATTATAGCCAACATTTCCTTATCATATATAGAGTAGTGTTTTCTATATCTGTTAGCTTGTGACTTTCAAAGGCTATTAGGTGTTTCCCTTGCATAATTAGCCCAATTCCTTCTCCTAATGCATCATGCTATAATTCAAATGGCTTGGCGAAATTTGGAATAGCTAAAAGTGGACAAGAGCACATGGTTTCTTTGAGTTTCTCAAAAGGCTGTTGTGCTACATCATTCCTTGTAAAAGCTCCTTTGTTGAATTTGTGAATGGGAAAGCAATTTTGGAGAACCTTGTTACAAAGCACCGGTAGTAGCTACATAGGCCCACAAATCCCTTGAGTTGGGTAAGTGTTTTAGGTTTTGGCCATTCTTTAATGGCCTTGATTTTCTCCTCATCTACACTTACCCCCTTTGCATTGATTTTGTGTCCTAGGTGTCCCCCCTAGCCCTCCATCCCCGACTTCCACTCTCTGACATTATGCTTTATGATATTCCAGGGCAGCCACCGCTTCATTCCACTCTACCTCCTTACTGCCATTTGTTGACCACCTCCAATATTCTTGAGGTCATTAGATCTATGAGATGCAGTAGAGCGGCGGACAAAGAAGGTTTCTAGGTAGAACTTCTCAAACTTGGTGCTTCGGTCCTTGGATCTTACCTTCCTACACTCTTTAATAGAGTGGTCTATACTGGGTTTCCTAAGTCCTGGTCACGACATGTGATTTACCCTATTCATAAGTTTGGGCCAGCTTCTGATCTAGGTAATTACAAGATTATCATGATCAAGCATACATTTGCCAAACTTTATGCCACTGCTCTAAACACCATGCTATCTAGAGAGCTTGACAGGAGAGCTAAAGGGTAGGCTGATTTTTGAGCAAACTATTAGACTATGGATCATATGTTCACGTTGCAGGCTATTATTAAGGAGGCTAGGCACCACTCTGAGAAAGTCTATTGTTGTTTTGTGGACTTCCGTAAGGCTTTTGATTTTATTCCTAGGATGGCCTTATTCAGAGATTTAGTGAGATTGGGATCTCAGATATGTTGTTGACTGCTATTATGAGACTATACAAGAAGGTGGCTAGTGGACTCAGGACTCCAGACGGCTTTTCTGTTCCGATTTAGAGCATTGTTGGGGTGAAGTAGGGTTGCCCTCTTTCTCCTATGCTTTTTGGTTTGTATATCGACGAGCTCGAGGATTTCCTTGTGAACTCCTCTCAAACTGGTGACAGGTGCTATTTGAATCAAGTTTTGATCTCCACTCTCCTTTTCGCAGATGATGTTGTTCTCTTGGTCTCTTCTCTCGATAGTTTACAGAGACTCCTTGATGGTCTAGCTTCTTTTTGTGATCAATGTCAGCTTGTGGTCAATCTGACTAAGACTTGGGTTATGATCTTTAACTATTTAAAGATCTCTCATCTTCATTTCTTTTTTCAGGGGTAGGAGGTTGAGATTACTTCTTACATGTATCTCGTGGTGAAGTTTTCCAAACCCCGCTTCAACTTGAGACCGGTTATTCAATCTAGAGTTAGTAAGGGCATGGGTTCCCTAGCCATACTTGAAAGACAGTGCTTCAGACATCATTTTCAGGATATTTTGTCCAAGCTGTCCCTCTTGAACTCCTTGGTTCAACCGATTGTTCTCTATGGCTCAATGGTTTGGGGACCTTCTCTTCTTGCTTCAGATTGGGCCTCTATAGAGCATGTTTAGATGTTGCTTTTATGACATATCATTAGATGTCATAGACTCACCCCCCACGACATTGTCTTGGCTAAGTTTGGAGCTTATCCTTTCAAACTCACAACCATTTTTTACTTGATTTGGTTTCTCCATCGACTTCAAGGCTTTATGGATTTAGATGTCAACCGACATAGATACTCTCATCTAGCTTATTGTTCTTCTATTGAGATTATGAGATCCGACACTAGTACTAGATCTCACTGTTGGTACGCCCAAGCCAACTCTCTGTTGGGTTCAATCAGGATTGAGATTGATTGTCTTCCTCCTTACCAGTTCTCGTTGGATGCTCCTGCCCACCTCCTCCCCTCATGTGAGGAGTTGAATGCGTATGTCATATAGGTTATCTATAGGTAGTACATTATCACTACCTGATGCAATCCTCTTGGTGGATTACGTCCTAAGATGGCCTTTTATGTGGAGCATTTTCTTGAGATTTAGAATGGTATTATTGTTTGCCCTACTAATCTTTATCGGCGCTGGAGTCATGCCTTGCAATTCTCTTTGGACTCCTTCTGAGTTGACTCCCACTGTCTTCGGGTCCGAATCAATTACCATATAGATAGAGAGGATCAGATTTGTTGACTGTGTACTTTGGCAGAGGTTGAGACTGAGACCCACTTTATATTTCGTTGTCCTGTCTACTATGAGATTAGAGGGAGAATTTACTGCCTATTTAGAGATTGTTTTTCTCTTTCAACGTTCTTCAGCTATATTGACCAACGATGTCTTGCACTTTGCCTATGGGAGGCCACCCAACTTCGTAAGCATACCTTGTAGTCACTCATAGCTTAGGGCCATATCTCAGACCAGCTCATCACCATCTCTTTCTCTCCCTTGTCTTCACCACGGGGCTTGAAAAGGCCATCTAGTATCACTCACTCTAGATCAGTCAAACACTGCACTAGTCTTTCCAGGTAGCAACACTCCTACAGCGGTTCTCGGCGATGACCTAAGACTTTGGATCATCCACAGTTATATCCCTTTGGGACTGATTTCTTTATACCAAGGAAGGATCCTTAGTCCTTACCTTGGTTTTTTTGATTTCGTGTCTTGTATTGTTTCTTCTCAATCACCGTTTGGTGCTCTTGCTTTGACTGGCTCTTTTGTTTGTATGCTTAGTCCCATAAACCCTTGTGGTTTTTTGTTGGACATAATATTATTATCTTATCTTATCCTATCTAAGCCAAATTCACATTTTGAAAGCTTTGCATATAGTGACTTTGTTTCCAAGATCTTCAGATGTTCTTTCATATCTTGGAGGTGTTCTTCCCATGATTTGTTGTAGATAAGTATGTTATCAAAGAATATGAGTACGAATTTTCTTAATTGTTGTCGGAATATATGATTCATACATGATTGAAAAGTTGTCTGTGCATTGGTGAGACCAAATGGAAGAACCAAGAATTCAAAATGTCCACAATGACATCTAAAAGCAGTTTTGGGTACATCTTTTCTCATTCTTATTTGATGATCTCTAGATCGTAGATTAGTTTTTGAAAAATAGCATGCTCCGTGTAATTCATCCATCAGTTCATCAATCCTAGGAATAGGATATCTGTTTTTTATAATTCTCTTATTTAATGCTCTATAGTCAATGCATATTCTCATAGTACCATTTTTCTTTTTGATTAAGACTACTGTTGATGCAAATGGGCTACTCTTGTGTTGGATATGACCCATCTCTAATAACTCCTTGATTGTTCTTTCTATCTCTTCTTTGAATTTTCGGGGATGTCCATAAGGGGTGGTTATTACTAGTTTCGTTCCTACTTCTGATTCTACAGAATGTTCAAATACTCTGTTTGGGGGAAATCCTAGGGGAATCTTTTGAAAGAATCTTTTGTTTCTTTTCAATATAGGTTGAATATCTATATGAATGGTTTCTCCTTTTGGATTTGATTTATCTAACATCATACATTGTGCAATCCATCTCCCTTGGTCATGATTGAGTATTTTTGTCATTTTCTTACAAGAGACCATCTTGGGGGAACCATATGGTATTCCTTTTAATGTTCTTTCTTTCCCTTCATGTTGGAAACAAATCTCTAAATTAGGGCTATCCATTATGAATCGCCTAAGAGAATTTATCCATGGCATTCCTAGGATAATATCATTTTGAATATCTGCCACATAGAAGTTTCTCTTAATTGTGTGGCCCCCTAGGGTAACTTTTAATTAGGGTACTATCTTTGTATAATTGTCTATGGATCCATTTCCTAAAACCACCTTGAAACCCTTAAATTCTTGTGTTTATAGTTTCCTCCGTGCTACCAAGTGGTTTCCTCCTTGCTACCAAGTGTTTCCCAATGAAGTCACACATAGCTCCTGAGTCCACCAATGCAAATATTCTTTGTCCTTTAACTGTCCACTTGAGTCAAAAGGTCCTATTTTCATTTTCTTGGGTGATGATAGCTAATATCGCATGTTCCTATTCCTGAGTTTTTCCATTTTTCCTTGGGGTATCATCTCCACATATTTCTCTATTTTGTTCATTTTTCCTCTTCTACATTGATGACTAGGTCTCCATGGTTCCTTGCACTTAAAGCATAGATTTTTCTGAAATAGTTCTTCTTTCTTTTGACATCAATATTCCTTACTCCATGGTTCTTTACAAGTTTAGCAAGGCCTTTCTTGGTGATCTCTCCTAGGTCCATTCCGATAGGGTACCTTGGGCCCAAAATTCTTAGGCCTTACCCTGGGGTTGTTAGACTTAATTTTCTTTGCTTTCCAGATGGCTTCCTCCAAACTTTGGGGCTCAAGGTGTTTTACATGGGTTTTAATGGGATCTTTAAGTCCTTCTATGAACAAATGAGTGAGCTGGCTCTAGGAAAGATTCAGAAACATTATTGATAGGTCTTGAAACTGATTAGAAAATTCTTCCACTGTCCTTGATTGTTTAAGGTGAGATAGCTCTTGGCATTCAGGATCTCTTTGATCAAACCTCCTTATTAACCTTTGAGTGCATTCATTGTAGCTGGTAATTTTTTTGTGTCCCAAGGAAGTTTTGTCGTAATGCCACCATTTGTGGGCTGACCCTTGCTAATGAAGAACGACGAATTTAATAGCACCTTCTTCAGTCATAGGATTGAAGGATAGATATGTGTCTAATTGTTGGACCCATGATTGAGTAGTTTCCTCTTTTGAACCATCAAAACATGTTAGTTTTACTTTTACTTTCTCTTGAAGGTCTTCATCTACATGATTTTTCCTTTTATTTTCCATGATTTTGGTTTTGTAGTATTCTTCAAAGGAAATAAGATGTCGAATGTCTAGATCCAAGTTCGCATATAATTGTGCAATATCTTCCACACTATTTATATTTGTTTCTTCTTCTACAATAGGTTCTCCTCTTGGAATGAATGAAGGAAAGGTATCTCGTGGAACTGAACATTGTGATGATGGCTCATTTTCCTCATGGTTAGAATGGAAATCTCTCTATGGGTTAGGTCTTTCACTCTGATTGTTATTGTTGCTTAATTTTTATATGGCTTCAAATAGCATTTTGTTGGAGCTTTCATTTCCTTCTTTAGTTTGTTCCATAAAGTTTAGTTGTTTGGCCATTGTTTCTTAGATGTGTAAACTAACCAAAATTTCGTAGGATGGTAGGACCATGCTCTCATACCACTATAACGTCCCTGCTACTAGAGTTAGCAAAACCTACAAAAATAATAGTTAGAATCTTAATAATAACAAGCCTTATTATACTTTCCTACCTTCTATCCTAAACCCAAGCCTTAAAGACGCCTCTAGATCGCGTTTCCTAACCCTTAGTTATTAAACTATTTTTTCTAGAGTGCACCCCTTACATATGCATATGTCAACACCATTAGAATATTCTTGCCATTATACTTCCTTAGGCATGCTGGTTAGATGGAGATAATTCTCGCATACCAACATTATAGAGGTTGTATCTACTAAGTAGTGTTGGCCAAAAGGGTATTACACCCATCTCTGATACTGATACAAGAAGTTATAATCTTCCCTTCATAAGGTACTTAATAATCGTTTCAAATATTAAATTATTTCTACTTATGATCCTTTAATCAAATGAAAGAAAATATTATTTGAAATTCCATACTCACATATATTTATGTGTACAAATATTAATATTATTATTGGTTAACATAGATAAAACAATATCCATAAATATGCGATACCATATTAATAAACAATATTACTTACCTTTATGCTTAGTGACCGTACTGCACAAGCTTTTGGTAATTGGGTGCTCACTATGTTTTGGGTCGGTGTCCTTTTAACATCCATCCTTATCGGTGACTTCCCCTTTTAATTCCTATTGTTGATGGTTTGTATCACACGTAGAAGGTGAGGGTGGCTTGCTGATATGTCACTGGTCAATAAAGTTCTACGTCATTGGCTTCGTTTATGGTCTTTGTTCCCTTTTTCTATGATTTCAATCACATGGATATTAAGTATATGAATCGGTCCTGCTCTTTTCAACCCAGTGGGTGAGTTTAATATCTTTGTGCTTCCCCTCTTTCTAGCAATGTGACCCATGGCCAGGTCACTTGGCATGGGTGTCGTTAAAGATTGTATTTTTTTTTTATTCATTTCACTTAATAAATTTTGGTTTGGTCTTTTAATAATATTGTTTCTTTCTTTGTTATTTTAAACAATAATGTTAGTATTGATTAGATTCTAACTATTGTAATAATATCTAAGGTCTTAAATCATTATTAATGTCGCATTTAAAAAGAAATTATTACCAACATATATCATTGTCAATATATTATCTTAGATACCGACACTTGTCCGGAATGACTAGATACTAAAGTGGATGCATGTGGAAGCTCAGAGGCAGACAAGTACCCTGTGGGTGCCACCATGATGCTGCTGCCAAGCACCGAGATGTGGGTAGATGCCTGTTTTAGGCATCCAGATGCATCCGGGTGCTTGTGAGTGGCTTCTAGGTGGCACCCATAGGGCATCTGGGAGCTTCCATCAGCATCCACGTAGAAAAAAGTAACTTCTAAAACTGGCATTAGATTGTGGTCTACATTAGAAGAAATGTGTGCTTTTGTTGTGTCATTTATTTTGTTCTAGCCATCTTATGAAAATAAATGAGGTAACAAATGCTGAATCATTTGCTTTAACAGAAACTGTAAACTTGGCTATCCATTAACAATTGCCTAGTCCCTCTACCTTACCAATACCATGAATAGATTTGGACTTTTTGTTTCTGATGAGATTTTTTCAAGGATCTCCAACTACATGCTGAACTTTATATTTTAGTAATATTTCGCTGCATGTTGATTTTCCTTAAGGTATTTTCTAGTTTGGAGTCTCGAACTTGAGGGAATTTCAATGTGAATATTTGTGCCTATGAAGTTTTAATTTGAAGTTTGAACTATTTAATTGACATGTGAAATATCTCGAATCTTGAATCTTGATCAATGGTGAAGTGTCATATGATACTATCAAATGATATATGTTTGTTGGGTGTTGCACACATTGCATAATATTATTATATTGTATTATTTTATTTTATTATGTAATGTTGCATCTAGATGGGCGTGCAACATGGGAAGATTCCCATGGGATATACTTGATGAGTTGTATTATAACATTGTGATGATATTTTATGTAATTATTTAATATTGGAAAAAAGAATTCAATTTCCAATATTAAATGTGGGGTCAATGGGTTGGGTAGCACATGGTTTATGTAATACCACATGGTGGTTTTGTGAGACTTGCTATTATATAAGTAGCGACAAGGGTAGTTGTTGGTGTAAGAGGAGAAAAAGGCAAAAAGGGAAAGAGTGGAGCGGGACAAGGTTTGATAGGTTAGCCAAGGGAGCATTTGTGAAGGTTGAAAGCATAGCATGAGATGTGTGGATTCATGCTTGTTTACATGGATTGCTTGATAGTGGCTATGGCTTTGAAGATTTCCATGGTTGTATTGCAATGGTGTTTTTGCTGAATAATACATGGTGATGGATGCTTTTGGAGGCTGGGTTTTTTCCCTCAATGAGGGTTTCCTAAGATATATCTTGTATCACATTTTTGTGGATATGTTGTCTATTCTTTTGTATATGGATTTCAATTACATATTTATTTTAGATCTATTATAGATTATGTGAAAACAATTATATTCTTTATTGCAAGTTTCCTTACAAGTAGTATCAGAGCTATGGTTTTTATTATTGTAACTCTAGATTGAATCCATGAAAATGCATTAGAGGATAAAAGAAAAGACAAGATATATGAATGGTTTATTGCAGATCTAAGGGCTTTGGATTTGCTGTTATGATGGGATGTTGGTAGATTTTGGGCATGTGAAATTGTTGGACAAATGAATTTTTCGGATGTTTTATTTAAATGAGGGTTTTAAGGGGAGCTTGCAGAAATGACCTCTTGGGCAAAAATAGACCTCACTATTGGATCTAGGTCAATGTTTCCACAAATTTTGATATATAATATGCCTTACTCTGGCCATGTTCAAAGGAAATGAAAGAGTTTTTTTAGTTTCAGCCTATGATGGCCATCAAATTTAATCCCGTCGGAATTTTTGTCACAAAAAAAAAAAAAATCGCAATGAAAATGGTAAAAAGACTTTCTTAGTGAAATGGTCATAACTTTCTCTCAAGATATTGGATTTCAGACTTCTTACAAGCATTGGAAAGCTGATTCAAAGCATTACAACTTGGTATAGGTTTCGTTCTATGATTTTGATATTTTGTCAGGTTTTAAGAGCCCAAAAGTCAGATGTTTATTTTGAACACAAATTAGGGCATAACTTGGGCATACATAGTCGGATTTTGGACTTCAAGTAGTCAACAAAAAGCTCTTAGAGAGATTTACACATTGTTTTAGATTTAGTGCAGGTTTGAGATGATTTATTTAGTGATATATTGATCTGAACAGTTTATGGTATATATTAATTATGGTAACATTGTGAGTTTATGACATTTATATTTTAGAGATTTAAGATTTGATGTCATTGTATACTTAGTTCATATTTCATATTGGTCTCATGATGATATGGTTATCAGTATTTGATGTAGATATGTATAATGACTTGTTGGGTCTACAAGTTGTGCAGTGTTGTAAGTAGTCTATACTTACAAGTTGCATTTATAGCTTGGTTATGAGTTGTCTTTGCCCATTGATCTTTCATTATTGATGCATATTTAGATTGGTGGCTTGGATTTGGGTTGTCTATGCCATAAGTCACATGATTTGCTATTTTTTTTTTTTAATGTAGAAGGGATGAGATGTTACCAGGTATAGTCATGGTGGAGGATTGCGGTTGACAATATTATGCTGATAGGTTGGACACTTTGAGAGTCAGATGCTCGGTTCATAGATGTGATCATGGTGCCATGGATTTTGGCATGACATGATTGGATATACTGGTACATCTTTGATGTTCATTGGTTTGGATTCATGATTTGATTATGGTGGTATATATCTTCTTGGTTGAGGATCATGGTTATTTGGTTTCTTTTGAGGAGCTCATGGTGTGCACTTTGAGTTCTTTAATGGTTTGATGCTTTGGTTGATTCTCATGGTTAGAGGATGGTTTTTCATCATGATGTCATGGATAGCTTGCATACACAGTTTAGTGGGAGCTTGTGATAGTGATGAGGTGACAGTGCAGGATTAGTTCCTGATTTGGCTTATATCTTCTTGGGTTTGGAGATCTTGGTTTCACTTGGTATTGACACTTTGGTTGTGTGACTGTAGACCTGGAGGATCTTCATGTAGGAGATGGATTTTATAATGACATAAGTGACTTGGTACTACGGCTGAGTGATAGTTTTTTGGCATTCATATATTTATTGATTTTTGCATTTGTTGGAGGTTTGTCTTAGATCCTATTACTACAGTAGCGTCTTTGACATTTGCATGGTGCACTTGTTATCTTCATGGTGTATGAAGATGGTTAGATCTTGAGGACTCATGGGGTTCTTGGTTGTCTTCATGGTTTGTGGAGACGGTTCTTCATGGTATTTGGAGGTGATTTTCTTCATGGTGTATGGAGATGGTTGCATCTTGAGGACTAATGGGGTTTTTGGTAAAGGTGTGATTTATGCTTTCATTTGACATGTTATCCTTGGTGTTAGGGTGGTTTCATTATTATGTCATGATATACTCTTGATATAGATTTAGAGTTTTGACATGTTATAGTATGTGCATATGGAGCATGTTATCTCTTTGGTTGAGATGGTTTAGATCATATTGTCATGTTTATGTTCTTGAGGCCATGGTTGGAACTTTGACATTGATCTTGGTTTAGTTTCTTAGTATTGAGTAAATTAATCATAAGCTGGATACTTCATGATATTGCTATGTTGCATTTGGAGTTGGCATGTATTGATTGATTACAGGTGCTCATGGATACTTAGAGACGGTGGTGATGTTGATTTCTCTTGGATTAGAGAATTATTTGTTGGGATAATTATTTGGTTTCAGTAGGAAGTCCTGGGCGCATTCACCTGATATGGACTTGAGAGGAGATTGTTCTTAGATGAGTCTTAGTTGGAGACTTGGATATCTTGATGAGCATTCTCATTCCCCACTCTTGGTCTACTTGGGGGTTTGCTACTTGAGAGGTATAGCCCATTGTTTCTCTCAGGTGCATTATATTTATGTTTGTCTTTCATGGATATGGATCTTGAGCTATGGTACATGAGTTAGTTCTAGAGGGTTCATCTGAGAGATGGTTTAGTATTGGTTATCTCCATTTGCATATGTTGTTATGTTGGTTGAGTTTGGGAGATGGTTTTATATTGGGCATATTCCTTGGATTAGGAATGGTTATTCCTTGGTTTAGGAATGGCTTATGAGTTTGATCTTCTTATGAGAGGCTTACATCCATGATTAGTTATATGGTATGGTTTGGGTGTTGTTGAAGCTACTTAGTTGGGGTTTTATGGAGGAGATCATACTTGCACAGTTTACATCTAGAAGTGTGTGTAGAAGGACATGATACAAAATATGATTTGCATTGTTTCTCTTTGGTCTTGGTTATCTTTCTGGATGTTCAGTTTTTTCTCTTACTCGGTCTTCTTTAGGATGCGGTGGGGTCCTCAGATATTTTGGTCATTACTGAGACTCATGAGAGCCCTATGCACCCTCTTCTAGGTTATCTTGGTTATGAATGACTGTCAGTTTGCAGAGATGAGGTCTGGAATTCTACTGGGGTTTGTGGGTCAGGGGGTGTTGCTTGCTTGGTTCGTAATGATATTTACAGCTTCACTTTAGTTGTTCACTCTGACGGCTTTTTTAGATTTATGTGGGTCTAGATTGGTTAGTGGAAATATCGATAGAGATTTTTATTGTTTGTTATTTTCCACCAACCACCTCTCCTTATGCCATTGATGACTCGAAGAATGGAGATACTTTCTGCGACCTTCAGGAGAGCATTTCACAGTTTGAGGCTTTGGGTGACATTATTATTCTTGGAGACTTCAACGCTCGAACCAGGGACCTTCAAACTCCTTTTCATGATCGTAGTTTTGATTCAAACTGCACATTTGGGTTAGACTCGGCTACTATGGGACTTCAACGCACCTTGAGGGATGTTTTTGGGCCGCTCTCAGGTTATGACTGTCACCTCCTCCAGCTTTGTGAGTCTTCTGGATTGTTGATTCTGAATGGTTTATCCTTCCTTCCTGGATTGGACCTCTTTACCTACTGGCCACACTATGGTGGTGCGAGTGTTGTAGACTATGTCATTTCCTCTCATTCCTTCATTTCTTCCATTCGTAGTTTCACCATTTCGCGTCTCACCTTGGCTGATCATGCTCTTATTAGCATTTCTTTTTGCGATTAACTCCACCCATCACACTCCCTTCAGTCTTCTCACTACTCGGCTGATCTCATCTCCTTTCCTACTCACTTTCATTACCCCGACAGCGATGGTGAACTTTTCACTTATCACCTTAGGAGACTTCTGACACCTACTAGTTTTAGTGAGTCGCTCGTTGCATCTGACATGTTTGATTCACTTGCCTCTGCCATCTAGGATTCTGCTTTCCTTTCTATTCCTCATTGTTCCCCTCCCTCTCAGAGCTAAGCATTAGAATACTTGTCCTATGAATAAATGGTTTGATACTGATTGCAAAGCTTTTCATCGCACAGTTCGCGTCGAGACTCCGTCTTCTACCTTCACCCATTTGCACCTTTCGTACCTCCGTTTTCTTCACTACAAGAAACGTTCTTTTGCCTCTTTTCAGTGCGAAACCCTTTGCTCCACGCTTATTCAAAATCCTCAGATATTTTGGCGTTCCCTTTTTCCTCGGTGCTCTCCCCCATCCTCCACTCTCGAGTACCACTCTCTGACCTCCCATATCATTACGCTTTATGACATTCCTGGGCAGCCACCTCTTCACTCAATTCCACCTCCATACTGCCATTTGTTCACCCACTCCAGTATTATTGAGGCCATCAAATCTTTGAGATGCAACAGAGCAGCAGATGAAGAGGGTTTCCAAGCAGAACATTCCAAACTTGGTGCTTCGGTTCTTGGATCTTACCTTTCTACACTCTTTAATAGAGTGGTTTGCACTAGGTTTCCTGAGTCCTAGTCTAAACATGTGGTTTACCCTATTCATAAGTCTGGACCTGCTTCTGATCTGAGTAATTATAGAACTATTATGATCGGACATACTTTTGCCAAACTGTATGTCACTGCTCTAAACACCATGTTATCTAGTGAACTTGATAGAAGAGACTGTAGAGCTAAAGGGTAAGCTGATTTTCGGGCAAAATATCAGACTATGGACCATGTATTCAAGCTGCGGACTATCATTGAGGAGGCTAGGCATCGCTTTCAGAAGGTATATAGTTGTTTTGTGGACTTTTGTAAGGCTTTTGATTCTGTTCCTAGGTTGGCCTTATTTCAAAGACTTCATGAGATTGGGATCTCGGATATGTTACAGATTGCTATTATGAGGCTTTATGAGAAGGTAACTGGTAGGCTTAGGACTCAGAAGGGTTTTTTTATTTTGATTCAGAGTACCATTGGAGTGAAGCAGGGTTGTCCTCTTTCTCCTACACTATTTGTCTTGTATATTGATGAGTTGGAGGATTTTCTTGTGAACTCCTCTCAATTGGGCGATGGGTGCTATTTACATCAGGTTTTGATCTCCATTCTCCTTTTTGCTAAAAATATGGCTCACTTAGCCTCTTCTCCTGACAGCTTGCAGAGACTCTTTGATGATCTGGCTTCTTTTTGTGATCAACGAAAGCTTGTGGTTAATTTGTCTAAGACTCAGGTTAGGGTCTTTAACTATTTAAAGACCTCTCATCTTCATTTCTTCTTTCAGGGTCAGGAGGTAGAGATTACTTCCTCTTATAGGTATCTTGGTGTGAAGTTCTCGGGGCCGCGCTTTAGCTTGAGACCAGCTATTCAGTCTAGAGTTAGTAAGGGCATGGGTTCCCTGACATTGATGG
Organism: Cupressus sempervirens; assembly: GCA_028749045.1. Classification (NCBI taxonomy): domain Eukaryota; kingdom Viridiplantae; phylum Streptophyta; class Pinopsida; order Cupressales; family Cupressaceae; genus Cupressus; species Cupressus sempervirens. The sequence goes on along the minus strand of CM053783.1, from coordinate 140,085,706 downwards.
AAAGACAATGCTTCAAGCATCATTTCCAAGATATTTCATCCAGGTTATCCCTTTTTGACTCCTTGGCTCGTCCGACAATCCTTGGTGACTTGGGGGCCTTCTCTTATTGCTTCTAATTGGGCTTCTATAGAGAGAGTTCAAACGTTAATGTTACGACATGTTGGTTATCAAAATCGTTGATTAGAAACTTACGAGCCTTGCTTGCTCGATGCTAGGATATCTAATCGATTTTGGCCAACTTGACAGGATCAATCAAATTGATTTAGATCCTCCACGCTTTTGGCTCCGCTAAACCAAGGCCTGTACACCTGATCTTGGACAGGAAAACTTCAATCCAAGACATTTTATAGCAAATAGATTATAATGCAAAGGCAACCTCCTTAAATGGCAAGATTCTAAGGGAAAACCTCTGGATTATGAATGATGAATGATCTTCAAATATTAATTACTTTAGTAGAATTGTGAATTGCTGAAAGGAAAATTTAAAAAAGAATTACTAAAATAGATAAGTATCAAATCCTTCAAAGAAAAAGATTAGAAAATCACCAACACATGAATTGAGAAGCATGAACAGTTAAATGGTCAGTGCCGAATTTCAAATGGGTAATAGAGTCAATAGTATGCTTTCTCACATACAATTTTATGATATACAGTATCCATAAATAATTCAGCTGTCACGATGCATCAAATTATTCCCTATTATGCATATTTAATCTAGTCTAAAATGTTTTAACCTATAAAAGGACAAAATAGATACATATATGAAAACAATTTTGTTTTATTGTATTTGTATTTATCAAGTTCAAATAGCAGTGAACAATTTGATCTACCTATCGTGATAATGAATTGTTGATAAATAAAAATAAAATGGCCACAAAAGACAATTTGTATAATATCTAACTCTAACACAAATGAAATTCTTACTAGTTTTATTGCAAAAAAGTTATATTGAAGACATCCAATTATCAATGCTCCATTCAACACAATTTCTCACAATATTTTGAAATCTACGTCTAGCACCCTCAATATGCAGGATCTTAGTTCGACTTTAATCTTTTCAGAAAGTGAATTTAATAATATATGCCTCAAAATATGCAAGGTTCCCTTTTTAAAGCAATACGAATGGTAGTCCTTTGATTTTTCAATTACACATATTTATAGATGGTTGGGAGGTAACACTTACCTTCCAAAACATCACATCCCTTCATGACAAAAACTAACCAAATTAAAAAAAATTATACAGCTTAAACACAGTTTGGTTATGTTTTAATGTAACCAGCGGTATACTTGCAATCTCCTTATCTCCCGTATATATGCCCAGTATAACAAATTTTCTTATCAAAAATTTTGTGGCATATCTATAAGCATCGTATCTCTTGCTGGCCAACATAATAATTGCTAGTATTTGAATAATGTGTTGTGATATCGCAATAGGAAACAAAATGCAACCCCTCAAGACATGAGGATCTTATGCTCCTGATGGCTGGTTCGATATGCTTCGTTTGAAGGTCTCCATATCTCCCACGCACTTGGACCTACAAAACAAGACATAAATCATCAGACTAATGATGAATAAGATAGAACCACCGTTCACACGATTCTGGAAAATACTTCACCTGAGAATTTAATTATATCGTGAAGCAACAAAAGTGCAAGATGTGAAACTTCTCATTGAAGAAAAAATCCGGCCATACCTCATGCGATTGGCAACACAAAGATAACTTATTACCATCGAGTTGATTTTGCTACAATATATAGGTACGATCAATGGAGTCTTCTCTTACGAACACTCAACTTCCACCGCTTGACCATCATCATCGGTTATCATATCATTTGCAAAACTTTAATCTATCAAACTTCCTTCACATGAGCATCGCACAGGGGTCACTTCTAACTTCATATGTTTCGTCTCAATATCCGGTTGTGTACAACGCTCCATATCCTTTAAAATCATTTCCTATGCAAACATGTGATTACTCTACAGATGCCTCTCCATTTGTCGTGGTATTCACATATGCAAGGTGTGCGAATTGCCATCATATCTGGAATACTTATGCCCAAAGTCAATCCATGCATCACTCTTCTTGATTTGGTTTTTACTAGATTTCCCAATTTATTAATGTATTTAGGATTTCTCATGAGATCTCTCTAAATTAGTCATTGAACAACTTTCATCTTTCCTGGGAAAATAATGATTAGTTTGCATCTAATTAAGCTGCCCCTGCACTCTCAGAATGATCCATGAAATAAATGGCATGTCGTTAAGTTTTTTGCTTTCATTTCCACATGAGCCTTGCTTCCGCTAGGAAAGATAAACACTTAAACAATTCTGGAAACATTTGCCTCTGAATTGATTTCAACATATCCTCGTATCCTTTTGTAAGAGGAGTGAGGACTCTTGTTTCAATTTCAAACATATTGTGCTTCACAATGATCAGAAAAGGGGATATTGATCTAGTCACACTACAGCGAGAGAAAGCGAATGTGAGAGAATTGGAGAGTCCTATTTTATAAAATTTTGGGTCCATCAGTGGCTCTTGCTAGGGACATAGGCCCCTTGTGGGCATAGTGATAACCTCTGTTATCTCTAGGGGAGTAGACTTGCCAAAACATAAGGGAAAATCAGTTTTACGAAATAATACAAATAAAAATCTAAAAAGAAAGATAAGAATACAATAAGGAAAGGAGAAAAGAACTCCCTTTTTATGCTCATTGAAATAATGGCTTAAGGTACTGTCCATGGACTGGAAAATCCTATAGGTGACCATTTGTATCCTGCAAAAAATAAGAATGTTCCCTGGCCTTTTCAAGGATAATAAATGGTCCTAGCCATAAAGCTTCGAACTTACCATGCTTTCCTTTGTCTTGATCTTTAGCGTTCCGTTTCAGGACCCAATCACCTGCCTTAAAAGATCGATTTAAAGTTTTCTTGTCATGAAGAAATTTAACCTGTTGCTGCTTGTTTATATTTCGTTCCTGCTCAAGTCTCGTTACCTCATCTAGCTCAATTAGTGTATTTAATCTATTTTCCATGAAATTGACATCTTCTAATTGTTCCTTAGTAACAAATTTATAAACAAGCAATAAGTTATTCAAAGGAAGCTTTGCTTCTTTGTTGTAAACTAGGTTGAAAGGAGAAAAACCGGTTGACTTTTTTCTTGTGATTCTATCCGCCCATAATGCTAAATTCAACTTCGAATCCCAAGTGCACTTCTTGTTGTCTAACATTCTTTTAATAATCTTCAAGATGTTTTTGTTGCTAGACTCCGCTTGTCCATTGCCTTGGGGATGATACAGAGACGAGTATGATATTGTAATGCCATATTTCCTACAAAATTCAGCAAGCTCATTAGATCTAAAACACATACTGTTGTCTGCTATAAACTTTTGAGGAACTCCAAATCTAGTTAGAATGTTCTCAGTAAGAAATTTAATTACCACTTTATTTGTAGACTGTCAAGTGGGTATAGCCTCTACCCACTTGGTAAAGTAATCAGTAGCCACTAAAATCCAACTATGTCCACCACTCGACTTATCACTAATTTCTCCTATAAAATCGATTCCCCACATTTGGAAGGGCTCTTCTGCTTGTAATGTTCTCAAGGGAAGGACACCATCATATTTCAACTTACCAAAGAATTTTTGACAAGCCTCGCACTTTCGAACATAAGCATGACAGTCTTTAAAAAGATGGGCCCAGTAATAACTTGCTCACAATATCTTATCCGCTATGGTCCTAGCTGAAAAATGACTACCGCAAACTCATTCATGCATCTCTTTGAGAATAACTGTAGACTAGGCAACATCTAAACATAAAAGCAAAATTCTGTCTTGATTTTTCCAATATAAATCTCCCTGAATTAGGACATATTTCGCAGCATGTAATTTGACTGTCACTCAAATTACCTCTACATTTTGTATGCTGTAAATAATAAACTATATCAGTATACCAAGGGCATCTTTCAATACTAACTTTAGTATGGTCATCATTAATCTAATTTACCTGTACAGCCTCCAAATTTGATTCTGCCATGAGTTTAGCCAATCCTTGCCCTCTAACTAATTTTGTGATTTGAATATCTATATTAAATTCTTGGATTTGATTTATCCAACGGCTCTATCTTCCAGTAGTTTCAGATTGTCTAAATATATTCTTAATAGCAACATTTGGCACATAAGCAACAACTTCAGCTCCAACTAGATAGGGTCGAAAAGATTTGATTGCTTTAACAAGAGCATACACCTGTTTTTCATTTATATCATAGTTAAGTTCAGTGGCTTGTAAACTTTTACTAAAGAATGCAATCAGCTGCTCATGCCTCTCATCGTTCTTTTGTAACATAATAGCGGCTATAGTATGGTAAGAAGCAAACGAGAATATTTGGAAAGGTTTTTTAAAATTAGGAGATTTCAGGACTAGAGCTTCTTTTATAGCTTTCTTTATTTTAGCAAAGGCTCCTACAGCGTCATTATCCCACGAGATCTTTGCTCCCTTTTTAAGCATCTTAGCAATAGGTTTAATGATCTCGGCAAAATTAGAAACAAATCTTCTCACAAAGTTAATTTGCCCAAAGAATGATTGGATTCCCTTGGTTGTTTTAGGTATCTGAATATTGTCAATGGTTGCTACCCTTTCTGGATCAATTCTTACCCCTTCCTTAGAGACAATATGACCTAATAGTTTCCCTTCAGTGACTCCAAATTGACATTTTTTAGGGTTTAAAGAAATTCCAAATTCAAGGGCTCTTTTGAAAATTTTCTCCAAATGCTTACAATGATCTTCTTCTCTTTTCGAGTAAGTAGTCAGGTCATCCTGATAAACTACCATAATCAAATCAATTAATCCGTCACAAGCAACATCGATTGCCCTTTGAAAAGTGGCTCCTGCATTTGTTAGTCCGAAAGGCATCCTAGCATACACGTAAGTACCCCAAGGGGTGGTGAAGGCAATCTTATACTGTTCAGACTCCTTAACTTCAACTTGATTATAGCGCGAAAATCTGTCCATCATGGATAATAGTTCATTACTAGTTACCTTTTGCAATAATATCTCCATATTAGGTAATGCGTAATAATCCTTTAGAGAAGATATGTTCAAATTTCTGAAATCTATACATAATTGTATATCGCCGTTCTTCTTTCTCACTGGCACTAAATTTGAAACCCATGTAGAGTGCCTAATAGGTTTAATAATCCCGGCATCTCTTAACTTAATGAGTTCATCTTTCATTTTTGGGGCTAGTGTTGGATTTATTGGGCATTGTCTTTGTCTAAAAGGTTTCGCATCAAGTTTTAAGGGTATTTCATGTTGAAACAAGTCTTCCCTATAAGCTTTAAGTTCATCGTAACTCCAAGCAAAGACATGTCTGTATTTTCTTAACAGAGAAATCAGGTCAGCCCTAATCTTGGATGACAACTTCTTCCCTATATAAACCTTTTCAGGAGAATTCTCACTTCCTAAGTTTATTTCCTCAATATCGTTTTGGATTTTAGTGAATTTGCTATATTTTGCATTCTCTTTCATCAAAAATCCTTTCTAAGGCTACTAGACCTTTTGGTATTATGTTTGTTTTTAATTGCACTATTTCTTTTCCAAATAGCATTTCCTTACCATCCTCTTCTTCCACACATCCGTTCCAATCAATGAACTGATTTTCATAATCCTCCTGACAAGTTAAAAACCTAATAATATCTTTGTCATCTTCAAAGACTTGCTAGTTTTGTACGTTATTGGGTATTGAAGGTCTATTTTTTATTTCAACTTGAATAACCTCATCAAATGGAAGATTGATTTGTCTAATAGCAAGGTTGGCCATTATATTAGCCCAATAGTTAACTGACCTATCAATCCATTATATAGAAAAAGCATAAAAAAATTCTAACAATTCCCATACATAATTACGATATTGTTTTAACCTTGGCTTCTTAGTTGAAAACTTATGCCTAATTTGAGAAACAATCAGATCTGAATCCTGTAAAACAGTGAATAACTTAATCCTACAAGCCTTAGCAATATCAAGACCAATAATCAAAGCCTCATATTCATCAATATTGTTAGTACACTCAAAATTCAATAGGAAAGAAAATTTAAACATTTTACCTGATGGTGAAATAAATATAACACTAGCCCCATTTCCTTCCTTACTACAAGCACCATCAAAAAACATTTGCCAAATGTTATTACAATCTTCTTTCGCATGAATTGAAATTGGATTAATAGTTTTAGAAGTAGGTTTAGTTATGCTTACCTAGAAGTTATCCATGTCGGAATGGCAAAAGTTGACTTCAGGATTTGTATTGTAAGGCATGTCCTGAAGTCTTACCCTGTCATTTTTATGAAATGATTGTCTTTCATTTCTATTTTGTTTGACTTTTATTTCTTTTAGCATATCCATTGTCTCTTTTAGTTCATCCCTCTTAGGGTTTTTAGGATTATATAATTTTGGATCATCTCTTTTGTTGATTCTACCCGCTGCTTTCCTATCATTTTCAATTGTCATGGCAACTTTGAAAGCTTGCAGCAATGAAGGTCTTTGAGATCTTATCTCATAATTAGTTTTACTATCAAATGCACTTAAGTAGAAATCAATCAAAAATGAGTCCACTAGTTTAGTCTCCCTCGGAATCCTATTGAGAACTTTGTTGAATGTTTTGTTAAATTCTGATACTGACTCATTTGTATTCTCCTTAATTCTTGTTGATTCATGTGATGCAAAGGATGTGTCATTGTGATCACCAAATTGCTCAATAAACTGATTAGCAAAATCGCACCATCCAAAAATGGATCCATCTGGAAAACTTCTATACCATTCTGACGCATCCTCAGTTAATGATTGTACAAAGAGTTTCATGAATACATCTTCGTGATCTTCCTCAAAATCTTCAATCACATTTTTTAGATTAATCACATGTTGCTCAGCAGATTCAGTTTCATGAATACATCTTCGTGATCTTCCTCAAAATCTTCAATCACATTTTTCAGATTAATCACATTTCGCTCAGCTGATTCTGTTTCGCTTCCTAAAAACTTTGGAATAGCATTCCTTATGTCATTTGATATCGGATTTGGATATCCTCTAATCCCATTGAAATCAAGCTGTCTATATCTTTCAATTGCCATAGGCTGCCTTATTGCTTGATTTCTAATGCCCTGATTTTGCACCATATGACCTTGGGTGTTTTGATTGTTATTATTTTGATTCAAACCATAGGGTTGTCTAATATTTCCACCATTTTGTAGAACTCCTTTGGTATGTTGCCCATTATTCCAAACCCGTTGATTATTGTGGAAATGTCTATTAAAATTATTATTTTGATTCTTATCCCTTTTATTCTCATATAATGGATTAACATGACTAGTGACAAATTGTGATCCCAGATTCTTTTTATGGGGTGGATTGTACTTCGATGATGTATTTACTTCATTTTGCATTTGATCAAACCTTTCTTCCCTCCACCTATCTGACTTTTCTTCACTACAAGCTTTTCTAAGTGGGAAAGCAATAAGATCCTTTGATATCTCTATTTTTGCGAGGATATCATCTGGCTGCATTTTTAATGTTTTGCTAATATTGCATTGTTACTATTCATTGTTTCAGCCATTTTCTTTATAATCATATCCCATTGCATTATTTGTTCTTGCTCTTCGTCATCTTCAATACGAGTTATCTCACATTTTGGCTCTTCATCTACCATAGGGATGTGAAAAAATAGATTACAATTTTCTTCATCCTTTTCAGGACTGTTATGACTTGATTCACATATCTCGGGTTGTTTGTTGGTCCTTTCCTGAAAGTTTCTGTGTCCTATGTAAAACATTTTTGACTTTGGATTTTTAACTTTCTTCTTTCTTGGTTTTTTCTCAAAAGTTAATTGCTTAAGTCTTTTAGGTCGGGGATTCATTGATCTCCATCCCCACATACACCTTAAAAGCAAACAAATGCTCTTCAATAAAATATATCGATGAAACACAATAGAGTTGCCACTTTCTTTTTAAAAAGAAAGAAATAAAAGCCTAGGTGTTTAACCAGTAGAGTTAACGCCTATAATACCTTGAGAATGACCTTCTGAAAATAAAAATAAAACTAGAGTCTTGGCTTCAAATCTTTTGTGTGAAATGGAGAAAACTTTAGATTAAACACGAATTAGAGCTTTGAACACATTTAGAAATCTCAAGAAGAACCTTATGAATTTTTTGCTTAAATGCTGATAAGAAAACTAATTTACAGAATCCAAAAATTATAAAACACTTAATAATACGTTCACGATTCTTGGTAAATGCTTATAAAAGACAAAATCTGAAAACTTACCACAAAATCGTGCTTAAATGAAACTCTACACTAATCTAATGGAGTAAGTATGCAAAGCTTACTTGCGACCTTCCCCAGTTGAGTCGCCAATCTGTTGGTTATCAAAATCGTTGATTAGAAACCTACGAGCTTGCCTGCTCGATGCTGGGATATCTAATCGATTTGAAAAACTTGACAGGATCAATCAAATTGATTTAGATCCTCTATGCTTTTGGCTCCGCTAAACCGAGGCCTATACACTTGATCCTGGACAACAAAACTTGGATTCAAGACGGTTTATAGTGAATAGATTATAATGCAAAGGCAACCTCCTTAAATGGCAAGATTCTAAGGGAAAATCTCTGGATTATAAATGATGAATAATCTTCCAATTTTAATTACTTTAGTAGAATTGTGAATTGCTGAAAGGAAAATTTAAAATAGAATTACTAAAACAGATAAGTATCAAATCCTTCGAAGAAAAAGATTAGAAAATCGCCAGCACATGAATTGAGAAGCATGAACAATTAAATGATTTGTGCCGAATTTCAAATGGGCACTAGAGTCAACAGTATACTTTCTCACATACAATTTTATGATATACAATATCTATAAATAATTCAGTTATCACGATGCATCAAATTATTCCCTATTATGCATATTTAATCTAGTCTATAATGTTTTAACCTATAAAAGGACAAAATAGATACAAATATGAAAACAATTTTTTTTTACTGTATTTGTATTTATCAAGTTCAAATAGCAATGAACAATTTGATCTACTTATCGTGATAATGAATTGTTGATAAATAAAAATAAAATGATTGCAAAAGATGGATTATATAATATCTAACTCTAACACAAATGAAATTCTTACTGGTTTTACTGCAAAAAAGTTACGTTGAAGACATCCAATTATCAACGCTCCATTCAACACAATTTCTCACAATATTTTGAAATATACGTCCAGTGCCCTCAATATGCAGGAGCTTAGTTCGACTTTAATCTTTTTAAAAAATGAATTTAATAATATATGCCTCAGAATATGCAAGGTTCCCTTTTTAAAGCAATACGAATGGTAGTCCTTTGATTTTTCAATTACACAAATTTATAGATGGTTAGGAGGTAACAGTTACCTTACAAAACATCGCATCCCTTCATGAGAAAAACTAACCAAATTTAAAAAAATTATACAGCTTAAACACAGTTTGGTTATGTTTTAATGTAACCGGTGGTATACTTGCAATCTCCTTATCTCCCGTATATATGCCCAGTATAATGAAATTTCTTATCCAAAACTTTGTGGCATATTTGTAAGCATTGTATCTCCTGCTAGCTAATAGAAGAATTGCTAGTATTTGAATAACATGTGATATCGCGACAGGAAACAAAATGCAACCCCTCAGGATGTGAGGATCTTATGCTTCTAATGGCTGGTTTGATATGCTTCGTTTGAAGGTCTCCATATCTCCCACACACGTGGATCTACAAAACAAGACATAAATCATTAGACTAATGATGAATATGATAGAAACACCGTTCACGTGATTCTGGAAAATACTTCGCTTGAGAATTTTAATTATACCGTGAAGCAACAAAAGTGCAAGACGTGAAACCCCTCACTGAAGACAAAAACTGGGCATACCTCATGCGATTGACAACACAAAGATAACTTATTACCATTGGGTTGATTTCGCTACAGTATACAGGTACAATCAATGGAGTCTTCTCTTACGAACACTTAACTTCCACTGCTTGACCATCATCATCGGTTATCATGTCATTTGCAAAACTTTAATCTATCAAACTTCCTTCTCACGAGCATCGCACAAGGGTCACTTCTAACTTTGAATGTTTCATCTTAGTATCCGGCTGTGTACAATGCTCCATATCCTTTAAAATCATTTCCTATGCAAACATGTGATTACTCTACAGATGCCTCTCCATTTGTCATGGTATTCACATATGCAAGGTGTGTGAATTACCATCATATCTGGAATACTTATGCCCAAAGTCAATCCGTGCATCACTCTTCTTGATTTAGTCTTTACTAGATTTCCAAATTTATTAATGTATTTAGGATTTCTCATGAGATCTCTCTGAATTAGTCACTGAACAACTTTCATCTCTTTCGGGAAAATAATGATAAGTTTGCATCCGATTAAGTTGCCCCTGCACTCTCAGAATGATCCATGAAATAAATGGCATGTCATTAAGTTTTTTTTTTCATTTCCACGTGAGTCTTGCTTCTACTGGGAAAGATAAACACTTAAACAATTCTGGAAACATCTGCCTCTGAATTGATTTAAACATATCCTCATATCCTTTTCTAAGAGGAGTGAGGACTCTTGTTTCAATTTCAAACATATTGTGCTTCACAATGATCAGAAAAGGGGATATGGATCTAGTCACACTACAACGAGAGAAGGCGAATGTGAGTAGAGAAATGCAGAGTCCTATTTAATAAAATTTTGGCTCTATCACGACATATCATAAGATGTCACAAACTCACCCCTCACAGCATTGTCTTAGCTGAGGTTGGAGCTCATCCTCTCAAACTTGCCACCATTTTTTGACTTGATTTGGTTTCTTCATCAGCTTCGTGGTTTTATGGAGTCGGGGGTTGACCAGCACATATACTTTCATCTAGCATATTGTTCTTTTGTTGAGATTATGAGATTTGGCACCTCTACTAGATCTCATTGTTGGTACACTCAGGCCACCTCTTTGTTGGGTTCAATTGGTATTGAGATAGATCATCTTCCTCCTTATTAGTTTTCACTTGATGCTCCTGCTCATCTTCTCCCCTCATGTTAGGAGTTGAACGAGCACGTCAGACAGGATATTTACAAATAGTACATTACCACTTGTTGGAGTAATCCCTCGGGAGGTCTTCGACCTAGGTTGGCATTCTATATTGAGTATTTTCTTTTTATTCGGGACGGTATTATTGCTCGCCTTGCTTATCTCTATCGGCGCTGGAATCATGCCTGACTGTTCTCATTAGGATCATTTAGGGTTGGTTCTCACTGCCTTCGGGCTCGGACCGATCACCATATGGATTGGGCTGATCGGATATGTCAGTTGTGTACTTTGGCAGAGGTTGAGACTGAGATCCACTTCATTTTTCAATGTCCTCTCTACTATGAGATTAGAGGGAGATTTTACTTCCTTTTCAGAGATTGTTCTTCTCTTTCGATGTTCTTCAATTATATTGATCAGTGGTGTTTTGCACTTTATCTTCAGGAGGCCACCCATCTTCGAGAGATTACCCTGTAGTCTTTTATACCTCAAGGGCATACTTCAAACCAGCTCATTACTACCTTTTTCTCTCCCTTATCTCCTCCACAGGGTTTGAAAAGGCCTTCCAGTACTTATCATACAGCGATTCTACACAATAGTCTAAGACTATGGATCGTCCACGGGTTTACCCTTCTATTACTGACTTCTTTGTGACAAGGAAGGACCCTTAGTTCTTACCTTGTCTTCTTTCTTGTTTTGTTTCTTTTCAGTCACCGTTTGGTGCTTCTGCTTTGGCCGGCTCTTCTATTTGTATGCTTAGTCCCATAAACCTTTTTGGTTTTTCGTGGACATTAATATTATTATCTTATCTTACATTGGATTTGAGATTCGTTAGAGATTATGTCACTAGTTTGTGCTCATGTATGTCATGTGAGAGATGACATGGTTATTCCTTTATCTCTTTCCTTTGTTGGTTGTGGAGAGCTTGGGAGACTTTTGGAGACTTGTTATGAGGGTTATTCTTGTAGGTTATTGATATATGTGTTGTGGATGTGCTTGAGACTACATGGATTCACTTCTTTGAGATGTTGTGAGTGGAGAAAGAGGAGCATTCCTTTTGTATAACTTTGGACTCCAATTTATCAAAAAGCCAAACATCTCTTCCAATGCTCCATAGAAGATGATATTTGAGATGGCCCGTGCCTTCTGTCCTCTTTGTCTCTAAATAACAACATGCTACCGAGCTTCTTTGTCTCCCTAGTATTCTATTCTTCCAAGTAGAGTCCTATGCTTGCTACAAACTTTTTGCTTCCTGGTGACATGTCCCAATAAAAAAACTGAATTTGAAATCCCAGTGTAAAAAAGGATAAAAATTTAAAGATTATAAAATGTAAATTCTAGGAGCAAGCTGAATAGTAGGAAAAAACAAATTGAAATTGAATAATAAAACCCCGAAATGAGAGGGAAGGATAAAATAAGATTATGAAAGCAAAAAAATAAGCATTTACATAGCTTTCAATGCTGCCAGGGAATTTTATCAAATCAGTCCAAGATCATGCAAAATCCATTGAAATTATTCGAAAATGTATTGAATGTTGGCAATATATCAAAGGAGTGAGAGTTTGAAGAAGACTCTGGAAAAATGATGGATTATGATCCTTCTTTTTTGGCTGTTGATGCCATTATGCATTGGTGGGTGAACTTTCACATTTTGGCAAATGACTTGCTTGTGAGTTTCCAAATGAATGGCTTGGCCATGGAATTTGTGTTATGGTTACTCATGACCAAGCAAGTTTTTTCAAGTTTCTAACATAGTACAACTAATACATAGGTAAATACCTCAATAGGTTCTGAAACACAATTAAAGTAGGACTGATATCGTGAAGATATATTGGTTTGAAATGGTCAGCGACCACATCACACATCAAACTCAAGTAGTAAATCGCACCTCATTAACCGAGGGTTAACATGGTATGCAATGTCTTGCTTAGAAACCCTCAAAACGTAGGGTTGAATATGCATTGATATAATCTTCTTTTGTGGCAATTACATTAACAAGTGCTTAACAAAACTTTTGCACAAAGAAATAATACAAAACAATGATTGCTTTGCAATCATGCACAGGACGAAGTCTTGACAAACTTCCAAGTGTTCCCAGATGCCCAATCATGTACTAGGAACATAATCTCAGGTGCCACATGTTGCCACAAGGGCTCAAACTACATCCAACGAGCCACAAAATAACGAAGTTGATCAATGATTCTCAGCTAAAAATAGAGGAGATTAGTTAGATCCTTCATATCCATCTAAGAGATTCAATTTAAACTTGAAATATTCTTTGCTGATTAATTATACAAGTTCATCCAACAATTAACCATGATGCAAAACAAATAATAAACCATCATAAATGCAAGTACGAATCATCTCCAACCAATTAGGATAAGAAAACCAACTATCAAACTTAACCAACCAGAGGCATTGAAGTGGAATCACTGACGTTAAAACATTAAAAAACTCAGTCCAGAGACCTAATAAGTCTTAGAGAGAAAGCGTTGGCACTAGCGGTAAAGTATCACAGGTGCTGATTCACCCATCACATGTGCTAAAACCTAGAAAATCTTTGAGCAGTGGTCTAATTTGGCTTAGATCAGTAGGGGCCAAAGCATTAATTTATTGACAAAGGTGCTATTCTGCCAATCTGCCTACAAACACTAAATAATTAAGCCTACAACTTTGTTGACTCTAGTCTATGGCTAAAATACTACTAGCTCCACATCAAGGAGTATCAAATACATATGCTCGAGGTCAACTTCGCTTGATACATCAAGTGTTAATTACAATAACATGATCAAGTATAATAACATAACCAAGAGCTTGAATCTAAAAGAACCCAAGTGTTATTCTTTAGCAGGCTCTGGTGTGTTGATGCGAGTTTTGTATCACTTACATAACATATTAGGATTTGAATATTCAATATGGGATATCAAACATGCAACTCTCTTGAAAAGTTATTACTCATGGGATATGAGAATAACTCCAATGTTCCTTACTCTTGTGGATACTCGCTCAGTTTTATCGATGTGATTCGCTGGTAATCATGTAGGCGGCCTTACGCTATTCATTCAAGGATGACTTGGACTTTGGTAGAATGAAGGTGATGGTGACTCGGTTTTTGAAATGTGCGGAGGCAAATAATGTTGATGATGGTGGTGATGGAGGATGTGTCTGCCAATGATGATGTTGATGGGAAAGCGATGGTCGTGGAAGGTGAATGGATGCGTTCTGATGCTTGACCTACTCCTAACTTCCCTCTCTCTAAACTTCAACTACCCAGCTACTCACTATTCTACTCCTACTCCTATGAATGGAAGGTTAGCAAATGGACAAGGATCGAACCTAATGAGAGCTGACCAGCGGCCTCACTTCCACAGGTGCAATGATTCAAGGGAATGATAAACTAGTTTACCACACAAAGCTTCCCAACCAGCCACTAGGATGCTAGTGGCCTAGTATTGATCCCTATCAAACATTTACCAATGCTACCATACAACTATCCATCTACTCTAACCTCACTTAAACCACTTCAAATGCAACCAACTTTAACAACTTGAAAAGAAATCTAACTGAGGGGAAGTAGAAAACATGCAATAACACCCAATGTTCTTAATCAACATGCAAATCGCAACAATGAAAAAGAGAGCATTTTGGTATTATCTTCGCAACAATTTCTCTGACCACTTTACAAATGAGAGCAAATGGCCTTTTATAGGGGCCAGAAATACAATGGACGGTGGAGATCAAAACAAGATCAACGATCCAGATTGGATCCTCAAAACCCTAATTAGGGTTGCCACCCCATCGGCCAATGAGAAACCACCACCTCATCAATGGACCAATGAAAAAAGTGCAAAAAGTGACAACCAATGAGAAGGCACCAAAATGGTGGCCAATCAGAAATAGACACGTGTCCTATTCTAGAAGAAAGAGAAATTGCCACTTGGGCTTACATCAAATGATCTTCTAATATAAATCTTCCATTTTCTTTCATTTTCTTAGCTAAGGCAATGAACTTAGCTAGTCTTTCATTAACATCTTCCATAGGAGGACAAGGTGTGTGCTTCGCCTTGAATTCCGCTGACTTTGCCACGCTATTCGCTGCTTGTAGTATCTTTTTGTGATCCTTCTCATATTCCTTTGCAAATCCAATAAAAGTGCTGAGAGAGGAAAGGGTGCCCAAATGTTTTTTCTTAATAGCAACCTTTCCTAACTCATCTAGTCTTGATCCAAAATCTATCTCATTGATATCTTCTTCTCTAATATCCTCAAAATCAAGTGCCACCTCAACATCGCTTATCATGGTTGAAATGGAAGTGTCGACGCTTGGGTTGTGATGTGCAACTACCTTTTGTATATCCTTTTATGGTACCGCCATTGGTATTGGTTATTCTGCTCATTTTCGAGAAGAAGGGAGTTTTGGGCATTATATCCTCTTTGTCTTTCTCAGTGTTTGCTCGCTTGGGATTCTTACTTGCAATACCATTCTCCATGCTCATCGCCCTATTACGGGATTGTAGAGTGGTGGACCAGAAGGCAAGAAGAACCAAGAGGAGCAATCCTTAGACTAGAGCGAAAGATGGATGTCAGCTTAAGGACCCCTTGCAACTCTAAATGATTTGAAATTACCTCTAACTATAGCCAAGGGGGATTGTCCTTCCTTTAGGCTGTCCCTCATCCGTATCATGTCCACTGTACAGATATTGGTGTCGGTTATTCTCTTCATTTTCGAGAAGAAGGAAGTTTTGGGCATCATATCCTCTTTGTCTTTCTTAGTGTTCGCCCGCTTGGGATTCTTATTTGCACTATCATCCTCCATGCTCATCGCCCTATTACGAGATGGTAGAGTGCTGGACCAAAAGGCAAGAAGAACCAAGCGGAGCAATCCTTAGACTAGAACGAAAGATGGATGTCAGCTTAAGCACTCCTTGCAACTCTAGATGATGAAAATTCACCTTAACCAGTAAACTTACAGCGACTTTTTGGAACCTAGAATATGACTTTCAAGAAGTTCAAATCCCTTTGCAAATTAGAAATTTACCATGCAATTCACCTCCAAATAAAATTACCCAACCTAGGGCAAAAATCGCAACCTCTTGAAAAAAATCAGAATTTTATCTTCCACAAATTTCAGCTCCCACAAATTTCGGCCTCCACAAAATTCGGCTCCCACAAATTTCGCCTTCCACAAATTTTGCCAAGCAAGAAAAGTGCAGATCTGCTCTTGCAAAATCACCAACGCCTTGAGAAGGAGAAGTGAGAAGTGAGGAAGAAATGGGAGAGGCCTCCTCTTATACCCAACTTTCTTCTTGGACCCTGGCAGAAAGAAAAACAAATAATTAATGCAAAATTATGGCCCACAATTAAATACTTAACCAAAATTAATTTTGCCATGATGAAAATTAACTTTTAAAATTGCCAATTAGTTCTAAATTGCAAAAAAAATTTAAATGGTGCCTTGGAGATGTTAAATATTTCCATTTAATGAGGATTTAGTAATTAATACGTCATTAAAATAGGATTTTGGCTAATGAAAAGCCATTTTTCAATATTAAATTACCAATTTCATTAAAGGCAAAAAGTTTTGAAGACAATTTTAATCTATTAAAATCAATTTTTTGCAATTTTTACCCAAATCGATTTTGCTATGCCAATAATATTTTTTTTTTGACAAAAATAAAATAAAATTTCTTCTAGAGCCAAAAATCGATTTTGCAATTTTATTTCACCATCACAAAAATTAATTTTCTTCACCAAAAAATAATTAAGATTTTCCAAAAGACCAAATTTAACAAAAAATTTCATTTTTTGAAAATTATCCAATTTTATACAATTATATCCAAATTTTCAAAAGAAAATGTCTAAGTACAAAATTTACAATTTTATCCTACCAAGTGTTGCTCTTTAAAAATTTGTTCGGCCTAAGGATGAAATTGGTGGCTATGGAAAATCAAGTTGAAACCGGGTGAAAATAAATCTAATGCTCTCCCCACTGGCCTTGAAGGTGTCCAAGGCTCAAAATTTTTCAAAACTCAAAATTGTTGGACAATCCAAAAATTTGCCAAGGCAATTAGAAAAAAGGGGGTCCCCAAAAATTTTGGGGCGATGGTGTGAAAACTTCACAACATGGTGTTCAAATTTCATAGCTTGTTCCCACTCTGGAATTCCTTTAGTCTCGGAATATGTTTGAGGTTCAAACACACTGTGAATGTTGTCCATGAGAGAAAAGTTAACAGATTCTATAGGTTTGCTCTTTTTCCAAGCAGTTCTCCCATCAATGAGCTCATCTTCACGAAGATCAGCATCTAAGCGCACTGCTTAGGCCGGAGAGGAGAATGACCAACATTAGTATCAGGAGATGCTTGGTGATTAGGTTCCTCATCAAAAGAATTTGGATCAAACTCAGGTGAAGCATCTACAAATCGAGGTGATCCTGCAGGAGAAGTTGGAGGTGTCTGTATAGGGATCACTTGTATAATTGGAGCTACTGGAGCCCTCCCATCAGGATGACCTAATGGAAGCCTAACTCCCAGATCATGAGCCTTCATAGGCTGGTCTGTTGGATTAGGAACGGGAGAAACAAGTATGAATGGTCATCGTAGCTCATCAAAGACTACATCACGATTGTACAGTAGACGAGATATCTCAGTGTCGATCAAGCAATAAGCTTTGTGAAGACTACTGTATCGAGCAAGCATGAGTTTCTGACTCTTGGCATCCAACTTGGTGCGTGACACATCAGGGATCAAAACAAAAGCAAGGGAGCCAAAAACCTTCAAGTGACTAATTCTGGGCTTACGACCTGACCAGGCTTCTTCCAAAGTCTTACCTTTGACTATCACTGTGGGTGACCAGTTCAAAAGATAAACTACAGTGTTGTTTGCTTCTGCCCAAAACTTCTTCGAAACATGTCGATATTCGAGCATAGATTGAGCCATCTCGGTGATTGTTTTGTTCTAACGTTCAACTACGCTATTCTGTTGTGGTGTGTGGGTTGTGGTTAACTGGCATTTGATGCCATGAGTATTCAAGAACCTAGAGAATTCATTAGAAGAATATTCCCCCCATTGTCTAAACTAAGAGTAATAATAGATTTCCCAGACTCTTTTTCAACTAAAAGTTTGAACTTCTAAAATACAAGAGATGCATCTAATTTCTTTTCAAGAAAATACACTCATATTTTTCTACTGAAATCATTAACAAACAACAAAAAATACTTGGACCCAAGAATAGGAGTGGCCATAGGGCCAAAGATATCGGCATTAACAAGCTAAAGTACCTGAGAAGCTAGCTCTCCATGAATTGCCATTGGTGAAAGGTGTGTGATGTTGCTTCCTATCCTGACATGCATCACAAACTCCAAGCTACTAAGTCTGGATCTCTGGCAAACCGAGGACAAGCTCTTCCCGAGCAAGCCGAGAGAGAATGCACATTTAGGTGCCCATACCACTAATGCCAAAGTGTGGTAACAAAAGACCACCAAGCAGCCATAGTTAAGTCCCAAGAATCACTAGAATCAATATGTCGGAAAAGACCATGATCCTCAAGACCACTGCAACAATAGACTAGGTCGCCCTATCAATGATGGTACATTGATCTAAATTGAAGGTGACATCCAACTGTGAGAATGTCACAGCAACTAACTAATTGAGAGTAGATTTAGTTCCATCCCTGGAACGTAGTACACATCGAGGAGAATGAAATCTGAATGTTGTCTTTGCCAACAACGGTGTACTCTTCTCTGCCACAAAAAATAACAAAATCCAAATAAGGTTGGTAGTTAGTGAACTGGTCTCTGCAATGGGTGAAATGACGAGAGGCACCTGAATCAATATACCATGCAGACGACTTCACATGATTTGCAAATCTTTTAGCCATGAAGGCATAAAAGGCAGATTCCGTCTGCTCAGTGTGCTCTACATTGTTCCCTTTTGGCTGCAACTTGATTGCTTAGATTGGGCAGCTAAGCGTTTCCAACATTCAACCTTCATGTGACCAAACTTGTGGCAATAGTTGCATTGAATGTTCTTCTTCCAGGGGCCTTTTGAAGCTGGAGTAGATGACTTCTACTAAGAAGACTATTGAAACTTGTCTTTATCCTTTTGAAAGGGTTTAGTAGCAAAGACTTTCTTTGTGGAGGTGGATTTGGAACTGCTACCGAATTGTTGTTTACACCAATCTTGCTGAAGCAAAAGTGTGCAAAGATCGGTGAATTTTATATCAACACTAGAAGACATGATGTTGAGAGTCTTGATAAAATGCTCATAGGACTTGGGTAAACTCTGGAGAGTGATAACCACAATGTCCTCTTCCTCCATCTTGCGACCAATGGCAAGCAACTAATCACAGATTTCCTAAATCCTATTCAAGTGAGCTTTGAGCGATGTTCACTCATCCATGATAATATAAAACAATGTTTTTCAAGAAAAAAGCTCTGCTTTTGACACAAGTCTCATCAAGATTTTTGAGATGTGTCCATATCTCGGTAGTTGTCTTCCTGGATGGAATCTAAGAGAGTTGATCATCAGCTACGGATAATTTGGAAAGCATCACTGCCTCACGATTATTCAAATCTCATTTATCTTGATCAGTATCAGGGGCAGTCAGACGTTGTGTAACACGTAGAATAATCTGATCGATATTTCGATATTCAAAAATTGCTATTATCTGTTGCTTCCAAGTGCCATAATTGCGACAATTGAATTTTGAATTGCTCTCAAGCAAAATATTAGTCAATGATGCCATAGCACATTTTTCAATGAAAAAGCATAAAAATTTGTGAAGGCATGTTCTTCGAGGTAAAAAATAGAAGACCTAGAAAATTTGAAGGATGATCGAGAAGAGAGCTCAAAAAACTCAGAAAGAATATGTTGTTAATTTTAGGATCTACTGGCTCAAAGATTGAGGCACACAAAAATCAAGGCACCCAGAAAAACAAACAACCCAGTTGAGATCTCAAAAAACCCACCA
Source organism: Cupressus sempervirens (assembly GCA_028749045.1). Lineage (NCBI taxonomy): Eukaryota > Viridiplantae > Streptophyta > Pinopsida > Cupressales > Cupressaceae > Cupressus > Cupressus sempervirens. The sequence continues at coordinate 140,065,652 of CM053783.1, read as the reverse complement.
AGGATCTCTTTTTTTTCTGGTACAAAAAATTAGGATTTTGAACAAAAACAACCTTGCTTCAAAAAACCCCACAAAAAATGGCAAAAATGTGCAGAAAAACAGACGACTGTTGTAGAAAAAGGTCGTAAGAAGCAGATATCACAAAAAATAATTTTGAAAAATATTGCTGTAATAATTTCAAACAAGAAATTATAATATTTTTCAAAAACATTCAAAGAATTGGCTCTGATACCATATTACAAAGTAATTGGTAAAATACTGCTGAGAGGTCTATATATACAAAAGAATAAAACAATGTTTCCTTAGGAAACGATCGTAAAGAATAGAAATATTCTGTGCTAGCTAAAAAAAATCTAAAGAAATATTCTATGCTAGCTAATCTTTTGAGTGTTGGATAGCTTGTTGACAAGGGATATCAGTTGCAGTTTATAGCAAGGACTTGCATTATCAAAGATAAGAATGACACATTGATTGGTACTGGTATAAGAACAACAGATAATTTTTTTCAGTTGAACCCTACTGAGATGACATGTTTGGTTGCTAAAATGGATGATAGTTGGCCATGGCATAATAGATTTTGTCATATTAACTATTTTAACATTGTAAAGGCCTATACAACATTTGCAATTAGAGTTTTGCTTGAGATTATGAAACCTTCTAATATGATTTGCAAAGAATGTGTGTTGGTAAAGCAGAAGAAAAGTTCATTTCCAAGCAAAATGTTTACTACTTCAACAAAGTTGGAGATTGTACATACAGAGTTGAGTAGCCCTACAAGAACAAAAGCTTTTAATAGTGAAACGTACTTTATGCTACTTATTAATGATTTTACTAGGATGATGTGGGTTGCATTTCTTAGAGAGAAATCTGAAGCTTTTGAGAAATTCAAGATATTTAAGAATAGAGTTGAGAATGAACTTGGTTTGAAGATTAAATGTTTGAAATTAGATAGAGGCAGAGAATTTATTTCAAATTAATTTAACAACTTTTGTGAGGATAATTGTAAAAAGAGATAGCTTTCAGTCCCTAAGACACCGTAGCATAATGGGATAGCAAAAAGAAGGAACAGATCAGTGACTAAAGTAGCTAGAGCAATGATGTTTGAAAAATAATGTATCGCAAGCTAAGCATCTTAAGGATTTATTGAAAAGATTTGGATTGAAAAATTGTAAACCTATTGGAACACCTGTGGTGACTGGATGTAAGTTATCAAGCAAAGATGAATCCCCTAGTGCATAACATACAAGATAAAAATCTATGATTGGTGGATTGCAGTATTTGACACATACTAGACTTGATATAGCTAATGCAGTTGGAATTGTGGCAAGTTTTCAAGTAGATCCTAAAGAGACATCTTGCAGCAATAAAAAGAATTTTCAGATACTTGAAAGGAACTCCATATTATGTGTTATGGTATGACAGGTCACATGATTTCACATTATGCACATATACTAATGCTAAAGTGTAGATGACGGAAAAAGCACCAATGGTGGAGCATTCTTCTTGGGAGGAAGATTGGTTGCTTGGCTAAGCAAGAAACAAGATTGCATTTCACAGAGTACAACAAAGGCAGAATATGTACCAATAACAAATAATTGTAATTAGATAATTTGGATGAAGCAAATGCTGAGGGATATTGAAATTGAGTTTATTGAACCTATTATCATACATTGTGATAACACAAGTACAATTAGCATGTCAAAGAATCTAGTTTTACATCCAAAGACAAAACAAATTTCAATTAATTATCACTTTTTGAAAGAAAAGGTAGCATAGAAAGAGATCAAATTGGAATATGTTAGCACAAAGGAGCAAATAGAAAACATATTTACTAAACCTTTGGCTAAGGATACATTTGAGTGTTTGAGAGCGTGCTTGGTGTTATGCCCCAACCTTCTTCAGAGTAGTTGATGAAGAGATTGCATCAGTCCAGTAACAGAGCACTATTCTTTTGTTTGGATTGAATGCTTGGTGCTTCTCCTATGGGGGAGTATCTATGTTTGAGATGAGTCATTAAGGACTCTTGGTATTGGTATTTAACAGTGTCTTTGGACACTTGAGCTTTTACAAATTAGATTAGAGATGATTGAACTTCGAGAATTGGCATAATGACACCTTTGTCATTTATGTCAATGGGGGAGATGTAAGTGAGCATGAAAAATATTGAACATTGATGTCTATGTATTGGGGAGATGTATTTTTATGGTTGTGATTTGACCATGAAAAACTCTTTACAATATGTCTAAGAGAGAGATGTATGTTTACATTCATGGACAACATTAATGAAGGAGTAAAGGCAAGTGACGAAGAACCATATTTTGGTATTCATGGTGCTTTGATGTTTTTTTATCTTATGTTGCTATCAATGCCAAGGGGGAGATTGTTAAGCATGAATATTTGATGTAAATGTATGGGGGAGTGTAACAACCAATTTTTCCCAAGTCTTAACTAACAACTAACATATCAAAGAAATACAGTTATTACTTCCTTTTCATAGGATGACAGTTATATCAGTTACGTTCATGTTTATGAGATTAATGGTTACAATCAATTAAATAGAAATTTTTTTCACTAATAATTGAAAACATCATGAATGAATTTACTATGGAAATTAAAACCTACATACCATGGAATTCGAAACCGAAATCAATCTAAGGATGCTTCTGCAAACACCCAGGTTAGTCCACAAATACCACTTAGGATCAAATGACGATTACCCTTCAATACCACTATATTAAAATCAAATGATGATTACCATCAAATACCACTATATCAATTAGGGCATCGATTACCATTGGATCATTTTGGGCATCACATACCACCGTATCAATTAGGGCATCTATTATCATTGGATCATTTAAGGCATGACATACCACTGTGTCAATTAGGGCATCAATAACCATTGGATCATTTAAGGCATCACACACCACTGTATCAATTAGGGCATCTGTTTATCATTGGATCATTTAGGGCATCTGTTTATCATTGGATCATTTAGGGCATCACGTACCACTATGTCAATTGGGGCATCAGATACCAATATTTCATTCCTTTTCTTCCTATTGCTAACTGTGGCAATAACATAAGATTAGAAGATATGCTCATAATCATTATTCTTATAAATGAAAGATTAAAATAACAATCCTATAGATATATTCCATATTCAGTTGGAAGGTCAACCAATCTAAATGGTTACCAATTACATTGTCGAGAAAAGCTGCTTTCATCAAAGGAAATAACCGAATTCAACGATATAAATTAATCCATCAAATAAATTTTCCAATGCTCAACTTATCTTTATCTGATGCACGTCCTAACATCTTGTGGATAGAGGAAACATTGTCAAGGCCTTAACCTCCCAACCACGGACCTTAAACTTATCCCCACACTTTCTTTAACTAGAAAGGCCCTCCCTACTCTGAATAGACATGAAAAACCTTGTCAGCCACTGAGCATTTTGCTACTTAATCACACCACTCGACTTGACAATAGAGAATGAATTGGACATGCATGAGCTTTTAAATGATTTCTTTTTAAAATAATATATATTGTTATGTCACATCTGATTCTGTTTCATGTTATTGCAGATTTCTCTCTCACCTCTTTACCTCTTCCTTGGCCATACAGTCGGGTGAGTCCCAGGTGTTTAAATCTTAGAGTAAACCAACTCTTTTTGCTGAACCTCAGCTGGTGTAAGAGTATTACATTTTTGAGCATGTCATATCATAATCTTAATGTTTTGAGAAATGATCTTAATGGCTTGCAAGAAATATAATTCGATTTTGATATAATTCACTAAAACAAAGATGTATGAACATATCATGCACATTTGGTCTTGACTCAACAGCAGAGAGAGATTGGACTATCGAATATCCATTCAATTGCAATTCAAAAGTAATGTACGAAATTTTCATGACACATTCCTTCCTCTTGCAAATACGAAAAATAGTTTTAGAAAAACATACAGCAATCTGATTAAGAAAGTTTGACCACATAACCTGGTCTAAGGATGGAAAACATGAGCCTTGGCTTGGTTTCAAATAGTCGGTTCCTTAGACATGAGCCTTGGCTTGATGTTTAACAGCCGGTTCCCTCATGGAAGCAATCCGTATGCAATATTCAAAATATATCTGATTTCTGACCTTCAGCAAGGGTAGAACAAGAAGTAATGTTGTGGGTAAAAATATGCAAAGCTAAATCATATGAAGACAATATATTTCTCCCCGCTTCTCTCGGCTTCCAAATATATGTAAAGGCATTCGATAATATCCCAAGCTTCCAAGAAGCCGTAACTTTAAAGAAATGATTTGCCCTCTTGAACACCGATATAATATGCCAAGTGTATATTTTGGTTTCTAGAAAGGAATTGAATAAATATGTAAAAGATCTTAAAGGTTATTAATCAAGGATAATTTATAATATATTATCTACTTGCATGTAGATGTATTTATAAGATGGCATCATACTATATATTTTATCCAAGTTCGTATCTTTTATTATGTATATCTAAATACATGCTTTATTTGGAATATTATTTTATCTTTTTGTACATTAAATTAAATGTACGTAATAGATAGAATCTTGTATAGAAATAATACTATGGTGTCACTTTTATTTCTATATCTATGTGCACGTACATAAATATGTGTTACATTGAAATGATGGAAATGTCAATCATAAGCCGTTTAAAGGTATGAATTTAATTAAGTTAAATCATTAATGTTTTTAATGTTTATTTAATAGCTCATGCTTGTCTAATGTGTGTATCCTGTTATGCAATCGCTAGGTCCTCAACCATGGTGATTCACGACTCACACCCATTTTTCAGTGATGGTGATGCTTACATGCCCAATTCTTTTTTGACAATGCTTCTACCCTTTTGATGTGCTCCCTACAAGGAAATTCTCCGCAGTTAAATCATATTATCATAACAAGTTATTAATTATAAATAATCATAACAGCTAACCACCTTTTCAATTCCATGAATTCATGATAAATAATCAACTGGCATGTTATTTTCATATGAAATTATAACGACTAACCATCCTACCATTTCGCAGGATTATAACAAATTTAATTGTCAACTGACTTCATGTGAACCTCAACGGCTATATGAACATTTTAAATTGTGTCGAAAATTGGGATGTAACAGGGAGTTTGTCAATATGTTAAAAAGATGATTGAGTACTTATGTGTTGCATTCATGACAGTGTTTGTCATTGATGTTAACATACCTGTTTTTTGGATAGTTTAGCTAGAGTTGCAAAGGAAGATTCATTCAATGAGGTTCGTGGTTTTTGAATTATGTTATGTGCACTTGAAGGTATATTAAGGAACCTGTTGTGATGCTATGTCTATGTTCGCAGAAAGAGTTATAAAGATTTGTGTGAATTACAAAAAGTTTTGCGGAGATTGTTATCAGAGAGAGTTTCTAGTTGACAGTTTCTGATAATTGCTTTGTATCGTTCGACATGCTTGGATTATGGTTGAAGACATGTTCAGGATGCTATAGTTAACATGGTGGAATCAAATGTTTATTCTATAAGGATTTGTGAAGACTATTCAACATGTTGTTCCCGAGAAGCCGACTATTGCTAAAATCTTTATGGGAAGTGTTAATTGTAATGTAACATGTACTATAATATCTTAACGAGGTCCTATACTATTGATTGTAAATTGAGAAAGCCTCAAGGCCAACTCAATACTTGTTTTGGGACTTGGTATAAAGGAAAGTTTGTTTCCTTGGTTGTATGTGTGGCAATAGATCAATGGGATCATTTTGTCGGTTATGTGAGATTTGGATGCGAATTATGTTTGATCAGAGCAGAGATTGATGTTGAGGATGTGCTATGAGCTTCAAAGGAACTGTATTGGCAAAGAAGTTGTTGTTTATTCAATTCAAGAACTTGGATATGTTATCTTGAAGATTGTTTAGTGAAGACAGTTTGAGGCTATTTGAACCGTGGGTTCAGTTGACCTCTTTTCAACTCCTGACAAAGTTGGCACAACTCTTAACAGGGTTGAAATCTCCTGACATGGATTCAAAGTCTCTTAACAAGGACTCATATGTAACGATTGTATATCATTGGCTCCTAACAAATTCCATCCTTTCACAAGAAACTTTTATATTAGTACATCATCTTGCGGGCATCATTCCCACTGGGGTTTTCCCTTGTTAACATATCTAGTGTTATTGTGCATGGTGATCTTTCTATAGTTGTTGCATCTTTTGATTACATGTTTCAGATTTGATAAAGTTATTAAAAGTTGTTATGAGCATATAACTAATTCAACCCCCCGCCGCCCCCCCCCAGCCCAGTTATCTTGGTAGACTTTACCTTTTAATAGATCTCAATAAAATTATGTCTAGGTTTATTGAATATGCAAAAAAAGGAAAAAGAAAAGGGGAATTATTACCTAGATGATGAGTTGTAAGCCTATTAGGCATTGAATTTTCTGATTAGGTCATTGATTAGTGTCTTTTATCTTTCTTACTGGCCCAGAAATTGATACTCTATTGTAATTGGGTCAACTTTTAATAGTTTAGCTTGTACTCATCTTAGAGTTTTGTTGGATAGATTTGGACAATATAGTTGAGCTCCCTATATAAGGCTTTCTTCTCTCATTTGTAAAGAGAGATTATTGGAGAAATTGTTGCTAATATCCTACCAAATTTTGTCCTTATTCATTGTTGTATTTACATGGTGAGTACTTGTGAATTTTTGGAGTACCTTATGGTTTCCTACATTCCTTAGTTTAAAACTGTTTAAGTTGATTAAGAGATAGAATAGGTAAGTGAAGTAGTTAGACAATTGTTAGATGATAAAAGATTTTGTCGTTGTTGATTGCATGGTGAAACTAGTGGCCATACCTTTTGGTGTTTGTTGATCGCAAACAAAAGTGCAAGGTTAGTCTAAGCCTAATTGCAAGCACTTCAATTACTTGATGATCATTGATTTACATTAATTATGGTTTTAATGACCATTGGAAATTTGAACATCATACTTACATCCATTGAAGATGGAACCCTTCTAAGCATAGTTGACTTGCTAAAGCTAGGACAGGTTTGGTCCCACCACAACTTCAACATCGTCTTCCATTAGTAGAAGTAGAAATAGAAGTAGTTTAGATTTCTAAAACCTCATCCCATTTGCACTTTGTTTCAAATAAAATTTCAAAGTAGTTGATGCACTCATATCGCCATATCCTTCATAACTAATGTTGATTATTCTAAATGAACTAGTGTAAGTCCTCTTGCATAACTAGCATACATCAAAGCCAAATGAGTTCATTCACATTAGAGTCGCAGGTTTGCAGTTTGAACCTTGGAGTCACCTCTGTGATCTTTTGTTTAATCTTAGCATATACATGGTGAATTTGATCAAGAGGGGATAATGTGTTTTGACTCTTTATTTTGTGTTGGTGTGGTCATTAAACATTCATCAACAGAAACCACATTGGATAAGCATTCAAACTGTGCATTGGCAGAAATGACTTGTGATTATACCATCAAAAGCATACGCCGGCTCTACTTAGACCATATTTAGCGATCTTGTTAGAGAAGAAAGCCAATGGAAAAGTGTGCACCTACTTTTCCTCTTAACACTTCAGTGGATCTATTTTTGCTAATCTCTGATTTGGGACAAATTGTCAACTGACATAAGCCATTGGAAAGTGCACCAACTTCCCCCCTTAGCTCTTAGGCAAAATTGCAACCAGATTTGCCATATTTTTTCAGTTAATCCGCTCTTGCCTATTGTATCATTCCTCGTTTTTCCATTTCTCTTTATATTTCATCATTGCTTACCCTTTCCCATGTTTGTTATAATTATTGATACCCTGCAAAAGTCATTAGATGAGATGTCCATGACAGGATGACCTTGCGAACTAACCAAGATGGCCACAATCGACTTGGGTTACCACACAAATGATGATCAACTGGTGATATGGAAGTTGAGTTTTGTGTGGCTATTAACAAGATATAAATCTATAACTTGTAAGATTATGAATCATTTTTATTGTCTATCCTTGTAGCAAATGTTATCAGAAGTGTTGAGGCCAACTAATTTATTTGAACTTTAATTCTACTTGATTTTACTCTTAAATCATCAGATCTACATGTAAATATTTTAATCTTAACTCATGATTAAAAATTCAATAATGCATTTTCCATTCACTTCATTTCTAATTTGTATTTGTTTTGCATTGATGTACCCTTTCCCTATTACATTTAGTTTCTTTGGCATAATCCTTTTCTTATGTATCTATGTATTTTTCTCAAGAAAACTGATAAAGCAAGGGCAAATTTGTTTTAAAGTTGCAGTAAATTGAAGGAGAACTTTCCAATTAAAAGAAAACTAAATTTGAAGGACAACCATTTCATGGCTGCTGGAAAACATTAAATAATAAGGCGGGATGTTCCTTGCCCCTTTGGTATACTCTTCATTGAAACACGAATTGAGAGGACCTTTTCATTGTAATGGCTACTTTTGAATTTAATGTAGTAGCATTGTAATGTTGATGGATGGCTTGTTTGGTATGACACAGTATGATAACTATACATGAAGATATAATGATTAGTTTATGTGACTTTAATACAAGAGTATCTATTTTTATTTTAATCCACTATAAGATTCATCTTGTCTCTAACTTGAGAGAAAACACAGGTTGCTAGGAATGCATTCGACCCAGAGTTGGTTGTTTATAATGCAGGAACTGACATTCTCACTGGTGATCCCTTAGGCAGATTAAAGGTATGTTAGCTTTCTAAATTAACATGAAATTTATTTATGTAAGAGATTCTTTTGAATTTCCTCTAGTGTAATTCTTCACCTTCACAATTGCCCTTTGTGTTCTTAAACATATGTAGAATAATTTATTTTATTTTCTGTGTATGTTCCAACATTGTTTTTTTCAATTGTTTTCGCACTACTGCACATATAAAAATGTCTTTTTAATAAATTTTGTGAGTTAAAACTTAAACCGTTTAGTTTTGCAATCACTGTTTCTTCTTGAAATTTAGTACCTTACAAAGGTATGCGGTTATTATTTTCAATGCTCTTCATGTGGCTAAGGAAATGCTTTCAACCTCGACTAGATGATCTTTGTGGTATTCAACCTCATTTTTGGCAACATTAGTAGTAAAACCTGCACTTTGGGTTGTAATTACAGTTATTTCAAAAATTTCTTTCATGATTTATTCACAAACTTTTTGCTCTCATTGCTGATAAGTAGTATTAGATAGCATGATCAGTGTTTCTTTGTTTTCCTTTTTTCTTTAGAAAAGTGCATCTTAAATAACTTCAGGGTTCAAAGAATTATGTTGATCCAATGCATATGATGGAAGAGAAGTCCCTTCCTCACAAGGTTAAAAAATAATGAATATGATGAAAGAGAAGTCCCCTCCTAGCAAAGGTAGAAAACTAAAAGCCAACATATGCACCTTTGCTTGAGTGAAAAAAGAAGCAAATAAATTTTACCTTCCCTAGAATCACATTTTCTTTCCTCAATGCATCAACTCCCCTAATTTGAGAAGTTTAGCTTTGTGCCCAAATTTCAACAGGAACTTGATAGTACTCGACCAGATTGTATGCCATAACAGTTTGCAGCTGTATCTTCGATTATTAAAGCATTAACAAGGACCCCTACAAGCCTACAAGAAAGAACAGCTAAGTTATTGGTACAGACTTGGGTATTGGAATGGTTTGCTTCTTTTTTGGATCGAGTATGACACAACTTAAGTTTGTCTGCAATATTTTTATAATAAAAATACTGAAAAATAGACAAAATATGCATGAAATTAACAAAAAGAATTGACAGTAGTTATTGTCAAAATAAGGTAAATTGATAATTTGCTAGTCATTGTCAAACTTAAGAACTATGTAATAGATCATTATATTTCTTTTCACCGAGAGAATGCAAACTAGCAATTAGTTTGTTAGACCAAGATGCAGAAAGTGTAGCAGCAGTAGTTGCTTTTTTTTTAAATTAATTTTTATTTTGATTGTTGTATCACATGAATGTTTTTTTTATCATATTGCATTATGGCTCGATACACAATGGAACCTAGGAGGTACCTGGAGTTATCTAACACCAAAACCATAAAGGTATGTGCTATGCATAGATGGGCCTCTGGGTTAATGCTTGGTTTTGTAGAAGAGTTGAAAATAAAATAATTATTAGATTCAACTTGAAACAATGCCAAGGGAGCCTGACAGAAGTGTTGGGGGTGTCAAGCCCAACAGCCATTTTCTTTTCCCTCGAATTGTATATGTCCATTCAACTGCAGTGATGGACATTCAACAGTCCATTTGGAGTTATATTTATATGCAACTGCTGTGTATTCAAACATATATTGTACTTCTGTGATTAAAAAGGAATTTCCCTGCTCAAATGTGGTCATAGGCAAGTTTACTGAGCGATGATAAATATTTGTGTTTCTGTGTTTTGTATCTTCATTTTGTTTTTGTTTTTTTCATTTACAATTGGTATCAGAGAAAGGTAAATTTCTGGTCTAGAGTTCAGTGGTTGAAATTTTGGAATCATGGAAAAAATGAAAGTGCAAAAATTCTTGGGACAGAATTTCAGTTTGTGGAAAGTGCAGATGGGATCCTTGTTGATAAAACAAGATCTTTCTCTCACACTTGAGGGAAAAAAAAGAAACCAGCTACAATGAGCAATGAAGATTGGGAGACTATTGATAAGAAAGCGGTGGCAACTATATTTCTCTTGTTTTCTGACAATGTTCTCTTCAATATCGTAAATGAAACCTCAACCAAAGTGATTTGAGACAAACTCAAAGGCATGTATGAGATGACTTCAGCTGCAAATAAAGTCTTCATCATGAAGAAGCTTTACAAACTCAAGATGAAGGAAAGAAGCATTATGTTAAACTACATTAACGAGTTAAATACTCCAGTAAGCCAAGCAAATTCAGTTGGCATGACACAAGATGAGTACAAGACTATTCTCTTCATGTGTTCATTACGGAACAGCTGGGATGGAGTTGTGACAGTGAGAACTTCGGTATCTAGTAAGAATAAGCTGGATTTTGATGATGTAGTGGCTACTCTTCTCAGCAAGGACAAAAGAAAAAGGAAACAAGGGTACTCATCCGGTGAATCCTTAACGGTTGTAAGCACCAGAATAGAGGAAGAAGACATAAAAGTAATCATCATAAAGGATCCAAATCAGCAAGGAGATCGAAGTCAAGAGGGAGAAATAGTGATTGCTGGGAGTGTGGTAAATCCAGTCATATCAAAAAGGATTGTAGAAACTATAATAAAGCACAAGAAAGAGTGCTGGACAGTGAAGCCAGTACAACCTGTGATGGTATCTTTATCTTGACAACAAGCGACACTACTTCAGATTCATCGGTGCTTGATTCTGGTGCTTCCTTTCATGCCTCTTCTTGCACGGAAGCCTTTTCAAATTAACAAGTAGGTCAATTTGGAAGTGTCTCTTAGGAAGACAACAAATCTTGCGAAATCATTGGAAAAGATGATGTTTTATTATGACTAAAAGGAGGCAGTACATGGTTACTTAAGGATGTACATTATGTTCCTAAATTAAAGAGATGTTTGATTTCCGTTTCTCAACTCCATACTCAAGGCTGCCATACCTTCTTGAATCCCGATACTTTGAAAGTAACCAGGGGATTGATGTAGCTGCAAATGGAGATAGAATTGGTAGTCTATATATTTTAGAAAATAATGTTGAATTGGGAGCTGCTATGACAATCACAGAGAACACTTTGGAGCTTTGGCATCAAAGGCTCAATCACATGAGCAAGAAGGCTTTTGACGTTATACTCAAAAGGGAACAATTGCCAGGTCTAAAATCTATTGATTTAGAGTTTTGTGACCATTGTCTCTATGGCAAGCAAAAGCAGGTCAGCTTCTTGAAGACTGGTAATGAAAAGAAGGGCACACCTTTGGAGCTAGTTCATTTGGATGTCTTTGGACACATTGAGGTAACCTCTATTAGAGGAGCTATTTACTTTGTTACTTTCTAGATGATTGTACAAGAAAAGTGTGGATTTATATGCGTCCTAAGAAATCAGATGTTTTCTTTAAGTTCAAAACATTTAAGGCCCTTGTTGAAACTTAGATTGGGCACAAGATTTAGTGCCTTAAAAACTGATAATGGAGGAGAAATTTGCTCCTTGAAATTTGATAGCTTTTGTGTGGATAAAGTTATTCATTAAGTTGAAGTGGTTCCATTTGCTCCACAAGCAAAATGAGCAGCTGAAAGGCTGAACAAAACCATACTTGAGAGAGCACAATGTATGCGCTCTAATGCTGGATGGGGCAAAGAATTTTGGGCTAAGGCATGTATTAGTGGTATATCTCATCAATCAAAGTCCATCATGGTTGGATTTTGGTATTCTGGAGGAAGAATGGTTGGGGAAAAGAATTTCATATTCTCACATTCAGACATTTGGATGTGAAGCTTTTGTTCATGTCCCAAAGGAAAAGAGGACAAAGTTGGATTTTAAATCACAGGAGGGCATATTTAATGGTTATGTTGAGGATCAATTTTGATTTAGAGTTTGGGATCTAGTGGGAAAGAAGGTGATTCAAAATTCAATGAGAAGTTTTCTCCAGCATTCCATAAAGAGGAACAATCAATCATCGAATATATAGCTCCCTTAGAACTACAAAACAATTCTTGTCTACAGTCCTCTAATACTAATTTACAGTCAGTACTCTGTAATAACCCCAATTGGTTATAACTTTCTTTTATAATTTAGTTGTTTGACATTTCGTCAAACACTTTGCAAGCAAGCTCTAATACCACTAAAATAAACTTTGTTGGCTCTCAAACAATTTGTGCTGAAGAATTGATTTCTTTTTTGTTCTTGAAATTTTGCAATTTTTGATACAACAATATAGCAGCAAAATAGAAGATATTGCAATAATAATTTCAACTCAAATATTTGGATATTACATAGGGAATATACAGTTGAAAAATTCCAGATTTCAATATCAACTTAGATATTGAGTATTATCACAAAATACCAACAACCCAGTTGATAAAATATCTCCTATTATCTAAATTAACAATACCTAGAAAAATTCGAAGTTACATTCCATGAACTTACAGGTAAGACGTGCCTTGATACCCTCTAAAATGAAGACCAATTGCAGCAAATTAATTCTTCAACCAACCAATGCAACTACAGATTTGGAAAATGGTGCTCCCAAAGTGCAAATAGAAAATAACACCCAACAACAGATATAAATTGGCGCTCAACCAACTGCAAATTAACCAGCACACAATTTGATATAACAATTCTAGTGGATCCCTTCACAAATTCTAGAACAACCTCTAGCAGCAAGAAAAATTAAACTTCTCCTTAGCAACAATTAATATAGTAGGAGAAATGACAATTCGTATACCTCAATACAATTTGCCAAGCAATCTCAAAATTGAATCTACAATACTTCAAATGTAGATCCCAAACCCTTATACTTCAGCAAGGGCACAAAATTTTTGAACTTCAAAAGTGTCACAAAGACAACAAGAGAAAAATAAATACTCAACCGGATGCTTTACTCATCAAGTGAACTCATATTTATAATCTCCAAATGGCACAAAGTTTCCCAAATGAACTTCACTTAAGAAGCTTCCCACACACAACATTAAAATATAATAAAGTGTCATTATAATCTAATTTATTAATTGCTTTTGGCTCCAAAAATGACCTTTTCCACCATAACTTAATATTTTGACAAATAAGGCCATTGTTTCTTGTTCCCACAATTTAAAACTTTTCGTCCTAGTTCCAACGAGCTATGATACTAAGGTGACTAACAAAAATAACAACCTCAGCGTATTTAGATGAATAATAATAATAATTTACCCATCTTGCGAAAACAGCTGAAGAAGCATCAGAATCGAAATTTGACAACACCAAAATGATCTTGATGATGAATGAACCTGATGGGTGACTATAAATAAACGCTCCCTCCAAGATTCTTGGAGCTCAAACTAAAAGCCCAAAATAAAAACTGAGAGCATCATCCAACTCCTCTAACTCAACTGAGCTCATCGGAACCAACAGATGACTTACTATAAATAGTAAGTCCCTCAAACGGAGCCAAAACACACCATAGGTTGTTGGAAAGCCTATAACCACACAACTGAGACCCTCAAATCCTACTGTCAGCTCACGAGGGTCGCAATGGTGAACTAACCTGGCCAACTGCAGGAACCTGCTAAAATTGGGGACATTACATACTCTTTGCAAATTTATATTCACCCACCTTTGTTTTGGCTCCTCCACTTATATCACCAATAACTTCAAATTTTGTTTTTTCGAGTGCTCAAAATAGTCACAATGAACAAACCAAACAGCCCCATGGCATCACTAATAATACTATCACATGGCCAATACGAAACATGTTACATGACCTGTATGATGGACAGACATCATAGTTAGATGATAATCTGTTGGAAAGAGGTCTTACTAACATCATTCAAATTGAAGAGAACAATCCAGAGCAAGGGATAACGCCTTATGTAGATAGGGGCAATGCATCCATATTCGTCCATTCTCAATACACCTATTTGGCCACTCACAAAGGGGATGGTCATGATAAAAGTGCCTAGTGCTTCATCAATCTTTAAATGATCGATGTTAATTCCAATTTCTTTTAATATGCAACCCAATGCTCCAGTCATGACAAAGGCAGCCCAATTAATCACAGTACTCTGCATCCCAGGTAGGTAGAAAGACACTTAGTTGTGCCCAATATTACTATGCCTCCTAAACACGGTCCCAACAGCCCGAGATGTGGCAATTCGTATCATCAGCCATGACAGTTCAAAGATCTACGCTAGATGGTATGCCAACACGACAGGAGGCCGTGGCTCATAGCTATAGTGGGATCCTTACTGATCATAATACATCGATATCCCTTGCAAAGTGTGGAATTTGGATCTCCTCTTAGTTATTGTAGGTAGCCATGATGCATATAAACCTTGCATCCAAATTGAAAGTCATGGTGAGACTCAACAAGCGAACGATTTGGATTTGTCACACAATCTTGAAAACTCTAAGTATAAAAGGGACAGAGGACTGCAAACAAATGGATGGGATTAACAAAAATTTAAAGATTGATAAATCAAGAGGGATATACAACAGTTTTGATAATTAACAGCAGAAGGAGAATGTTCTTGGTTTGAGAAGGTCTACACGATAAAAATAAATTCCTTCTGAATTCTTTGATTACGAGTTATTGTTTGTTGAAGGGGAAGAGCCCTCATCACTAGTGTCTGGTCAAACTGAGCCTGCAAATTACAAGGCTTCTTGTAGAGCCTTTTAGAAATGACAGTATGCTATGCCAGAGGAAATGGATTTGTTATTAACGAATTAGACCTAGGATTTGGTACCTTTACTGCCTAATAGGAAGCTTCGAAAAACAAATGGGTCTACAAATTGAAAGAGGAAGATGGAGGTCAGACTGATTATCGAGCCAGGCTGGTAGTCAAAGGCTATGGTCAGTAGAAAGGTATAGATTTCAATGAGATTTTGTCTCTAGTAGTGAAGATGACCACTACTAGAGTTGTCTTGGGTTTAGTTGTAGCTTGGGATCTCGAGCTCAAATAGTTGGATGTGAAGATGACTTTTTTGTGTGGAGATGTAAGTGAAGAACTATACATGATGCAGCCTAAGGAATTTGTCAAAAAGGGCCAGGAGCACCTTTGTTGCAGATTGAAGCAGAGTTTGTATGGGCTTAAGCAAGCTTCAAGGCAACGGTATCTCAAGTTTGATCAGTTTATGATTGAGCATAAGCTTGTAAGCTCCAAAATTGATCCATGTGTCTATTTTAAATGGTTGCCTAATGGTGAATTTATCATACTTTATGTGGATGATATGCTAGTAACTGGCACTAGCATGAGGATTGTTTGTGAGCTAAAAAAACAATTCGCTACAAGATTTTCCATGAACGATTTGGGGGCAGCCAAGTGAATACTCAGGATCAAAGTAACGAGAATCGGAATTGTATCGGAATCGGCAAGGCCGAATCGAATCGTGAATCGGCAATGAATCGCCCATGAATCAGCAAATTTAAAAAAACCCTTTAAATTTAGAGATTTCAACAATTTAAAACTTATTTCATACACCCTTTATTGAATATAACTTAAACACACTATAACATCATCAAATAGAAGTTAAAACTTAACATACATAAACATGGAAGTTTGGAACATAAAATCCATCACATGCGTAATTATGTTATGTACTAAAATTTAAGTTGTAGGCTAGCTGAAGTAAATAGAAATCAAATGATCATGATGATTCAAATCATAGAATGTATGTAAGATGAAGATCCATAAGACATCAAATCATAAATGTATGTAAGAATCTAAGATGAAGATCCATGGAAGTTTGAAATGTATGTCTATCAGTGATTCACTATCAATATCAATATCTGTAAACAAAATATAAAAACAAGGCTCTAGCTCAAGCCTCATCATCCTCCTCCTCATCATCTTGTAGATGCGGCTACGGATGCGAGAACATGGGAGCCAATACCCCTTAACCCTTCAAGTTGCATTTTTTTATTCAATTTGTCTTGTTCAGTTTTTTCTAATGCCACTAAACAAGTGCATTTTGTCTCAGCAGTTTGTTGAGTGCAAATTGTAACATCATGTCCAGGTATAGCAGCAATGTGGTATTTCAATCTATAAATACCTCCATCATTTATTTTTTCTTTACAAAATATACATTTTGTTTAAAATTTGTTTCTTCCAGGAAACTCTTTGTTATATTTCCAACATTCATCTTTTTTACCCGTTGTGGAAAATGAAACCAAAGGGCTGCTGCAATAAAAAAAAAATCATGTAAAATATCAAAGTTTGAAACTAATAAACAAAAACTTGTTTACCGTACAGGTAAAGAAATCAACGCATACAAACAATGATCATGAATAGCAGAATAATATTCGCAATAGCAAGGGAATGATGCTTTACAATGACCCCAGACGGGATATAAATACTACCGCCGAACCTTCCCGAAGGAGTCCGTCGGCCACAATTATTCTATTCGCTACAAACTATTTACTGACGATGTTAGCTATAGAATACAGAAACACCGCCAGACCGTCGGCTACAGAATATAGAAACACCGCCGGACCGTCGGCTACAGAGTACAAAATACCGCCGGAACCATCCAATCGGCTAACACCATCCCCCCTAAAAAGAAAAGTCGTCTATGGACGACAATTACAACATATCTGAGACAAATTAACAAACAAAATATATCATCAAAGTGACTACAACAAGAAAATCCTGCTTCTGTCACATCACTTCCACATTCATCCCGTTACATCTGTAGCCTCTGCTAACACAATACTGTCTCCTCAAGCTGATCTTGATAGCCACCTGTGCTGCTTTCTCTGTTTTCAATTCCTCGGTACCCTGAGCCAAGTGTCGCTGCACTGCCTCCAACTAGATGATCAGCCCCTCCCGAGCTCTCTACGCATCCACCAAGACAACCTCACAGCCAACACCTGCTCCCACTGCCTCTGGTACACAGAAAGTCCATGCCTGCAGCAACTTCAACTCTTCTCAACTGGTCAGACTCCCACAACTGATATCCGCAACGACTGGGGGTCCAGGGGGCAACGCCCCCGGCGAGGTCGAGGGGCAGCGCCCCCGCGGGGTCCTGGGGCAGCGCCCTGATTAGCACTTCGCAACCCACACAGAAATGCACGGAACCCACCATTTTTGTCATTTTCTGCCGATTCTGCACTCTTTCTGACAACCATTGATGCTTCCCCTTCCCTTTGGCATCATCTGTTGCTCATTCCGAACAACTTGAATCTGTCGTCTTTTTTTTTTTTTTTAGCCATCAAACTAAATTCAATTCATGTTACAGGGCATCTGTACAACTCGAGACAGATTGCAACTCTTCAACAGTTGCCAAACCGTCGCCATTTGGAACTCACCCATGTCAGAAACTCGGCCATGATCAGGCGGCAAGCCGTATGAAACAATCAAAAATCGAAATTTGAAGCCCCTTTCTTGAATCTCGCTGTTAGTAGTGAAGAAATGCTTAAAGTCTTTGCACGATTCTATTTCCTGGCAGCGAATGGCAGAAAAAGCACGCTTCTTTTATTTGGCTCTGCTTCCCCGCGTAGAAGTCTGGCACGACCGGCTGGAGGCGGGAATTGGAGCCAGGCGGAAAATGTCTTTTACCCGTGGCCTTCCTGCGGAGGAATTAGAGGTTTTATTCCCGCGGAGATGTCTGGCAAAAATGTTTTAAGCCCGCGGGGCTTTCCTTGGCAAAAGACTGTTTTATGCCCGCGGACAGCTGCCTGCGGGGCTTTTAACAACCCACGGACAGACTGTCCGCGGGGACATTCCTCTTCACTCTCGCGGACAGGCTGCTGTCCGCAGGGTCTTTGACTTCGCCCGCGGACAGGTTGATGCCCGCAGGGCTTTTCAATCCGCGGGCCTTTCTCCCACGGACAAGCTATTGCCCACAGGGCTTTTCAGTCCGCGGGGCCCCCAAATTTTTTTTTTCTTTTGTTTTTTTTATTTTTTCAAATTTTTTTTTTTATTTTTTTCAATTTTTTTTTCAATTTTTTTTTTTTCAAAAAAAAATACAAAGCACCTCAAATTTGCCTCAGACCGTCGCCATTCTGCCATGACGACGGAGTCAGCTGGCCATCCTGTTACAGTGACGGAGTCTTCTTGGCACCATATATTTTGAATTTGGATCCGTTGACTGCCGGAGGTACCTTCTGCCCATCCAAAGTTAATAATCTGATTGCTCCATTGTCGCTGACCTTCCGAATTTGATATGATCCAACCCATCTACCCTTAAACTTTTCCAGTTTGATTTCATTCTGACCGTCGTACGCCTTACGTTTGTTCTGTGCCACCTCCGTCGCCCATTGTGCCTGCGATCGTCGTGCAACTGGATTATTTCCTTGCTGTCGGTGCCCTTCCACTAATTTTATGCTATGTTGTAACCTTTTCTTTCCGCGCGGTCCATTCACCATGTACCAGACTGTGGGATCTTTCGTTTTTCTGTGTTCAGACTGTATGTTCTTCCCCTCAGCTTCAGCCATGGCAACTTTTCCTTCTTCCGCTTCCCAGCATTCCTCCGGACATTCATTTTCCTTTGTTTTGTCACGTTTGTCGACCGTTAATGTAGTGCAACTCGGAAACAGTTCGTAGTCTTTTATCTGCCAATGGTAAAGGCCATTCATTGAGTCTAGGTCGTCATTCGATCTTCTGTCTAGTCTCAATATTCCTTCTTCGTCCGGTTCCATTCTCTTCTTTCCTTCATCATCACTTTCGTCGTCGCTTTCTGAATCTGACGATGCTGCCTCCTCGCCTACCATTTGTGTGTGTAGGTCAATTGTGAATCTTTTGTCTCTGCCCTTCATTGATATGGTATTTCGTTTCCAATCATGCTTTACTTTTGCTTGCACCAACCAATCTCGTCCTAGAATAGCATCATATCCTTTTCTTTTCAATGGAATAACCACAAAATCTAATAAAAATGGTTGCGTACCAATAGTTACCGTTTGTGCCCTTAAGGTTCCCAACGGTTTGATCCCGTGCTGGTCCGCCGTGAGCAACTAGAATGTAGGTGGCCACAGCGTCGGCTTTCCCAACTTCTTCCAGGTATCCTCCGGTAAGATATTCACGCCGGACCCTCCGTCAACAATTGTCTCTGTCAAAACATTTCCCAAAATCCCCATCTCGACGACCGCCGGATGCCGTTTGGAGGTGAGTGCCAGCAGCATTGGGTCTGTTGTCATCACTTCCCTACTATTCCTTCCTATGTCCTCCGGTGCTTTCGAAAACGGTGTATGATTCAAAATGGCCGTCCGTAACTGGGGCATTGTGAGAAGGAGGTCACTTATCTTGACTAGTATCTCCGTTTGTAAGATCTGTCGTACAATGTTTTGTTCTACGAAGTTCCTTGCCAAGGTGCCGATGATGTCCTTCAACTGAGATGTCCCTGCTGACGATGCCTTTGCAATGTCCGCCTGCGCTTCCCCCACTTTTCTCTTTTCCTCGGCTTGCCTCCGTGTAATTGCCAGAACTTCCTCTACCTCCGTGCCAACAGTGATCAAGTTTACTCCAGCCTTTGGACACTTGGAATCTTCGTGATCGCCGGGTCCGCACCATCTGCATAATAATTTCAGTGTGTTTGCCTCTGTACAATCCCGCGCAAAATGACCCCACAAATTACATGCTCGGCATTGAACGATCGGCCGTCCGTTTGCATCATACTAGGTTCGACTTCGGCTTCCATTATTATTGTTATTGTTTGCATTGTTGTTATTTTGCCCTTTGCTATTATTCCTATACCCTCTGAATGTGGCACCATCAATGTTTGCATTTCCGTTACTACCCGACGGGGAAGCCTGCTGTGTAAGAAGCACCTGCGGAGATCCTCTTGTCTTCATGTTAAAGGGACAGTCCTTTGTCGAATGGCCCATGATCTGACAGATGTCACAGAATTGGTTCTTTGGACACGATCCCTTAGTATGACCGTCGGTCTTACATTCCGTGCACCACAGTTCACTACCTTTTGGCTCCTCCTGCATGTTTTTAAACTCCTTCATCGTTCGAACCATATCCTTCTGTAAGGCACAAACCTTTTTGCTACTACCCTCATCGTCACTGTTATCATCTCCGGCAGGCTCGTCGTCATCAAAATCAGAGGAGCTAGTTTTCTTCTTCTTTGTCTTCTATTCACTTTCAAGGTCCAGTGCTCTATTATAAGCATCCACATATGACGACGGTGGTACAATTTTCATTTTCCTCCGCAACTGTGAGCATAGGCCGTCCACAAACCACCTTTTCTGCAATCTGTCTGCCGGCTTGCTTTCAATTTTGTTTATTAAGTCTTTTAATCTTCCGGCATAGACGCGGACAGTTTCGTGCTTCCCCTGCTTGGTATTGAAAATTTTCGCTACGATTTCATTATCATCCCGCAAGAGTTTAAACTCCGCCAAGAACTCCTTAATCTTATACCATGTATCCAGCTTCTGCGGATCCATATCCGAAAACCAATCAATCGCGACACCTCATAGGGTTGCCGGAAATTGCCTGACCCATTTGTCGGCATCTGTGATTCCATTTGCTCGCCAGATCGTTTCGCATGTCTTACAATGTCTGATGGGGTCGACTGTACCATCGCCTTCAAATTTCGGCAGCTTCTCTTTGGGTCCTGCCATAACACTGGAGGTCTGCACTCCTACACTGGTCGACACTCCCACACCGGCGGTCGGCACTCCCACACCGGCAGTCTGAACTCCCACACTGGAGGTATCGACAGCTGGGAACCTTGGTGAAGACGAAGGATCCTTCAAAATTGTTTCCCACGGAAGTCTATCCTAGACGAAGAGGTCACTCCACGCTCGTGCTTCGTCGGCACTGCAAGCCGTGCGAGTTGATGCTCTTCCGTCTGAATTTTCTTCCCTCGGCGAACACAAATTCAAGAACTCCTCCCATGCTTCTTCCACCAATTCCACCTGCTGCCGAGTCTCCTCCAACAATTCCTCCGCACTTCGGTTTCTATCGGCAATCTTCTGGAATCTCCGTCGGCGTTCAGCTTGCTGTGCCAGAAGTAAATTCTCTTGCGCAATACGGATTCCATCTTTTCCCTTCGCCTTATTCCGATCCTTGATAAGCTGATTTGGCATTAATCTTCATTCCTCCCACCTTCCAGATTCATAAGGCAACGGCGCCAAATGTTTACCGTACAGGTAAAGAAATCAACGCATACAGACAATGATCATGAATAGCAGAGTAATATTCGCAATAGCAAGCGAATGATGCTTTACAATGATCCCAGATGGGATATAAATACTACTGCTGAACCTTCTCGAAGGAGTCCGTCGGCCACAATTATTCTATCCGCTACAAACTATTTACCGACGACGTCGGCTACAGAATACAGAAACACCGTCGGATTGTCGGCTACAGAATACAGAAACACCGCCGGACCGTTGGCTACAGAATACAGAAACACCGCCGGACCATCGGCTACAGAGTACAGAAACACCGCCGGACTGTCGGCTACAGAATACAAAATACCGCCGGAACCATCCAGTAGGCTAACAAAGCTACAAAACAACAAACCTTTTTTTGCAATTTAGTAAAATAAAAAACATTCAAGATTTGCAAATGAAAACTAAAAAAATTTAACAAAAAATGCATAATACACTAACATGCAAAAAAAAAACAGCACTTACCTCTTGCAAATGAGTTGAGGAGTGTTGATATTGACTCTTTAATGCTCCCCATGCAATTTATGGCCTCCCCAGATGGATTTCTAATCTTTTTGGTGCTCTTCCTTCTTGCCGGTTGGAAACTTATGGTTTTTTTTTTTCTCTTCTTCTCTCTCACTTTTCCTCTCTTCTACTCATGCTTAACAATTAGAAGGCCCTTTAGGGTTATAAGAAAGAGGAAAGGCAAAAAAGAAATGAAATAAAACATGTGTTTTTTTTTAAATTTTCAATACAACTTTCTAGCTGCTGCGGGCAATTCACGTGGGCGATTCATGTGATTTTTGACATGAATCGCCTAAATCAGCGATTCAAGCGATTCATGCCAAGAAATTGCTGTCAGCGATTGAAGATTCACAAAAACTCGGCAACCATGAATCTTCTCGCGATTTACGCGATTTTGGCAATTTTATGGCAATTTTCGGAACTATGCTTGGGATGACCATTTTAAGGGATAGACACAAGAAGAGAGTCTGTTTATCTCAAAAGCAATACATTGAAAAGGTATTGGATAGATTTGGTATGTTAAAAGCTAAGCCGGTTTGTGTTCCTCTAGTTTCTCATTTTTCGTTTGTCTTCTGATTTGTCTCCTAAAAGACAAGAGGGTCAAGACTTTATGAAAGACATTGCTTATACCTTTACAATTGGGAGTATCATGTATGCTATGATTTCTACTCCTCCGGATGTTGCTCATGTAGTGGGAGTAGTAAGCAGATTTATGAGTAATACTAGTAAACCTCATTCAAAGGCTGTTAAATGGATCCTAAGATACCTTAAAGGTACTTCTGATTTTGCTTTATAATTTGGGCAAGATAAGACAATTGCAGGGATTCATAGATTCGGATCTTGGTGGAGATTTAGACAAATGAGAATCTACTTCCAGTTTTGTTTTCACATTTTCTGGGGCCGTTATTAGTTGGGATTCTAAATTGCAACATACAGTTTCACAATTATCTGCAGAGACTGAATATATGACTCTCTCTGAGGGGGCAAAAGGAAATGATATGTTACAACTTTTGTTCAAAGAATTGGGACTAAAGCAATTGGATTATACTATTTATTGTGACAGCAACAGTGCAATATTTATGACCAACATCATACATCTCAGCGTCATTCCAAGCATATCGACTTGCATCATCACTAGATTCGACATGCGGTTGAAGAAGGCAAGCATCAAGTTGTCAAGATTGACACCAAGGTGAATCTAATTGATGCTCTCACGAAGGTTGTTACATGGGAGAAGTTTGAGGTTTGTCAAGCTTCTCTCGGCATTTCCAGCATGCGATAACAGGGATTGGAGAAGGGGAATTGCTTTGTTACAACAGTAGTTGGTCTTCAAGTGGGAGATTGTTGGGGGTGTGAAGCACAACAGCCATATTGTTTTCAGTCCAATTGTATGTCCATTCAACTTCTGTGATGGACATTCAACAGTCCATTTGGAGTTGTATTTATACGCAATTGCTGTGTATTCAAATGTATCTGCACTTTTTTGATTAATAAAGAATTCCCCTGCTCAAGTGTGGACATAGGCAAGTTTGCTGAACCACGATAAATGTGTTCTTTGTGTTTTGTATCTACTGTTTGTATCTTCATTTTATTTCTTTTTCATTACAAGAAGAGCTTTTATAAAGGACATGGTCGACCTTTTCATCTCTACCACACTAGTGACATGTAGTCTATAAAGCCAAATTTCTGTAACCTTGCCTTGATCTCTAGTCCTCAATGGATCAGTGACCATCATGGTATTTACAAACTTTCTAAATGCACACCCACTTTTCCTATGCTCTGTGGAGCCCCTCTATCCCCACATTTTCTTCAATTGTGAAACAAGACCAGTCTTGGTAGAAACTAGTTCATAAAGGTTGTTTCTCACAGTTGTAAAAAGCCTTACCATTTTCATTTTCAACACTTGTGAATGGTCACAATCCTTGGTATTATAATTTAAATAGACAATTTTTGGGGATTAAAATTATCCTAGTTTGCTCGTATTCATTAGTCAATTTTAGGATTCATTATTGCTTATCATGATTTCTCATATCCTTCAATCTAAAGAATTCTTGATGGCCAATCAATAACAAACCTTTTCAAGAAAACAAGCTGAAATCGCAGAAAGCAAAATGTTTAGATAGGGCATGCTGCAATATCTCAAGCAAACCATGGCCCTTCAAATTATAAGAAGTATGGCAGAGTCAAAGAAACTGATAATTTTATTCATGAAATAATAATGCTTCTCTTCTATGTCCGTTCAATACAAATTACATACATGTATAGGAGTTATATTTTCTATACCATAGGATCCCATAATATCCCCATTATTATGTGGTAACAAATGAAAAACTCCTATCTATATATGAGTTGCCTAACTCATAATACTGACCATAAACTGCAACCAGGTAACAAATTATTATAATATGACACACTAACAACCTACGGGAATGATGTATTATTCCCAACAGAAGTTACCAGTGGAGAAACTCTTCTTCTTTTTTCCTAGCCCACTCTCTTTTGTGCAGTGCTGGCCCCAAAAGAGAGGGTCATTGCAGTAACAACAATGTGCTGGAGTTTAAAGTCCTGTCCAATACCTTAAATATGCAGAGCAGCTTGGATTTTATGGTACACTTAGAGGCTGCTATATTATATCCCTCTCAACTCTTATTACCCACTTTCTCTAAATGGAAGCTCCTTGATTGAAGGGGATTCAAATCCCCCATCCCCTTGATCCATTGGTGAGGTGCAGAATCCTATGCCTTAAGTACAATCCCTTTCACTTTACCCCTGTTTTCCGAAAGAGAGATTTTGAGCATCATCTCCATGATCATATGGGTCACCTGTAATTGAAAAAAGAGAATCTAAAAAATAGTAGACATGCTTTACTTCAATGATCAAAACCTTCCTAGCAAGGGGAATTTGGGGCTTATCCAAACTTGAATTTATTTTCAAACCCAGTTGTTACCCATTTCCATTTATCAATAGAACAAAAGATGAATACTAAAAATGATGGCCACGGAATGGGTGCATTCCCCTAGTGTTAAGGCCCCAGGAATTTGTCTACAGGCAATTGTGCAATCAGTAGACCAATCCAAATTCTGTAGCCCTCAATTATTCATGGAGTCTTTGCAATGCTTGGTTGTATCTTAACTTTTCTGGACATGAGCCTTCAACAGCTCTTCTGCATAATTTATATAAGCTGCTCCTTTATGAAACACTGGTCTGCAACCATGGGCTATCATTCCTCAACTGTTGATTTTCTTTTAGATGTAATTGGTGCTCATTGTGAGACAGAAGAAGCAGATATGCATGGTATTTACAAAAAGTTACCAAATATTCACATTCGATCACAAGTTTTTTCTTATAAGAAACTTAGACCTGTTGTACTTTACAGGACTGATCGCTAGGGTGATGAGACTATGGAATTGAGATCTGTTGACCTCGTGGCATTCCCACCTACAAGACTGATCATAGAGAAAGCTACACATTTCTTGAGGCACCATGTCATAGAGTACTTTGTCTCTGAACAGCTTTTGGGCCTTATGCTGCAGTTCACATGTTCAAAAATTGTTAAAGTATGCAGTTAGAAACCATATCATGATGTTATACATGTTCAAAGATTTCTGACAATTTGTTGTTTCAATTTTCGGTCATCTTGAGCTATAGTTGCAAAGTTATGGGCCCAACAAGGATGCCCACTAACATTGTTCTAAATAGCCCGCTATTACAGTACATGTAGAGGTTGCACTTATTCACAAAGCATTAAATATGAACATATATTTTCCAACCTAGGTGGCTGAACACACGAGAAAATAGAAGGCTAATCACTGCATGAACAAAAGTGATTTAGTATCCATAAACTCAATCGGTCTTTGTATGATGGTGGCAGGTGTACTTTGACATTCACAATATGGTTGCATCATTGATTGGGGACTCCAACCAACTTATCTTCCTTCATAGGCAAGAAATGAAGATACAATGAAGTTACTGAGCACTGAGGGCAACTAATAGGTGTCTAATGCGGGATGAATACTTTTGGGACAAATTTCAAGCAACTTGAAATGTCTTATGTTTTGACCAAAAATCAACACGTAAGTATGCTCATGGGCTGACTTGTATATGTAAATTATGAGGAGATGCCTTACAGATGTCTCCAAAGATGACCAGTACTCAATACAAATGGGGACTAGTTACAAGAGACAATCACACAAGGACTTATAGGTGCCAGCAATTCTTATGTAAGCATAGTAATGTAGTGAATATAACTGGACATATTTAAATTTTATGGTAAGCTATCATAAATTCCAGGCAACAACATTTAAGTGTATTTCAAAGTAGAGTCAAAATGCTCTTGCTAATAGGTGAAATACAAATTGCATTTACAAAGAAATTTATTTGGATTAAACTGTAATGAAGAATTCAAGGATGTCTTCGAAGTATTCTGGAGGCATTAAATGTGATCCCTTCTTGTTTAATGACTCCTCTGGTTCTTGAATGTCACAACCTCCAAATCACTCTTTCAACAGGTTGATCCTGAAGGAGTCATTAAGCGAGACGAGAAGGTCTTCACATTTGCTCAGGAGAAGAAAGTTCCCATTGTCATGCTTACATCAGGTACCCTTCATATTCAGCCTAATATTAGTCCCAAAAGTACAATGCAAATAGTTATAGTTATGTATGCTTTTTATTTAAAGCAGGGAGCTAACTGAACAGGCTTGCATTTGTTTCAGGTGGCTACATGAAAAGTAGTGCTCGAGTTATTGCAGATTCGATCACAAATCTTTCTGATAAACATTTAATTGAATTAAATAATTAAAATACCTCTAGTTCCCAAAATATGCAGAGTTAGGTTCTGGTTGTGCTTGAACCAAGCCTGTGTGTGAATATACAATTGTAATTTACTATCTTTCTGTTTTGTCAATAAATAGTTGTGTATAACACTGATCTGTAAGTTTACCATAAAAATTACAGAGATACAGTTAAACTTTTTTTAATTGATTTTCTTTTTTATTAATGTTCTACCTTACATAATACACCTACAAAAATATTCTCTCTCCAAATTTTGATAGATAAAAATTCCAATAATAGAAATTCAATGAAAACAATAGGAGCCACTTGCCAAGTTTCAAAATGGCCCATATCAGTTCAAGTCTCTTTGACCATGACTTGGGAGATCTTTGAATTCTTGCACAAGAAGTTTAGAATGTATGTTTCCATTTCAGCATGGCTAGCCTTTTTTGGCAACAACTAGTTAGCAATTGTATTACTTGAAATAGCAAAATTCATAAAGTCTCCTTGAGTGGAGAAATGATCTGTCATTTAAACTCAACTCAGGAGTTAAACAATAATAGAAGGTATCTTCCTTGATCTGAGATAAATTCAACGTCAATTGGAGAAACATTTATCTCGCAGGTTAATTTTAGTTTGTTCATTACAAGCAAAAGCCCCTGCCCATGAAATCAAAGAACACAATGCAGAGCATCATCGTCGGAATTTTGAAGGATAAAAACAGTATAAATTGTTGCAGCAGAGAATAAATCATTTCCTGTGAGTAATTGGATAATATCTTAAATGTGAAGAGCATTTTTAAACTTATGTTTTGACCAAAAAAGGCTAGCCACGTTGAAATGGAAACATACATTCTAAACTTGCGCAAGAATTCAAAGATCTCCCAAGCTCCTTCCAAAGCATATTCCTTGCATTCTATCCAAAGTGATTCATCACAGTATATTGGTGGTGACCGATTTTTAACTGATGGTTTATGCTATTGTTCTAGACGGCACAAACCGGTGGGTTTCTTGCCTTTCTTTACCACTTGTCTTAACAAAGAAAATACTATATGAAGAGGAAACATGACCCTTTACCCATGAATGCAGCTATCGCCAATTTCATTGACATTTTGAGGCGCGTAACAAACATAATGATCAGAGCTAACACATACGACCACCCAATTACTGCAATCTCGTAGATAGTTATGGAGGTTGTCAACCTCTTTTATGGGGTTAGAATGATATATTCCATTAAGATTTAGATATAAGCTACTATGAAACAAATACTAGTGAACATTGTAGGCATCTCAAACTTGACTTCATAAGTTAATTAAATATTCATGTTCCAATAACTAATTGACAACAAATATATTTTATGCTGTAATTAATTAAATAATATTTGATTAATTACATTTTGGTCGGGCAGGTAGGAGGGTAGGCCTTGGTTAGTAGGACAATAAGTTATCGGGTAGGACGGTAGGTCAGTAGGACGGTAGGCCAATATCCCTATGTAACATGGGTGGTACATGGTCGGTGGTTTTCAGCCGGCCGGTGGTTGGTCTGTTCGTTGGGCAGGTAGGCCATTGTGGTCAGTGGGCGAATATCCATGGTGGGTGTCGGTGGGCGAATCCCTATGCATCAGTAGGTCGTTAGGCTGCATCGGTAAGGTGGGTAGGTCAGTGGTCAATAGGAGAAAGGTAGGCTGGTAAGGTAGGTGTGAGGGTCGATGGGCCACTATCCCTACGGCAGGTGTGGTTGCCCCCATCAAATAAGGTCAGTGGGTCCCGACCACCTGTTGGGCCCTATTTTGAAAGCACTTGCATAGGCACCCATAATAGAGGCAAAGATTGGGATAACATATGGTAGAGAAAAAGCCCGAATATGGGATTTCCTAGTAGGATAGCCCATAAAATTATAGGGAGCCCTAGAGTGAGAAAAAGCCCAGTTATGGGATTTCCTAGTAGGATAGCCAATTCCAATCCCATTCAAGTCATAGGAGTGTTTAATCCCTTTTTAAAAGTGTGAGTTACTATTGTCCAAGCCATTGGCTTACACTGCTTATTATTGAAATTATTTGTGTATTATAACCACATGACTCAATTGTGTACAAGTATCCCTCATTTAAATCCTGAGAAAGTGATTCACTCAGGATCACCATGACTAGTTGGAACTGGACCTTGCCAAACATGGTAGGCAAGAACTGAGCAAATATTTGAGCAGATTAACTATTCCCTAAAGTGTCCCTCATTTATCACTTTTAGAGGCTGATTAATAAAATTGAGGCTTCAATTTCCACTTGTATTAGTTCATATAACCATTTTTAGTCTATTCATTCCTTTAACCCTAATTGACATTTTCTTTAATTTCAAATTTCAAATTTCAAATTCTCAAACTTGTAGTCATGTAAGTCGTCTAAGCCTTCATAAATGTTAGCATGCCCATATTATTCTCACCTCTTCAACCTTGTCCTTTGATTGATTATTTTATTGGATATGTGCTTACACAAGATATCTTCATAAATGTTAGCATGCACATGTTTTTTTCACCTCTCCAACCTTGTCCTTCAATCAATTATTTTATTGGATAGGTACTCACACATGATATCTTCATAAATGTTAGCATGCACATTTTATTCTCAACTCTTTAACCTTGTTCTCTAATTGATTATTTTATTGGATAGGTACACGTGTGATATCTTTTTCCCAATGAAGACACCCATTGTCACCTATCCAATCCAACATTTCTTATATGTTCTCATGTATGCCTCCACTTGTCATCTCCTTGTTCTTCGCAATCAACTCAAAGACATGGGTGAATACACCTTGCCCTCTTCTTCATACCAAGTGTCATTGTCACATGCTTCCACCTTGGTGACACTCTAAGCCCTTTCACTCTTCTTCAAATTTGTCCATCTATCTTGTAATAAAATCTTGATTTTCCATAACTCCATAATTTTTCTTTGCTAAACAGGAGTCTCTCCCTTCATGCTATATCTTTTAGAGAACCATTCACATCACAAGATTATTGAAGAACAAAGAAAACGTGCATAACTTCATCTCAATCAAGAAAGTGAGAAAGGTATGAAATTTGAAGTGATTTATGTTAGTCGCTTACTTATGTTATGCCCTTCAATTGTTCATTCTCTTCATTTTGGCTTACCTAGTGGGACACTTCCTTGTTTAATAATCTCCATTTGACTTTTGGTTGTTTTCATTGCAACCCCTAGATCGGTGATTTTACATTGTGATATTGCTATCAGGATTTAACTGTGTGATTTTGAGTTAGTGTTGTTGCATTGGATTGGCACTTTTAAGAAAGATTGATGCTTTTGCAATTTTGTTCTTTTGCTTTGCAAATTAACACTTTTGCATTCTTAATATTTCTTTTTTCTTTTTTCTATTGGGTTTCTATTTTTCTTTCTAATTGCTTGATTTGCTTGTTGGATTAACTTGGTAAATAGTGTTTTTTTGTGTTCTATAATTTCTACATGAAATTAATGTTCATTCTATAGTTTAGCACAATTTGTCAACAAGTATGCTCAATTTATTTGGTGTTATTAATTTTTAGATTCTTAATGGCTGCTAGTCAATGCATTTGTGTGTTCTAGTGCTTATGTTATAGCTTTTAGGTATTTATGCCTATCTTGGCATTGTCATCTTGGCTTCTAGTATTTTTGTTATATTTTGGATTTTGAATTATCCATTTTGTATCAACTAATAAAGTGGCGTAGATTTGCTTACATTGGTCAAAGAAAAATAAGTGAAAATATTAATAGGTGTTGTATGTTTTGTTTGTCGAAGGCCTTTTTATTGTCCCCTAGATTAGGCACCAAAATTGGAATAGCAATTAATTAACTTCTTGTTTGACATGTTTGGATTGTTGTGATCAATGAATATTTTCCCTTTGCAAGTGCATTCTTGGAGATTACATTTTACATAATTTTTCATATTTTGTTCCAATTGTAATCTTATGGTTTGCTAGTTTATGTGTATGTTCTCCCCTCATTCTTCATGCAATCTTGGGTGATAAACAATACCTAGCAAATTCATTTCTATTTGGAGGAATGCTTGGAGATTTATCACCTCAAAGGATGACCTAAACCATGTGTTATTGACAAGATACAAAAAGAGGAGTGAAATTCTATCCCAATCTAGTCATATTGTGCCTAGGGAAATCTCAATATTTGAGTAATTGTAAGGTAGGGATGCAAGGATGGATTGAGTAGCTTGATTTTTTGATCCACGATTGTTGTGTCATAGTTGTATCTCATGTAGCTTATTTATTTCAAGGATGTCCTTAGGAACTTAAAGGGCTTAGTTTAAGCCTTTTTCAATAACTATTCCTTATGTTGCATTGTTCTTGGGGAGTGTGTCCATATGCATCCATGTGATGTGTTCAAGCTTACTTTGGGCAAGGCTCTAGTCTTTTGAAGTAAAGGGTGTAAGGTAGTTCAAGATCTTACATTCTCTAGCTATCCATTCCTATAGTAGATGGCATTAATTATGGGATGGGTTTTGTCTTTCTGTTAGAGTGGAGAGAGGAGTAGCTCTTGTGAGCCCACACTTGAATATTTTAGGTGTTTGCTAAAGTGTTTACATGCTTTTATGTGTTATACTTGCAAAAACCATTTAGCCTTACTACTTTGAAAGGTCAAGTTGGCCACTTTGTGTTTGAAAGTTTCTTGCCAAAATCGAAAAACACAACTAGGTCAACAGAGGCAGCAAGGACAACAAAGATTGGAGAAGGCGAGATAAGTCACACAAAACCAATAGGTCCAACAGAAGTAGAAATGCCAACATGAATTTGAGGAGTTGAGGTAGGTTCAATAGGAGCATGAGGTCTAGAACCAAAGACAACTACCTAATCAGGGACAACACTCTCAATAAGACCAACAAAAAAGGCACTAGCAGAACTATCACCATCCTTATCCCCAACAAACGAAAGAGTGGTACACTTAACCACATCACCATCTAGAGGATTGGAATTAGTAGTCAGAGAATCATGTACAACTGCCCCAAGTTAACTTGTCTTTCGAACAATGTAGTGCTCTGAAGGGACACCCTTCCTCCAAGAAGCATATTTTTTTCTTTTTCTCTTATTCGCATTGAGCAAACACATGACCAATCTTGAAGCATCTTCAACATCTAAAAGGGATGCCCTTGTAGTCAAGCAAATGAATACATGATCCCAAGGAAGAATCAAACTTGATCTCAGCTCGCAGAGCCTTAGAAACATCAAAGTCAACTAAAAAGGAGCATAAGTGGAAGTGGAAGACATGAAGAATCATCATCCAACATAAAAAAAAATTCCACCAAAGCGTCACTCGCTTCCTCAAACAAGGAATTAGTCCAAAGATGAAGAGGAAGGTTGGGGAGTCTAACCCAAATAGAGATATTGCTAAACAATTCAGAGGAAGGATTGAAATTGAGATTCCAAAGTTTAATCATCAACATATATTTATCATCCCAACTGAAGAAGTGATCACATAAGACCTTAGTTATATCCTCAACATTATCAAATTTAGCAATGGAATAACCCTTAGCCATAGAGAAAACATGTACCACACCAAATAAGATTGGTTTCCATTTTTGGGAAATCCAATCATACAATTGAGAGAGATTGGGCAAAAAACCCCTAAATCAACAAATAACTCCACGAGAGGTGAAACACTAGTGTTGTGAGCAACCTCCCTCTTGATCTCTGAAGAAAGCTTAAATGCAATAGGTTTACAGATAGGAAAATGTTCCTTATGCTGCAAATTTAAATATGCAGCCTAAACAGAAAAGGAGGGGATAATACCCTTGTCAGACTGGCAACCAACCAAATTGCCTTTGTAGGAGATTTCATATCCTTGATGAACACTTAAGCTTGTAGGAGGGACAAGAGACATCGTAACACCAACTCTCAATGATAGACTGGCCACAAAAGCATTAGGACCTCTCACAATATTAAGAGATGGCCCACAAGATGCAGAAGAAGCATCCATAGGATAAGGTCAACATCAACAACACCCAAAGATTAGCCTTTACCAACATCAGCCTGAAGCTGAGGAGGGTACATTGTAGAAGCATTATAAGGTTTATTACCACTTGTAGAAATAATGTCTGACCCGCCAATTGAGAAAGTTACACATGTTGGACAAACCACCAAGGCAGATGTTGAATGAGCAATAGAGTATGAAGCACTGACATTGCCAAGCCCATTAGAAAGTAATGCAGAACCCCTCCTCTAGGAGAAACTCTAGCATAGGCAATACACTTGGGAGCCATTTTCTATTATTATCTATGTTGTTTAGCTTGTGTTGACCAAATTTCTTGTTGAGATTTTTCATCCTTTGTGTTGATTACATCTCTTATTATCGTTTCTTCATCAATATCAAATTAATTACGTCTAATTCAAGAGGGTGAAAAATGAGTGGATATTGTATCATTAGTGTTCTCTTATATGCATAACTCACAATAACAAAAGTTGAAACTAATTGCATTGATCTTGATTCCATGAGTGAGGTCATTTTCTTTATTAACAAATAAAGGTGAAGGAATGATACCTTCTACACATAAGAAGTCATCTACTAAAGCTTCAAGACACCAATTTGAAATAGAGGCATTCATTTTTTTAGTAATGCCTTTTCATTGTTTTCTCAAGAGTTGTGAATGCTTTCTCAATCTACCCAATGTTATCAAGAAAAATCTATGCATTAGAAGTCATAAAGTGCACAGCTTAACTTTGTGGGTCCATGTGGTATGCTATGTGTACCCAAAAACTATTATTTTTTCCTTGTCATGTAGACCAATAACTAGACAAGCTAAAAAAGTTTATTTTTAATTTTTCATCAATTTTCCACGTGACAAACAACAATTTGTCTAGCATGTCAATTTTTCCATTTTGGTCTGCTATTTGAAATATGCCTTGGCCCACCCCTTTAACTTGTGTGGAAACCATCCAAATTAGATGAGGTGGTTGCATAGCATTCCATCACATGGCCACCCATCTGCCACATCCTTCCCATTCAATTCTTGCCAACACCTTATACTCTCTTGCGTACACGTTAGATATGTTCCCCTTCTTCTTACTTCCACCTAAATGCTCATAATCATTAAGCAAAAACTCATTGAATTCCCTTGATCCTTCTAGATCCAGCTAACTATCATTCCTTTCTCTATAGCTTATTCTAGAGTGTTCAATTATTTTTACACGTTTGTGTTGAAAGGGGGAGTTTGTTGTTGATATTTTAGAGTTGTGGAATATGTTGGACATGTATTAATGTGTTTGTATGGTTGTCATTGATGGAAATATATTGCTTTGGTGGATGATGTTATGATCAACATTTCTATTTTGTTGCAGTGGTTTTGAGGTTTTATTAGTTTGGAGGTTGGTGCTTTGGAAGGACAATGCTCCAAAAAATGTGTTCTAATAGTTTATTCTATGTTGATTGTGTTTGACACTTGCCCAAAATTCTTTGTAGTTCTATATATGATTTGTGGAAGTATGTCTTTTGATTATCATGATTTAGTCTAGATGCAAAATTTGTCACCCTCCTATGAACCTCAGATATATATGTTTTTTTTCTCGATATGAAACTAAACATGTTACAAGATTTTCTTTTTAAATTTTTATACAATAATAATAACAATGTGAAAGAAATACAAGGAAGTACAATACATGCACATAAATGTAACTCAAACACCATTAAAATTTCTCAAGGGTTTCATAATGTAGAATTATGTGTATAGTATTTAATTATTTAGATTAATCGTGAATATGAATATGTATTGCATCATTACACAAGTGAATACATAGATACAAGTGATACAATAAGGAATACACAATGAAACAAAACCCATTGCACAAATCTTAGGGTGTGTAATAATAATCTAAGTAAAAAGTACAATACAATATCCCAAAAGTATCATAAACTATGATACAGTGATACATGGTACAATATAGAACTCATGGAAGATAGTAGCAAGTCTCCACTAATGAACTAGATGAATGTAATGGTTACAAGGATCATCCAACGCTAGTACAACTAAATCAAAATCTCAAATGGTAATAGAACCACTACCACCCAACCACATGAAACTAAAGGTCTACACCCACCATGCTGAGGAGATAACATTAGGTCTCACTCGGATATTAATCAACAAGATACAAAACTTAGACAATGAATCCTAGAAGCTCTCTATCTCAAGGTGTGTTAAACATGTTGCAAAAGTTATACAACTAATCTCACAGGGAATCAATACATGTAGGAAACCTAAGATGCATATGGGGAAGTGTCATCATATAAGCCAACTCTAAAATCATCCTGATAGTTTCTCTAGATCTCAACCCCCTAGTGACTATGCGGCATTAGTAAACTTCTCATTTAGACAATGTTGCTAACTATGATATATCTAGATCCCCTCAAGGCGGAAAACATCTTCCACTCTCATCATCACCTGTGCTAGCACTATAGGCATGAGCAAGGAACACAATTATCTTATCAATTCATTTGAAAACCTCATTTCATGTATTATTGTATCACTTATTAATTTATAATGAGTTACCCGTGAAATGACTTTAGGGCATCAACCTTCATTGCAAGTCACTTCCCTATTTGCTCCTAGATAACCTAGCCTAATGCTCTTAGCAAAGAAACCAAGAGCAGAAAAAACTAAAACCACAAAATATTTTTGATGGAGGCACTTTCAATGGTCATAACTTTTGACCTAGTTGTTTGATTTTGTTGAAATTTGACAGGTGCATTCTAATGGAGCCCTATTTTTTTGCAAATTAGAGCCTCAATTTATAAAATAATATAGAAGACTTAATGAAGTATTTCATTGATGTCATTTTTCCCAAAACAAGAACAAGAACTCATTTAGAGATCCCTATTTGAATACAATGCATATGTGAAATAAAGGCTATCCAATGTATACGTTGTCATGGTGAAGTGTTTCTTATTGTGCAAAAAATCAGAGAGTATATAGACAATTCATTGATGATTGTTTTTGAAATCTCGCTATGAACCATGATGATAAGATAGAAAACAATATTATCAAAGGAATTAAACAAGGATTGGTGGAACACAGCAAATGAGGAGTGCGCAGCATTGAAAATGAAGGAAATGGCCCGTGCAAGTTGGAACTCATCGACCATTGGCTCTGATCAAATTACTATGAAGTTATCAATTCTCATATACAGGTCGATTCTCACTACAGTATGCAGGATGACATTTTTCTACTGAAATGAATAAAATTGACAATTAACAGGACAAGTATTTATATCACTAGTTATCGACGAAAATCTTAGCAAACAAAATCATTGAAGAAAGTCGTGAATTCCTAGTTGGTATCATATCATATCATGACATTGA
This sequence comes from Cupressus sempervirens, assembly GCA_028749045.1. NCBI lineage: Eukaryota > Viridiplantae > Streptophyta > Pinopsida > Cupressales > Cupressaceae > Cupressus > Cupressus sempervirens. The sequence goes on along the minus strand of CM053783.1, from coordinate 140,029,272 downwards.
GATGTCATGGATTATTATTTTTTTTAAATCCCAATGATAATATTGAACACTCAGCCCACAAACTAAGTCAATAAGCCCAATAACATTAAAGGATCGAAGAGTAAGCTTGCAGACAAGATTATTATTAATCCATATGAACATTTTAAGGAAATAAATTATTTGTTCATAGTTCCTACGATTTCCTTATGATCTTCAATAATACCATAATCTCATCAAAGGAACTAAGAGGTGGTTTAATAAAGAGAAGTAATAATAAGTTTGTAGCCTGATAAGTTAAAAAATGCATCTACAGAATCAAATAAGATCACTTTTTTTTTTGCTAAGTCAAGGTTGGAGTTTTGCGGCAGATCAAGAATTGGGGCAAGTATTGTTAACGATTAAGAGTCCCAATTAAAATATGTCTTGTAAAGAAGAATTTAAAAGACTCTGTAATAAGAAGCGACATGAGGTATATACCATGAGTTTTATCAGGCATGAATACGATGGAGCATATCTATGGAAATATTAGTGAAACTATAGTGATTTATATGGTGTGATCAAAATCACATATAATAAAGTGATATTAATAAACCTGTAAATAAAGTTAATGGATCATTGTCAAAGATACATTGGAGTATTGACACATCATTACTGTCAATCTTGTTTTAAGTGATTAGAGTAATTTGAGGCTTTCTCTTAGATAAGATAAGATAATATTAATGTCTTTTTTTTTCTTTTCTTTTTGATCGGTAATAGGTCAAAGCTAAGATTAATTATTATTAATTATTATTTTATTAAGCACGGGTCAATTCGAACCCAAGACCTCTTCGATAAGAGGTTCACAATTTACCATTGTGTTGTAGGCTCTTGCCTGATATTAATGTATTTTATTATTTAAGGAGAAAAATGATTTATTTAAAAATATATATATTATTTATTCTTAAAAATAGATATGACTGTTCTTTTTAAAAAGTCATATTTTTTATTGAATGGAATATAAATAAGGAATATATATCATTTGAAGGAAGGGGAGCATTCAATGAAATTAGGAGGAGAGAGGAGACAATGAGATAAATAAGGAGGAATAAGTAGGAATAGAATGTTTTTTTAGTTTTGGTATATTGGATATTGTAACTAAAGTATAAACCTATTGTACTCATTTTCAAAATTAATGCAAGAGTTCTATACTTTTTTCTTGTCCATCTTGAAAGTTGAAGTTCAAATACTTTTCTTCAGTTTATCCCCTGTGATTATTTATTTAAAAATCAATCGCTACTATCAGAATTTGAATATGAAATTGGTTTTCCCAAAGAAATTAAATTCAATTAGAATAGGGGTTGTGTTGCCAATTGAAGCTTTAGTCTATAAAGTGGTGATTGATATAACACTGTCTCTCAGGGTTGTATATAAGGATCTGAAGAAAGTTTGACTATGTTTACGCAAGGTTGAATAAGGGACATGTTTGCAATTTATCTTGTGAAAGTGGTTAATGTCTGAAGCCTTGAAGTTCAATATTCTGCCATATCCATATCTCATAATTAATATTTATTTTTTCAATTAAATTTTTTTCATTTCACAACTAAATATCTCAAAGCATTCACATAACTTTATTTTGATCAAGTTTAGGATTTTTGCCAACCTAAGAGATCACGAAGTTTAAATTCATTGTAAAAAAGCTTTGAACCAAGTGATCAAGGGTTTAAGGTGAAGTTGCATAGATTTAGCGAAGCCTAAAGTGCAAGGGAATTGAATCAGGAGGTTATTCTCATTCGTTGGCCAAAACTAATTGAGGAATCCTATTAGAGAATTTGTTAAGCTCTTGGATTTCCAATCTGTGGTTTTGGGAACCAACACATTCTTTAGGAATATATTTTTGTATTAGAAATTGAGCTTAGCTCAATTGGTGGTCATGTTGACATTTTTTTGGTAGCCAAAAACTTCATTTAGGCCTCTAAAATTAGTTTTTTATGATTTTTTGAGTTTTTAAATAGTGATAAATTTTAATAACCTGGAAATCATGTTTCTAATTTTGAAGAGTAGTTTGCAACTTGTCTTATCTTAGTTTAGGGCGGGTTTAGGGGGAAACAATATTTTTTTAGAGTTTTTTTTTTTTTTCTTTTTTTAATTACAAAAAATAGATTTTGTGAAAACTGACCAAATATGACAAATTTTTTAATTGAGTTAAATTACCATTTCTTCTCTTTGTCATGTAGAGAAGTTGGGTGAATAATGAACATCTTTGAATTCTTAAACATTATGGTGTTTTTTCTATTGTATCATAACTATTGTTTATGTTTAAAATTGTGCTACATCAACTTCTCATAAATCACAAAGTCATGAAAATCACCAAAGAAAATAATATTTTTTGGGTGAAGGTGGCAAGCCATATATAATATATTAATAGATATAAAATAATATTGGTTCATAGGCTCATGGAGGAAAGAACCAACAAGAAATCCTCTTATTGTTACCTTTACAAAAGAGAAAAAGAAAAGAAACATAACACGAGCAAGAGATTAACCCTTATAATAATGGATATAGAATTAGATACAACTCAAACATGTCATTAGAGAAAGAATTGCAAGATAATACATGTCTTGTAATTGGTAGTCCCTATCGTTAAGGCAGGAGACTAAAGTTTTCATCTTCTTTCTTACTATTAGTTTCCTTTTGAAAACTATGCAAACTAAAAAAATCGTGCCAAAACTATAGTGTTAAAGAAATTTTCAAATTAAACACATGTCATAAATTTAAATTTTTCTTTTACTATTGGCTTTTCCCATTTTTCTCGGCAGTCCTTTTCATTTTCTTCCAAAAAATGAAAGAAAATATAAAAGATGTTACAAGTGGCATTTTGAAGAAGGGTACATGGTCGTAAATGTTCTCATCTTTTTTGCATGGGTGTAGACGTGGAGGAAAACTGAAAAGATTATTGCCTAGACACACACGCAAATGTTCTTGTCTTTTTTGCATGGGTGTAGACATGGAGGAAAATTGAAAAGATTATTGCCTAGAACTGTGTGTCAGTCATAGCTTAAAATCATACAGAAGTTTTAGACTCTTTTCCATGAATTCAATTTTCTAATTTGGTTGGAGTTTTTGCTACTTCTTGTTTATTCTTTTGTGTCTTCAAATACATAATTGTAAACATCTCCAATTAGGCTTCTTCCATGATACCCACATGAAAACATCACAACTTCTATGATCTTTCAGATTATGGTTACATGTTTGGTAGTTTCTTGAGGCTTTTGATCTATAATCTCAAGTTATAGGCTTTAGTCCCCTTCCATAACCCTAACACCGCTTCCATCATCATGTGAACCCTGGACAAGCAGTTTTGGGCAGCAACGGGAGTGTTATTGGCACTTCTCCTAAGCCAAGATGTGATCGTGAATTTGAACATGGAGAGCCTGAGAGGCATATTTCTTTAAGCAAAAAACTAACAGATGAGTGGATCATGATTATTAATGGGACCAATTTTTCGGTTGCTAAGTTTTTGACATGGTTGATCTTGCCAATAGAATCGTAGAACGAATGAAGACATTTGGAGATTGTGTAGGTGGTAATGGTGGCCATCGAGTCCTGACAGAGGGCGAATTCATTGTTGTCATCTACCAAATTTGGGGGATGATGAAAATATAATTTCATGTGTATGTTTCATGTGTTTTTTTAACCATTTGTTTAGTTTAGTTTTACATGCATCATTAGTGCTCTCGCACAAAGAAATTAGTAGTTTGTAGTTAAAAACATATCCACTGAATAATTATTCATCATAAGGGAGGAGTTTTGCTAGTTTGACTATTTTGTATGAATAGATTACTACTATTCATATATACATAGTTAACTATTGTAATCTATCTCCAATCATTATAGAAATGTTCTATAAAAGAAAGACAATGTAATAGAGTTATTGCAAGCAATTAATAAGAAAGATCAGAGAATTTATTTTGATTGTGTTGTAGCAGTATAATAGTAATTGATGATTTAATATTTTCTTTCATTTATTGTGTGTGATTAATTTGTTTTTCTATAGCAATTGAGTAAGTTATGAATTTTTACTTTCTTTTCTAAGGGGATATATGGAGAAAAGATGGCCAAAGAGGAGGCTATCAAAATCCATTTTTGATGTGGTGAAGCGATGCATTATCATTGCCAATGTTGGCCCTGGAATCGAGATTTTCTCTAGTAGGGGATCTTCCATTGCAACATTCTACTCACATGAATCTGTAATGTGAGCTACAAATGGTGATGTTTTAAGAGCAGAAGGAAAAAAAATGTATATTAAGCGATTTCTCTGCAACCCTGTGCTTTACCTTATGTGATTAGTATGATGAACAAATAAGGGTTGAATTCCTTGTATGCTATTAGGGATTTTTTTCCATAAGACTATACTCTATGTACTTTGTTCAATTTGTATAAGTTTGATGGTTTTATGAGACTCTCTGTATATATAGCTATATAATGTGTTCCTGTAAATGTTAGTATTAGAGTCATACATTTTAGCTTATATTAGGCATTAATGAAAACAACAGTTCGAAGGCGCTAAAGATTTCTAAGACAATATGTGATGCAGAGCCTCACCTTGGAAAACTTAGGAGGAAATGAGTCACTCAACTAAGTTACATCAAGGGGCACATACACTTTCTAGGATCAATCTTCAACCTATTTTAGATTTTTTAAAGAACTGATTTTCCTAATACCTACTGAAAATTGATAGGCGACATGAACTTTCTTGACCTCCTGTCACCACATTTTGTTTTCCTGCAACAACTTAAAGACAAGGCCGACGTGACTTTTTTGCACTGAAATTAAAATGCCTAGGTAATTTGGTCATTTCCCTAATGTAAAACTGAATACCCACATCAACCCAAAACATAACTATCAAACAACATTTACTCATTTTCAATTTACACCTCCTTTTCTTCTTCCATGGATTTAAAATTTGAGCATAACCCGACCACTAATTCTGAAATATTCAAGGCACTTACAACTTTTGCATATTCCATACATAAAACAACTTTTCCTGTTGTCACATAACAACTATGTGATTTCAAAAATTCGGTGAATACATGAATATATTCACCATGAACATGAAATTCGTTTCCGTGCAGACATGGATTGAATTGACCAAAAAATCCAAAACAAATGCAAAATATAAATGTATAATACATGGCTCTACTGTGATCCTAGGAAATAGATTGTAGAGAGTCTAATAGACTACCATCCACTGATGCAACTCTCAAAACAAAAAATATTTACATTCAAATATTCTGAAAAACGTGTTTCCTATAATAATTTCAAAACAACAAATTAAAACTTGATCCCAAAACTTAACCGATATGTTACTATTCTAAAACAAAAGCATCACTAAAATCTTGGAACTTCTGAATATCAATTTAACTAAGGAAACAAAGAGAACCACACATCCAAACTACAAAACTCAAAAATCAAAAAAACTAAAAAAAAAAATTTCTATTCCATTCTTCTCAATCTGATCTCCCCTATTCATTCAGTTACAAAAATGTCTTTTTAAATCCTTTATCCTCCCTTTCTATTTGGAAGATGAAACATCATAAAAAACAAGAAAAGAAAATGTTTTTCAAATCATGATAGGATCGGTTAGAATTCAGAATCTATCACCAACCTTCCAGCTATTTGAAACTTCATGTGGTCATCAATTCTTTAGTTGACTAAATTGTTAAACACACACACAAACTTGAATAAAACTGACTCAACATAAAACTGAAATTAACTTTGTCCTAAGTGGCTATAATTGGAGAGCTTATATGATCGCTATTCCATTTATGCCACCACATCATAGGACTTTATTACAAAAATTAAAGCTGAAAACATTTAAAACACAACATTAAATTTCTGCATAACTTCCTATAGCATTTTTAATCCTCTTAGTTCTTGTAGCAAAAATTTTCTAGTCTGCCACTGCAACATACTCCCTTGTAGAATGAATCTCAAGTCCTCTTCAGATGAGGTGTTGTAGTAATGAACCATGCTTCTTTCTTTGTTCTTCATCCATCTGAATATCTTCTAGTGCATGTTTGTTCTTACATTTAACTAAATACTGAATATCATGTCTCCTTTGAGTCTTCTTAGAAACCACGTGTAAGATATTAGCACCACAGATTGTAAATAGACTAAAAGAAGAGTGGAATCAACTTAGACATTTGAGTGACCAACAAATTTATCCAGTCACCCCATAACCAACTCATGAAGGCAATACGTGGATGATGTTAAATATTTGCAATGTGTAGGCTAAAATCTCTAAATAAAAGCTTGGTTGCTTTAATTATTCATATGTGAGGAGCCATGTACTTGGACAGATGCCAACATATTGGATATAAAACTTTAACTAGCGGTCTTTAGGATGTAATAATAGTAATTACAACTGGTAGGTTTCTCTAATGCCAAGAAATGAATCTTAAAAAGTCATACTCCACAATGATTGAGATGATAATATGTCAAAAATGATAACACCTTCAGGAAATCATGTAAGTAAATGATAATTAGATGTAGACCCCAAGAATAACTCCACCATTGACCACCTATGAATGTTATGTCAACTTAGCAAAAAATTTCTACTAAGCTCAGTAAACACTTGTTCTAGAAATATTAGACAACTCAAAGTGGTACAAATTGATAGGTTGTGCCAAAGTGTCATGTAAATTAACTTGTTCAAGTCACACTTCCTCTTATAACTAAGGCAAATCTAACAACTCATGGTTGAGTTTGAGGGAGTTTGTTTTTATCTTATCAAAACCAAGATTTGCTAGGATGTTTGCAACCTTGTTTGCCTCTTGGAGTGTGTGTGATAATGTACATTGTATGAAAGAGTCCATGATAGTCCATGTTTGCATAACAATTTGAGATAATTTTGAGTTAGAAGAAGAGTGACAATAGCCAAGGAAAGCAACCTACCTTCGGGAGCACAAAATTGTTACAACAAAACTTGAAGACTCTTTTGTTGGTTGATCTTACACTCATTTTTTTATTTGTTGCATATCCCAATTTGATGGAGTACATTCCATCACTTGAGGAGGAACAAATAATTTTTTTCTTGTTTATTTTATAGTAGCACCTTTCTCTTTGACATATTTGCATCCCAAAGATCCTTTTGGATTGGGGTAAAAGGCAACGATGATGTATATTTCCATGCGGCTTCATCAGAGATCACATCGACAACACTGACATAATCAACTAGGTAAATACCCCAATGATCTTTAAAGATCTAAGAAGCATCTTCTAATGTGGCATGGTAAATCACCAAAGCAAATGTTGGAGCAAAATAAAGAACATATCATCCTATACAAGGATCTAACTATCCACCCTATAATGGACATCTCAACAAATCAAATGCCAAACACATATGTTTATCATATCACAAGACTAATGATCATCAAAACATCAGTAGCATCTCTCTCCAAGCATGGAGAACATAAATCAATGTCATCATCTAGATCATAGAATAGTCACTGAAAAAAAATAAGGTGACCAAGAAAAAAATCAACACAATAATGATCATCACCTCTTATGGTCAAACAACATAATAATCGAGACACATTTAATCACCAACAAATGTACCCCAAAAAAAAACATGAACCAATTGTGACACAAAAAATGATTATGATATTTTCATAGTATCACACAAACAATAAAATGTATAAAACCACAAAAAATATTTGAAGCCTCTAGTTAGGGCAACACTTTACCCATGCAGACCATCCATCAAAGCAAAACAAACATGACATAAAGCATACATATGAAATATATTTAACATCTTATCAATTTATAAAGTTCTAGCGATCTCATATTCTAGAAGATGCTATGCTATACTTTTTCAGGCATCAAATTTGTTGAAGACAATCAAGGAAGTGTGGCTGCTAATTCTAAGGCTTCACGAAGCTCCCTGAAAGTTGAGGTATGAATTTCAATAATTTTTTTCTTTTAATCTTTGAATCTTTTTTGTGTAATGCCTACCCCTAGTTCACTTTTCATGTTATATTGTTGAATTCTTTTAGGCTTGTTTTATGGTTATGTTTTATGATTAGGAGTACTTGATTATTGGATTTGATTTGGTGTTATTCATACTAAGTTATATATTTGATGAGTTATTTGATACTTGGTTATTTCAGGTGTTTATGTTTATTCTTTTGATGGTGATACATGTAAGTTCATATAGTGATTTCAGTTATTATATGATGATAGCTAGATGGATGATTCATATGCAATTTCTATGGTTACTTACCCCATACTTGCATGTGTATGGTGTACTTGTATGCTTTATTTTATGTTTGATGTGTCTGATGTGGTTGAGGGAGGGAGGCATAGTTACCTACTAGTCGGGATATACACAATGCACCACTCCTCATCATTTCATGTTTAGATTAGATATATATGTATATTTACATGCTCAGATTTTATACAGATTGTAGGTACCAAGCATCAACTTCCCTGAATTGCCAGATGAGCGTACCCTATCACAAAATATGAATGGTAAAGAGGGGAGATAGTTCTCGAGTCCAAATCCCAACCCTAAGTGAATTGTCCTAGAAAATAGGACAAGTATCTGAGTTGTTTACCCTTTTGAATTCATCAAGTAATGTGAATTTGAGATTTTGACCCCTGAGTTTGATCTAATACTTTGTCTTTCAAATGAGTTTTCTTATTTTGATTTGTGTATCTATTTTTATTTTCAATTAAAATTAAATCAAATAAAAAGATTATTAAATGATTTAATTTAATGCAAATTTTATAAATAAAAATCAATTTTTAATTATAATTAATTAATTAAGCTATTAATTAAATAGAAGAATTAAATTTAAAAGATATAATTAAAGTTCTAATTTTGGTGTAATTATATTTATTTTATTTAATAATAATTTATTTAGGAGTTTTATTTTATTAATAAACTCTAAATATTATTATTAGTTGAATTAATAAATATATTATTAAAGACGTCTTGTGATTTAATGTGTGTGTGTGTGTGTGTGTGTGTGAGAGAGAGAGAGAGAGAGAATGAATTTAATAAAGTTTATTTTAATTAAAATACAAAAAGTTTGCACATGAAATTAGAATAAAATAAAATAAAAAGTAAAAAGGTTCAAGTGATTGTAAAACCGAAATCCTAATTAAAGAAAGCTCTTTATTAATGAATTAGAGCTCATTTCTTCACACACATGTTTGGAGGAGCAAATTTCAAGAAAGAGGGTTTTCGAGAAGACGAGAATTTCTTGTGAGCTCTAAGTATTCATCTAGTTAGCATCAGATCGAGATAGGATCTTGTTGAGTTTTACATAGTAGTTTCCCTTCAAAATTTCTCTGTATGCTTTGTGTTTGTATGAATATGTACTCGGAATTTAATTCAGGTTGAAGCCCTTGAAGCCCTTGTTTTGAGAAAAGTTGTTTGTGGTTATTGGATTGTCTATGAGAAAAATCAAAGAGAAATTCTTATTGAAAATAGGATTTGTATTCAAAATTTAATTCGGGTTGAGACCCTTGTTTTAAGAAAAGTTGGTTTTTGTCATTGGATTGTATAGAAAACACTGAATCAAGATGGGGAATTCAGAAAACCATATTTGTTTATTAATTTTGACTGTTTAATTTGGGTTTCTATATCAGTTATATATTGGAAATTTATTTCTAGTAGTGTTTATTTTATATTTTTAAAAAATTAATGTGAAATTAGGAGGCAAGTTACCACCCCCCACCTCCCCTCCTTTCTTTCTTATCATAGCAACTCAGGTTGTTGTTGCAGTTGTGAGCAATGCAAGTAGTAGCTCACATTGTTGTAGTAGCGTTGAGTGTTGCCTTGTAGCACTCATGCTATCGCGTGAAGCACATGGGGCTATAAACGAAATTTTAACTTATTTATTATTATTTTAAAATGTTTTTTGATATATATATTAATTAATATAAGTAATATTAAATTTCATTAATAATTTTTATTATATTATTAAATGAATAATTATTGTTATTAATAAAAAATTTAATCATTCTTAGCTTAGTTAATTAGAATATTTGGAAACTGGTTATACTTTAAATCCAACAAGGTATATTTGATTTAGTTATTTTAAAATCTAATATTGATTTAATAAATGATCATTTATCTATAGAGGAGGAACTTGTAACATATCAATAAATGGACTTCAGGGGTATATTTTAAAATAAAGATATTTGTTCCATAAAGGTTATCTTATGACGAAATTTAAATATGCATCTATAGTTAATTTTGGGTACAAGCTTGAGATGTGTAATTAACCAATACAACATATGAAACCTTTATCGATTTTGATTACTTTTGAAAAATTGAAACTTGAAACCCAATTGTGAAAATAGAACTTTTATGTTTTCAAAACCAAATGAACTATGAAAAAACTTGTTAAATTTCTTGGTGAGATGTACATGTTGTATTTCATGCTAGGGTTCGGGTTTGACTTAGTACGTTGACTAGTCAGGATGTTTACTAGAGGCTTGGAAAGTTTTGTTATGTGATGATGTTATATATATTTTGGTCTCGATCATTTATACTCGACTATTGTGATGTATTCACGTATTTCTATGATGAATTTTGATCAGTTGCTTGTTAGTGATTTCCAGTTGCTTGTATAGAACTAAGGTGAACGGTATGATTTTCTTGATGTAACCTTTGAGTTTCGATCAATTATCTTTTGACGCTTTCCAATTGCTTGTATAGAATTGAGGTATTATTGTGACTTTCTTGGTTATAAAATTTGAGTTTTCAATCAGTTATATTTTGGTGCTTTCCAATTGCTTGCATAGGATTGAGGTGAATATTGTGATTTGTCTCTAGGCACTTTCTAGTTGCTTGTAAAGGACTGAGGTGAAAATTGTGATTTTATGAGTTGTACTTTTCATGAGCTTAAGGTAGTTAATCTATGTGTATGTTGGGAAGTGGCTTGCAATGGAGGTCAAAACCCTAAAGAGGCTTCCAGGGTAACCCATTGTAAGTTGTTTTAATAAGTGATAACATTTCATTAAATGGGTTTAAAATAAATTAATAATCTGAGTCAGTATTTTTCCTCGCTCATGCCTTGAGTGTTGGTACAAACTAGCATGGGAGTAGAGAGGATGCTTGGTTGCGACCTTGCCTCGTTACTATACCTTATCTCTATGAAAGGATATTGATGCCACATAAAGACACTAGGAGGGCGGAGTCCAAAAAGGATGCCAGGGTAACCTTAGAGTTGGCTCATGTGATGACACTTGCCCACTTACATAGTATATTTCCTACATGTCTTTTTTTCCTTTAGGTTTAGATGTCATTTTTTGTCTTGGTACCTTTGAGATAGTTTTCTATCATGTTTTCCTTGACCTAGATGTTGGTTATGACTTTTGGGATTGATATTCGTATGGGACTTGAGATTATCTCCTCAGCACGGTGGGAGTGGGTCATTTAGGTTCCACGAGGTTGGGTGGTAGTATTTCTTGTACCATTGAGATTTGGAAACTGGATGTCATTGTTGGATGTACTTGTCTAATTGTTCCTTTCATTCTAATCTTGTATTTCTGATGGATGGATTTTTTTTTTGTATTGTACTTGATTATCATAGATTTTATGAGATGATGTATTTTGTTCATGATGTTTATTCTTAGATCTTTTCATACCATGTGAGTTGTACAGTGGATGATTATGCATTCTGGTTGTGCCAAGTGGCATCTTATGTAATTTGTATATTATTTAATTGGATTAGTGCTTGTGGTTATTCTATGATGTGGATTCATTATGTATTAGATTTAGTATTAATAAAACTTATATATGTGATTCAACATCATGGAACCCTTAAGAGATGTGATTTTTTTATGGATTGTTTGTATGTATGTGAGTTATTGCTTCTGTTATATTATCTTTTGTTATAATCTTTAAAAAAAATGTTTGGCAAACTTAGTGAAATCTTAGGTTAATTTCTTTTGGGTACCCTAGCAGTGCATTACATTTTGTGAGATTATAAATTTTGTGGCCTTCTACCTCGAACCAATTTTCATTATACAACTATTTTTAGATCTAAACATGCTCCTATTTTTCCAAATTCTTGGGGTAAAGATTTTAAGTAGTTGCAAAGATTACACTTCAATCATTGTTACTGCAGTTGCTCCATCCAAAGCCCCCCAATAAAGGGCCTTACTATAGCACCAATAGTAGCATTGACAAAAGCTCCTCCATCTCAATCCCCTGTAACTTCTCCATCAAAATCATTTGTAGTTGCACCAAGTCTAGTTTCTATTTCTGCCTCCATTGGCTCTACATCCTTCTTCTACAAGCAAGATTTTTTAATGGCATTCCTTCATTTTTGCAATGACCCATATGCTACCCAAAATTTGCAAGTCCTTTTCCTATGTAGTCGTCATGCCAATTAGAAAATGTGTGTTTCTATAGAAAGCCATGTTTTATAAAATTTCACTATAGGCATACAAATTTACTGAATAAGCCTTGTAGATTGCCAACCCTTACATTAAATAGCACATTAATTTGGATATTATGATAGGTCGCTTGGAAAGAATCATTTAACTGGTGAATTTTTTTCTCTGCTTCTTTGTAAATATTTTCACCTCTCTATTTTTTTGCTCTTTAAATAGAATATAGTTGTATATTTACTTTTATTTCTATCAATTTTGTTTTGTGTGTATGTGATAAAGGAGTGTTGATATGAATAGTTTGGCACATTTTGAAATTTTGACTACCTCGTCTTTTAACTTTCCTAATTTGGGGATAATTTCCAAATTGGCTTAAGAACTAGCATCAATCATGACATTAGACCAATGAAAAGAACAAGCAACACTATAGTTAGTACACAAAGCCAAAATTCATTCTTCTTGGAGTCCATTTTAACTTTGAACTCCAAAATGTAATCAATGTGTATGATCTACAACAATTCCATCCTATGCTTAATAGACAAATTTTAAAAGTCTCTAAAGAATTATGTGTCCCAAAGACTTTGATTTAAATTTGGTTGCTGAAGAATTTATACTTGATAATAGAAAATGAGCAATTATTGTGGACACGCACACAGAGATGGAGAAGCTAAAACTACTTGATCTGGAAGCATTTTTAGGAGACCAAAAATTATGATCTTTCGCCATGAAATCTTTGAACATTGCATCCTCCTCCTTCAACCAAGTATTCACATTTAAACTCACATAGTATCCTTTCACAATTTTAATTCAAAAGCTTATGTGGCTTTTCTTCAGAATTTTTCACATTATCTCCCTTTACTGAAGCATGATTGGTTGTTTCTCCCTAAAGAATTGTCTAGATTGGTCCTTCCCATAGTTGATAAGGTAATCAAGGATCCTATTCTAGGAAGCTCTTCCATCGAATTATTTACATGAGACTTGCATTGAATGATTTACATGAGATAGAAACACCTTTCAATATGTTAATTGTCCACATCAAATATGCATGTAGTCTGTTATCATGTAACTTGTCATTTGACTAAAAGTCTTAACTCGCCACTAACTATTAAAAAAATGCATCCACATGGCATACATAATTGGAGGATTAGAATTATTAGTATTGTATAATGACACATCATCACATAGAATATCATCATTCATCTAGTTTTATTTTCAAGTAATTACAAAATTTAATTCTAGTAAGGCCAATTTTAATTTCAAGTAATTGCAATATTTGATTTCAATAAGACTCATTTCTTGGGTTCAATAATTAATAATTTGTGTTCCTCTAATTCTTCAACAATATAGTGAATTAGAAAAAATAGTGGAAGAATCATAGAAAGATTTAATAAAAATAAATTAAAACATAATCATTTCTATTAAATATGTGTGGGTTTTCTTAATATGTGTTTTATAAAAGATAAATAAAGAAAATAGACACCATATAACTTTTAACATTTAAAGGTGACATTTTTGTGCCTCTCTGACTTGCTTTTTTATCTTCATCTAATATATATATGGAGTAGACAAACTAAATTGTAAAAGTTTTATAAGAGAGTTACAACACTTTTTGTTTAAAATGTCCTAAAACCCTTCAAGCAAACTAAGTATCATTTACTACCAATGTCAAGGAGTTCTAATTTTTTGCTATGCCATAACATTTTTGCATATATTTGGTAGAAGGATTCAATTGGGAAAGACCTACCACTAGTAATATTTCCACATGCATCACTTGTAAGAGAATAACTACTGCAGTTTAACTTTCTTTGTGCTTGGTTTTAGCTAGTTAGTGGACATAAATACATTAAATCAACCTTCTACAATTAACATATCTTGAATTAAGAAAACATACAAGCTCATAAGTAAATTTGATGCAGTTGGTCTCCACAAATTAAATGCTCCCACGCAATCTGACATTCCATTTCAAGTTTATAGTTAAATGCACAGGCTAACTCAACTCTTACTATAAACCCACCACACTAAAGGTAGGAACTTTGACACTTGTGCCCCTTGGTTAACTTCATTTTAGGTCCAATATTAATTTTTAATTTCTCTTTAATTCATAATGCAATTATAAATAACTCAAACTTAAATTATAATTTACTTAACTTATTAATAATTTCATCCATAATATTGAATAATTACAATGAAATGATAATGAAAACTATATATTTATTAATTTATAACTACACTTGCATTAACAAATATATAATAAATTATATTCAACTAACAATTTAACTAGAGCTAACTCTATAAATAAAATATATTAATATTAACAATCTATTTATACAAAATAATTAATATTTATTTATTTTATTTTATTTTATTCAATAAATAAATGATTATATTTTTTTAAAAATATTAAAAAGATATAAATATCTTTTTAAATAAGGTCAAAAATTGATATTTTTTGTTTAAAGTTTAAAAATAAGTATGTATATATTATTTTCACATGCTTATGTACTTTTAAAGCGTACAAGAATAATATATTTATTTTCTAAAACACATTTATACATTTCACATGCATAAATATATTTTTTATATACACATGCACGCATGCATAATACATAAATATAGAAATTAAATTACTTTCTCAATAAAATATGTTATATATTCTTTATTTTATTTATAAAGTATATTTTGACATTATTTTTATACTTATTTTTTGTAATAATATTAATTTTCTATGACCCAAGATATATATATATATATATATATATATATATATATATATATATATATATATATATATATATATATATATATATATATATATATATATATATATATATATATATATATATATATATATATATATATATATATATATTCTGGGTTTACATAGCACAAATATGATAGGCTTTGAAAATTGCGTAATAATGCAGTCCTCATCATATAGAACCATAGATTAATAACCTAGATGTTTTTACATCTTTACAAAGAGCTCCATGGTTTTCTATTTTAATATCAACATAGATTTTCCTCATACATGAATATCATAACAATCTAGTCTCTCAAATTCCTCAATAGACAAAGGAAAATATAACACAATCACTCCAAAATCAAGAACCAGACTAGAAGACACAATGAAGACTTTTGAAAAGAAAAAATTACAAAGGGGTTTCAATCCCTACCTCAACTCCACCAGTTGATCTATAATCACAAAGTTCAAATTCCAAATCTATGATCAAGCTTCCAACAATTCTTTAACTTTAAAACTTGACCACCAAAACATGTAACCTCGTAATCTTTGCACCTAAAATGACTCAAAAACTTAAATGACCCAACCAGGCTTCTAATTTGCATTCTAATGCACAACTTATTTTTTGTAATTTTTATGAGTTTTCTTTCTTCTTTTTTCCCCCTTTGTAGAAATGAATCAACAATGTCAAGAAATTTGAAATGAAAATATGGGAAATCAAACTGTAACTGAGAAATTAAAACCCCGTTGCACTTTATTTGTATAATAATTAATCAGAAGTCCATATTATTTAAATGGCACCTGGATTGCAAATATATTTGGCGAGCCGTCCCACCAAATTTGCCTTCTTGCTATCAATGTTTGCTCCTCAATGCCAATCCTGAGTCGCAGATAATGGTTGCCTTCCAACCATGAATCACACCACACTCCAATCACCAATTTGATAGCTGAATAGAGAATGCAGGTTGGTCAGGTGTACAAGTATTTAATGTAGATGGATGGACCCTTGAAATTGTAGTCATAGGTGCCAATACCAATTCTAGGAATTGAGAATAGTGGACGCAGGTCTTAGAGAAAGATGTATGTTGATCCTAGGTGCAACCTTACCTTCAAAAGCATAATGCCAAAGCTCACAAAATGCTACTAGTAAATATGCAAACTTTGGAATTTAATAACGTCCTCCACCACTCAGAATTCACAAATCCTAATCAAACTCTAATCACTACAATTGGAGACCTTCACAACCAATATCACCTTAGCCACAGGAATACGGCAATGAGACTCGACAAATTGTACAGAACAACACAACTTGCAATGACATTACCAAAACAAATTCTAAGACTCAAAAACCCTTAGCTAGATCATAAGATGAGAAAATTAATATATTCAATATATCCATCATTCTCCCAAAAAGCCATATTTATAATAAAATTTGAGCCATTTAGCTTCACCCACACACCTTTCACTTAAAAACAACTTTTATAATACAAAGTCTTGAGACTTTATAATATAAAGCACAATGATAATTAGGTGTACATTAAATATTCATTAAAACCAACATACTTCCCAATAAATATGACTTCATCAAAAACCATTGAGAGATCAAACATCCAAAAGCCAAACGATCACCTAGCCTAAATTGCTAAACCCAAAAAATAGTAACTGGCCATGAAAGACTTACTAAAAATAGTAAGTCCAAAAACAGCAATTTCTTAACAAAGACCCCAAAATTCAAACGTCATCTCACAAGGGTCGCAATGGTGAGTTGACAAAACCCATACTCCAAAGACATGCTAAATTGGGGACATTACAGTCGTCCCTCCCCAAGATTGCTTGTCCCCAAGCAATCACAATCTGGGGTCTTGTACAATATCCTCAGGCTCTTAGGTAACATCCTCATTTGGTAAGTTCTTCCACTTAACCAAAAACTCACGGATGGTCCTTTTTCGCAACTGCCTCTCTCTAGTATTAATAATCGTCTTCAAAATCAACTCTAATCCCCCTTTATCATCCAACAGAGGCAACACAATGTTGATCTCAAATTGATTTTGATAATTGAGTGTCAACACACTTAAGAAATTTACTAAGTTCATGCCAAGCTAGTAACATATGCCGAGTATAATATGCATAGATGTCGAGTTGCAATGAGTGTTGAGTCACTCATGTGCTGAGTAGTTCAAGTGCTGAGCTAGACAGAATTATAGTATGTGCCGAGCATCAGTATTAACAAGTGTCGAGTAACACAAAATTGACCTAGTTTTTTGTGATGGAACAAACAACTATGTAAACTATTTTTGAGTTGACATATGAATAGATCTTGGAGCTTTGAAGATAAGATCGAATCTATTTGGATTCCCTATGCAATCAACATGCAACCAATGAGAAAAATGGAAGGAATTAAGTGAAAAAAATGAATGAATCTCAATTGTAAATTCATACCTAACCCTAAGCCACCAAAGTCTTTTTTTAAAGGGGAGATGAAGCCCCATAATTCAGTATGTGAGAGAGAGAATTAGAGAACGCATGCAAGGAGGTGACACTAGCGAAGATTTGAGGGAAGTGAAAAGGGGTGAATTGATCAATATACATTCAAGGTGACTTACAAGAAGGACGGAATTGTAGAATCAGTTATCAGAATAGATGATCGAGGATACAAGAATTTCATATCAGATCAGAAAGGATCAAGATGAACTGAATTGAGATTTGAAATCAGCAATACTAGATTGTAAGTGTATCATATCAAACATTCTACTGTAATTTCTAACAACTATATTAGCAGGATGAAATCTTTTATATTAAGGTTGACTTAATAGTCATAGTAAAATCCTTTAACAAGGTGACATTCCAAGTGAGTGTTTTAAAGTCCTTTAGCCAGGCACACTTTTGATAAGGTGTTAAAATCCTTTAATAGGGTGGGATCTAACAATCCTTTGTAAGCCTTTAACAAGGCAGGCCTTTTGCAATGCAGATCATGATAATGGTCAAATTATGTAACCTTAATAGGTGAAATTTATTGTTGTAGTAGTGAAGAATTGTGGGTGTCATCCCCACCCCAGTTTTACCTTCTCATTGGAGGGTTTCTAGGTAATCATACCTAGTGTCAAGTGTTTATGTGGATGCATTTACTTTACATGTTATTTCAATATGTTTATGCATGCATTGTTTTAAAGTTAAAAATTTTGATTGTTAGAGATTAGTACTTCTGATTCACCCCCCTCCCCCCTCTCAAAGTATACATTTCCCATTTGTATTTCCAACGATTGGTATCTTAGTTGAGTTCTCATTGGGAGAAACCTTACAACTTGGAGAAAAGATCTTGAGATGGAAGTTTACAAGTTGGGAAAGACCATTGAAAATTAGGTGATTGAGATACATCTCTTCCTACAACAGATGAATGAAGCCAGAGATGCCTTGAGAAGTTCACTAAAGAGAAAGAAAGAGATTGCTATAGCTGAAAATGACACTCAATACAAAAAGATTGACACCACAAAGTTATTTGCAAATGGTAACTCTTGTGAATTTGATGCAGCAATTGCAGATCTCATGGACAAGAACAAAGCACAAGTTGAGGAGATCATAAATCTCAAGTTGGAGCAAGAATCACAAGCTATATTGCTATGTGAGGTGACTGAACAAAAGAAGAAATCTATAGAAGACAAGACCATGATTGAAGAAGACAAAAGAATTTTGTCAAATAGATTGGAAGAAAAATTAGTAGAGCTATCTAGGATCTCAAACATGCAATTGGACACCCTAAGCCAAATGATGAATGCTCATCACGAGTTGAATGTCAATGAAATTGAGATAACTACATTGAAGTTACAAAATGAGCAATTTTAGAATGACTTGAAAAGAGAAAAGGAGTTTGTTGAAAGTTTCAACAAGCCAAATGAAGCCATCAAGTACTTTGAGCAACTACTGAAATCCCCTAAATCCAATAAAGACATGTCAAGATTGGGCCACACAAGCACTGAAGAAGGAGAATCATCCAAAGTTGCTGAGGAAAGAAACAATAAAGGTAAGAATTCTAAACCTACTTGTCATCATTGTAGAAAGAAAGGACACATAGCTAATGTTTGCAGGAGCAAGAATGCTAGTCAGAATGCTAAGCCAAAGAACCTAACTCATTGTCACAAGTGCAACAAATAAGGTCATTAGGCACATGAATGCAAAACCAGAACCATGCATGCACCAAAATTTGAAGGATGCTACTACAATTGTCAGAAGTTTGGACACAAAGCCTTTGAATGTAGATCCAAGACCACATGGTCATTAAAAAAGTCAACAAAGGGAAGAAGCTATGAAAATTCCTATAATTGGGATTACAATACAAGACATAGTTGTCACCATTGTCAAGAGTATGGACACATCCCTAAGAATTGCATAAGATCAACACACTTCAGTGGTAGCTACAATAGATGGTTGAGTCAAACTACATGCTTTAGTTGTTTGAAGACTGGTCATATTAGCAAGAACTGCCCAACAAGGACAAAGGCACCTAACTCAGAGTTCAACAAAGGAAAAGGCAAGGTAGATGATGAGCACATCAGAGGAGAGATGAGCAAAACATGGAAGAAGAAAGATGGATGCAACACATCAAATGAAGAGATCACTTCACCCAAAAGGTCAAGTGGTCGCATTTCATCAAACTAAGCAAAAGGAGGTATGTGGGACTGATATTTAAATGCCTCATCATACATCAGTTCCAAGATAAGTTAGTGTTGAAAAGGGTAAACTGGCATGAATAAAGATGCAAGTCAACAAGGAAAAATCATGGTCAAACTTTTAAGTTTTCATCTTACTATCGAATGTAAAAAATCCTCTTCAATTGTCGAGTAGAATTCTAGTGTGTGCCAAGTTGTTAGCCAAAGCCTGTTGAAGTCGAGTCAGTAGTAGCTGTCGAGTGAAGGAAATTCCTATTGGAGTCGAGTAAGGGTAATTCTAATAGCTACAGAATGATGGAAAAACCAATGGATGTTGAGTGAAACAAAAATTGCATAGAAGTCGAGTCTATAGTTGTATAAGCACAATGCATTAAATGTGATGTTTTGAAAGGGTATAAGGCAGATTTTTGCTCATTTTTCATCATTACGAACATTGAGAAAGAGCGAGCAGAGAAAAGAAGTGATTTTCAAGCAAGAATGAAGCATTTGCACGGATTCTAGTAACAATCAAGCATCATTTCATCGATCTAAAGGTATTCTTCACGTGCCGAGTTATGCAGTTTCATTTACTTAAAACCCTAGTTTGCCAAATGGCCTCTAGCTCTAAGAATCCTAAGGACAAGGTGTAGACACCTAAATTTGTCCAAATCCCCTCTTCCTGACCAATTAAATAAATATTTATTATTTATTTAATTACCTTACCTTTAATTAAATAAATTTATATTTATTTAATTACATTCACCTTTCCTTGATTTAAATAAACTTAAGTTTATTTAAATTCTAGCCTTTCCACTTGCATGCTAACCCATTCACTTTAATTAAGTAAAGTACTTCATTTATTTAATTAATCCTTTGCTAATACCACTTGGAATTAAATATTAAATTTAATCCTATTTGAGCACATGGCTCCTAACTTTAACCCTAACCTAGCCTCACTTTCCTAACCTAACTCATCCTTCTAAGCCTACCCACCACTTAATCTCGCTTACTTTTTTTAATCACCTTGCTAATCCACTTTTAATCCTAAGTGTGTGCTCATAGATGTGTGAGGAACACTCACATTTTCCACACCCCTCATGCCTTCCACACCTCTTACAACTTTGTCCCCTTCACATGAGAGTCAAGGTGTCTCACACATGTGTGAGAAACCATGCTTCTCACACCTTTTACACCTATCATTGAGAAATCATTATCTACCTCATTGTTATGTTGCAGGAATTGTGAGCAACCACATCCCACAACAATGAAATCACAACCACTTGGTGATTTCATGAGGTTTGCATTGGTGCTATTTTGAGTAGATTAAAGCTCTTTGATTTCATGTCTTCATTGTTTGCATGTCGTCTTTCATATTTGAGGTTTGCATGATCATGTAAGAATAGATGTTAGTTGCTTAGTGTTTATTCTGTTTATTACATTTTTATGCAATACATTTTAGCATGCTCGGTGGAACCCACTTCACGGGTTCGAATTAACCATCTAATATATTTTTAAGTTTATTTATGAGTATTCAAGCTTGTAGGTTGAAGAAGCACTTAGAGATCAAATCTTATGAAGAGCCTCTAATCGAGCCATAAAGCCCATCATCACACTTGAAACACACGAGAGAAGTTTTTTGACATATTACACTCTATAGTTTTTATTTCTCTATTTTCAAGTTGGAGTTTATAAACATTACGTATACTTCTTTGTTAATTAGGAAAATAGGAAAGCTAAAAAAAATCTCCCTCTTTGTTGATAAATAAATAGGTAGAAAAAAGGGGGGGGGTGGTTGCTTTATTTTATTCATGTTTAAAAAAAAAAAAAAAAACTTTTATTTATGTTTTTCTCTTTATATATATAAATTGTTTTAATAATAATAATAAATTTAAAAAATAAATAATAATAATAATAATAAAATGTTTTTTTAATAGTCGGTCTTTTCTTTCTTACCGCAAGTCGGCCACCCGTAGGTGCCACCAATGGCGCCACCTGTGAGCACTGCCCCTGTGCTCGCCACCATCTCGTGACGCTGCACAACCTATAACTCCTACGCATGCTTGCAACTAATCACGCGGCCCCGTTGCTCTAATGCTTCGCCTGTGGCTTCAAACCCTGCTCCCCGCTCAGCCACTTGACTTGCTGCCCGCTGCCAACACACCGCCTCCTTGCATCTCTCTGCCTCATTCGTAACCCTCACCCTCACTTCTCCACTTGCCACTGGCCACTTCGCTGTTAACCCCCGTAGTGAACGTCGCTTACTTAGCTGCTAACCCGTACTACCACCACCGCTCCTCCCCGCCTGCGTTGAAACCTACATCCTGCTCAAACCCTCCTCTTGCGGCCACAAACTCTCTATGCAACCTCCATCAAACCCCGCACCCTGCTAGCCACCACCACCCACAACCAACACTTTGCCTCCCTGCATCCCGCCACCTAGCCACTCCTCCACGCCACCAGCTCTCCACTGGGCTATGCCCAAAACCCTCCCTACACCCCGCACAACTGTCGCCTCCTCTATTGTGCGCAAACCCTCCACATATTTCCTTTTTTTTTTAAAAATTAATATTATTTTTCATTTAAAAACACAAAAGGAAAAACAAAACAAAATTTTATTGTCTTTTCCATTTTAGTCTTAACAATAATATTTATCTTTTTTAATACACCCCTCGAGATTTATTTATTTTTTCGAAAAAAAAAATTGCCTGACATGCCTCTAATCATCAATTTTAACCTCGCAAGTCATTGATGTCATCATTGCATCAGCATGCCACATGCCCTTCTAGACCATAAGGAGTAGCCTTCTATTTTTTGCTCATAACTTGAGCATACAGACTCCATTTTTAAAAAAAAAATATCACCGAAAAGTTGATTTCGAACCCATCATGATGGTGTTGATTTCATGAGATTTTGATGTTGTTTAGATCCCTAATTTTTCTGTCAAAGGCTGAACTTTGTGTTAACCTTTTCATTGCAGGGTTGTTTCATGTTTGTCATACATTTTCAATGCCCTAACTTGTGGTTTTGCAGGGATATTTTCTCACTAACCATATTGCTGGCAAGTTTTTCTTTATGTTTGTTTTTGGAATGAACTTGTATGCTTAAACACTCATTTTTGAATGCATGGTTAAAGCTAAAACAATCAAACTCAATCTTGAATGCACAGTTAACTAAACAACACTTTTGCTTTGGAATGAATGATAACATAATCTTGCATGTATAAGGATCAAAGAACACTGCAATACACATTTCAATTCGGTGCTTAAAATGAACACTCACTCAATCTTAAATGCATAAAGGGAATTGATTCTTTCCTTATCGAATTTGCTTATGTACACGCTCAATTTACTTTCTTGTTGATGAATCTGTGTTTTTCATTTATGTTGACGATGATTTCAAGTTGGAAAGAATAGTGTATGCTCTAAACATGTGTGTCTTCAAAGTAGATTACAAAACCTAAACCTTCATTGGGAAAGAACACATGTCTATTAAACCCTGAGGCCACTTACGTATTCTCTCCCCTCACACCTTCGGGTGATCTTGGGTGCACAAGAAATAAGTGGTCTTGTTTTACTTTTTTTAGGAAGCCTACTTAGGGATTTCATCACCCCTTGGATGACCTCAACTCCAGTGTTCTAGCAGAGTATAAATATCGAGAGGTGAATCGAAAGACACCTCTCTTGGAAGTAAAATCTTATCACTCTTGGCTAAGCCCCAAAAAACTTTATACCTTTGGGAAGTGAAGGAGGATATTTGAGTTACCGTCTCCCCCCAACTGTGTGGCATTATTTCCTTTCATCTACAGATTTGGGCCTCACGTACCTTGTGTATATCGAGGATGCCCCTTAGTTGATCCTTGTACATCCTAATTGCAACCTTATAGGATTGTTGGTGTGTTTGATGTTCTTGAGTGTTTGAAACACACTTGCCTTGTATATATTTCCTTGTTTGCTTTTGCATCTAAAATTTGGAAAACCCAAAAACATCATAAAACATAAAAATTCAAAAAAATCATAAAACATAAAAATCCAAAAAAAATCATAAAAGTTCAAAAATTTAAAAAAATTAAAAAATCTCAAAAACAACAAAAACAAGTCTTAGTTTAAGTCCCCTTAGTCAAATTGTCCACATCAATTCCACATCACTTCTTCTTTCCATCAAATTCATCACCCTCATACATCTCTTGTCTTCATCATTTAAATCATTCCTTGAAGTCTTAATCACCTCTACTCATCCAAATCATTTCCTCGTCTTCGTAATCATTCAATCAAATCCATAATCGTCATCCTAGTCATGGTGCATAATCCACATCATGCTTCAATTCTGTCATCCAATGATTCATAGTCATCATCCTTCTAATCCAATTCCTTGTCAAATTCAGTCATTTCTAATCACTTCTTAATTCAATCCATTCACATCTTCATCCACAATCAATCTTCCTAATTTCATTCATGCCTTCTTCTAATTCAACCTTGCATCACATCTTTGGGCATAGGAGCATTGTCATCAACATTGGACTTTAATTCAAATCCCACATTCACTTGTTTGCAATATCATAAGGTTCTTTATCAAATCAAATCAAACCTTCATCAAATCAATATCAAATCAAATCAAACCCTCATCCAATCATATCAGATCCAATCCAATCAAATTATATCCAATCACTATCAAATCAAATCAAATCAATATCAAATCAAATCCAATTCAAATTAAGTCAACACAAAGTCCAAAGTTGCTCCTAGTCCCAAGTTCATATTTCAGCCATCATCAAATCTTTCATCTCTATTCGTCTAACATCTATGGATTTGAATTGGCTTAATCAAATAGTTGATGATCTTGCACGAAAATATGGAGTTATACCTCCAATTCAATCTACATATCAAATCCATCCTCAACACTTCATATCCAACTCTAATCCATCTCATGTTCATTATTCTTTTACCTTTGACAAGGGAAATCCACCTCATTATCCTTCAACCACATATCATTCCATTCATAACGCACACAATGCCTCAAGTAGAAAAACCATTGCCAAAGAAATTGAGGAACTAAAGAATTCTATCTTGAGCCTAGCAAATCAAAAGCAAAAGTCCACCTTCCAAGCCATATTTCTTCCTCCCCCATGTTTCGAAGACCATAGCCTCATATTGCATCCAACCCCAACCCTCCATGTAGTTCCCCCTCCTTTGAGCTTAATGTTAAAAACCATCATCCCAATCCCCTACCCATAGTTCCACCTTCACATAATCATAATCCTCCAAAAACATCCTCCCCACCTCGTAATGGTTTTTTCTCATGCAATTTCTTGGCTACATGCAAAATTCAAAATAAAGTGATCCAATCATCCAAAGTCATATCCCCACTTCCATCTCAAGACCTTCCTCCAAAGCATGACATTATAGATTCATCTTCTCCTCTAGATCCAAGCATTTCTCCATCCCATTGTTCCCTTATCCCTCAAGATCCATTTATCCTTCTTAGTCCATCTCATGATTCCCCTCCTAATCAAGATCAAGGCATTTCATATACCACACACCTTACCAATTTTGCTCCATCTCAAGAGTTAGCATTTGTAGATCCTCCACTTCATGAAGAATTTCCTTCCACTCCATCCATTAATACTCCTCCATATCAAGATCAAATCACTCCATCTCATGATCCACTCATTCTGCTACATGATTGTCTTTTATGTCAAGATCAAAGCACCCCTTCATTTTCTTTTCATGATCCCACTCCATCTCAAGATCCTATTATCCCTCATAATCCCCCTTGTGAGCCTAATCATCCACATGATCCTATCACACCTATCCAATCCACTCATGAACCCCATATACGTAGACTCGCATCTTGTGTTGAAAATGATAAGTATCCCATTAAACAAATAGTGTCTCAAGATGTTGGTACACTTTCTACTTCCAACACCACAATTCCTCCTTCCAAACCTAAAGCTTCCCATCATTCATCTTCCAAGTCCATTTTGGGCCCTTATATCCATATTCCCATTCCTTCCTCACTTTCATCCATTTTAGGTCCCTATGTTCCATAGCTAAACCCTTCATCCCTTCCATCCATTTTGGGTCCTTATATACATCCATCCACAATATTCAATTCTTCCATGTCATCCCCTCATGCTCCTACTCAAGATCAACAAAGGCACACATCCTTGAATTCCTTCCAATGTTCACCATCCATAAGCTCTCCACCCCATTTACCTTCTTGCACCCATACCCATGGCCAATGGAAGCAAATTGGATGCCAAAGAAAAAGCGAATAAAGCCAAAAATCCAAAAAAGCCCAAGGATCAACATGTCCCCTCTAAAAGACATGTTCAAGAAAAGAAAAATATGATCCAAAACAAAATCAAAAGGCCACAAAGGCTGAAAATCCAAAATGAAAAACTTTTGTGGATCCCAAAGCTACTTAATGTAGCAATGAATCTCAAAGAAAACTTCAAAATGACATCCAATTTTGCTAATCCAAAGGCTTCCCTTCTTCATAAATCATCCAAGCTTCCATTTTCCAAATCCATTTTGGGTCCTTATATACCCAAACCCACCATCCTAAATCCATCATCCCGTTCATCCATTTTGGGTCCCTATATCCCAAAATCCACACTTTCTCCTACATATCCTCCACAATTTCCTCCTTTCCACCACCCTTCAAGGTGTGTGCCAATGATGATCTTTCCACCTCCTTCATTCACTCATCAACAAGTCTTCCAACCTAGCATCCATCAATCATGTCTTCCTCCCACCCACTCCACCTCCTTAATCCAAACTTTTTCATAGGTCATTTTCCTCCATTTCCCAATCCACTTCATCCTCCTTTTCACTATCCTACCAACATGTATGAGAAACTAGTATAAATACCTTGAAAATAACAAAGAAAAAAGGGAAAAATATATCAAGGGATCCCATCAATGTAACTAAATGCTTGAGTCCTCCCTTCATTTTCCTGTCATTTATCCAATGCCTTCCACTTTCACTTATCCATCCATTCACTTTTCCTCTTCCACTTGCACTCTACACTAGGGGCAAGCTCCATCCATACCACTCTTCCTTACATATCTTCCATGTTTCCATCTGCCCTTCATCCTCCTTTTCCATCTTTGATCTTGACTTTCACGTTCCTTTCCTCCATCCATATGCACTTTCCATTTCCCTTTCTCATTATCCATACATTTTCCTACATACATCCCATAATCCTTCCATATATTTGATCTTGACATGCTATCCATATCTTGCATCCCATAGTCCTTGTCATGTTCGTCCATACACCTACATATTTCCGTCCCCCTTTCATATGTCTTTGATCTTGGTTATCCCATCCATTTCCTCCACTTCATATCCCACATGTCATCCATACTCCCCATATCATTATCCCTTTTCCATACCCTCCCTCCCATATCCCTTATTCATTCCACTTTCATGCCCATGCTTGTGATCACTATTAGAGGCATAATACCAAACTGTTCATACATGCTTTGGCAGAGCATATGCCTTCTCTTCCTCCCTACACTATCCTTTATACCATCTTTCCATTTTTCATGCATCCTTTTCCACCATAAGTTCTTCTATTTTCCTATCCTTGGGATGGGGCATTTGGGACTCCTTCAAAACATGATCCTTGACTCCACATTTTCCAATACCATATCATTTGGCCTCTCATATCCTTCCACCATTCCTTTCATCCACCAACTCATGTTGCTTTTTCTCCATTTACCATGCCTTGGCTTTCCCTTTTCATTGGTCTCAATCCATTCTATCCCACATTCGTTCATATCACATTCAAACTAATTCTTCCACTCACTTAAATCAAATTCATTTATCCTCTGATTCAATAAATTTTCCCTTCTTCTAATGCTTTCACATCAAATCAATTCTACTCTCATCATCCAAATTCATGTTCATTCTTCCACTTACATTTCAATTCAATCTATCCATCCAAATTTGAAGTTCAACTAGTTAGTAATGAGGTAAAGCAACCAAATTTTAGGGCTATTCTAGAGGTTGCATAGAAGAATGACCTAGCAAGCACATTATCAGTCATTCCACCCAAGGTCGTGATGGTACAAGTTGTAAGGAAGTGTTATAATTGCAAGGTTGGAGGAATTGGAGACATGGAAATTCATCAGACATATGATAAATTATGTGTAAATGGAGTGTTGAAAGAAGAATTTAAAATCGTAGAAAGAAAGGGACTAACCCATGCCTTAGATTTCCCCATTGTCTTCAAAATGGAATGGATAAGAATCATCTTAAGTTGAATCCATGATGGATACCTATGGCTAGAACGAGGACCTATCAAACTGTCAAAGAGAATTGTACATAGAGTTATAGGATATCCAACCCTAGATCAGCCCAAGACCCTAACGAGTGACTCAAAAGAAATAATTGAGAAAAGAAGAGGGTCAAAATGGAACAAGAGAGGAATGACAATTGATAATATCAAGGATCCACTTCTTGAATTTGCAATGAGGGTCATATCACACAAATTTTATCAGTCAAGCCGACTGAATAGTGTTCCATGTATTGCAGTTGATGTAGGATACAAGATTGTGAAGAAAGATCATACTTATGATCTGTCAAAGCTATAGTTGTAGCAGATAATGGAGAACTTAGCAGCAATAAGGAGATCTAAAAGTTCTCAATGTAAGTTTGGTTCCATATTGATATGCATATTTTTCTATGTTCAAAATGAATTCCCATCTTTTGGTAAGATAGGATGGAAGACCAATAGGTCCGTGGTTGTGCAGATAAATGAGCACATTGAGAAAATGGGAGACAATTTTGAGTTGGTGATGACTAGCTACTTTGAAGACTTCAAGTAATCAATGAAATCGGAGCTAAGAATTCATGTATCCTTGGTGGAGAACTACTACTACAATGACATTTGTTTCTTGGTAGACATTGATTACACCTTTATCTAGGCTACAGTACCTAGAGTGAGATGGCTAAGGCCTTTGGGTTATGAAATCAACATAGATGAAGCATTAGTTGCCATCATTGCACTACTTGCTAAAGAAGTTGATAAGTCAGCAAAAATCTTTGATAATTATGATGTTGTCAAATCTAAGGTTGAAATGGAGTTGAAAATTGCCTCAACTCTAAAGAAGAAGGATAAAATGGTGAGGAAGTTGAAAGCTAAATTTTGTGAGGGACCTATAGGCAATGATGAAGATGATGAAGAAGAAGAAGAAGAGGCAGAAGAAGAGCAAGGTCAGGAACCTCTTACCCTAACCCAAGGAATGGGTGAAGATGCTGAAGAAGAAGGTGTCGAGGAGGAATAAGCTAAGGAAGCACTAGCCAAACAAGAACCAAAGAAGAGAAAGGATAAGACATAGCCTACAACTCAGCCAAAGGGAAAGAAAATTGCGAAACCAAGCCCTACAAAGCCTACTGCTCCAATCATGAGAACCACCACTCAAAAGGCTAAGGAGCAAGTAAAAGAGAAGATGAAGGCTACTGAACAACAAGGTCCTGTGCAAAAGAAATTAAGGAGAAAGTATGTTGCACAACCAGAATCTGATGATGAAAGGACCGAGTCAGAAGACACAAGCCAGTTTAGAGTGGTAAGTCATGCTCCCAAGCTTGATATTGAAAAAAATTGTGATAATGTTAGGGAAAATGTAGACTTAACTGGTTTGAAAAACATTGAATTTAATAAATTGACTAGAGAAGATCAAAATAAGGTTGAAGAATCAGTGTATGCCATGATGGCAAAATTCAAGAATACCCCTGTTGAATCTGATAATACAATACCCAAAGACTTATATTCAATTGTTGAGAATAAATGGCATTATTGCCTAAGTATGGAGAAGGAAATAAGAGAATCTACATTGGCACAAGTGATGCCAGAATTGTCAAAAGGGAAAATAACCAAGGTAAATAAGAAACATGGTAGCAAATTTGCACCCAAGTATAGAGCCTTCAACATACTTCAAAACAAGATTGAAGATGTTGTAAAGAAATCAACTCAATTATGGAAGTTGATATATGGATTGACTACTATCAAGGAAGGAGAAGAGGATCCCTTTGAGGGAAGAAACAATGGAGAAGATGAGGATGATAAGGAAGGTGAAATTGAGAAAGAAAAGGAAGGTAACAAACAAAAAGGAGATGAAATGGCAACAACTGAGGAGCAACAAACAGATCAAAGTGTGCAACACACACAATTTCCACCATTAAGCCCTCCACATGACACAAACACACTTGCAATCACAATAAAAGTAAAAGATGTTCCTGATAGCTTAGCTCAGAACATCAATCCACTAACTATAGAGGATCTAAAGAAGATTGTTGACCAATCCACATTATAGGCTAAATTGTGTGATAATCCATTGTTGGTTAGCGTGGATGAGTTACAGAAAGTAGTAGTTGACATAACCAGGGATAAGGTGAATATACAAGAGCCACCTTTTGCCATCCCTATAGCTACTAGTGATCAACATCAAGAGAAAACATCAAAAGATACATTAGTAAAGGTTGATACCACAGTCAAAGTTATTATGATTGAACAACAGACTAAGACTATAGAGGAGACCACAAAGGAACAAGCAAGATAGACAGATGCTTCTATACCTATTGCACAAACACAAGGTGCACCATAGATAATTGTGATTGATCATGAAAAATTAGAAGAAGACAAGGACATTCCAAAGGAAAAGGAGTAGGAAGCCATTCAGACATTGGTTAATTTACCAACAACTGGCACTCCTGCCAAAGTCCTTTAGAAGCTAAGAATTGATGCAATGCCACTTTAGATTTTTGCACTACGCTTGAACTCAACAAAGATTGCAAGGGTACTTCAATATGGAGACCCAACACTAGATGAGGAAATAGTTATACCAAAATATGACTATGCAATCATGAACCTAGAATAGATCAATATCATGCAAGAGGCATTGGAAAGGAGTATAAGCAAAGGAAAGCACTACATGAGATCAAAGACATCTTTTTAGATGCATTCATCTTGCAAACACCTGATGAAACCAAGCCTATAGTAGAATAATTATCAGAAATTGTTGAATAGGTGACAAATGAAGACCAGGAAACCAATGCAAAACTCATGGAATGGTCTGAAAAGAAGTTTCAAGGTAAAGTTAATGAGAAGATATCCAGTGGAATAGCACTGGCACAAGTTGATTTGGCTACAAAGATTGACAAAATGAAGAAGGTACTTGAGAATATATTCTCACTGTACACCAAATTGTGTGACCCCACACTCTTCACACAAGAAACGAGCCAGAGGATTCTGAGTCTGGAAAGAAATTTGAAAATATCTAGTTTGCAATTACCACAAAACCTAGCTCAAAGTGAGAAGCACTTTCATTCAACACTTCACACACAAAAGGAATTAGCTTTATTAATAGCACAAGAGGCTAACACAAGAGCCAAGCTAGTTAGAATTCAAGCTTCCCTAACCCCTCACATGGAAATACTACAAAAGGAACTAGCCTATGCTGAAATAGTACTCAAGAAAGATCCTAATATTTCAACTTTGGATGGCTTAGTTCACCTTGTAGCAAAGATAGCCATCCAAATCAAATTATTAGATGTTGCAATAGACAACTAAGATGCTGCTCTCAAGATTGTAATGGAAGTGAATAAGAACTTCTTGGATAAATACACACTCAGTATATAGACCCTTTGACATAAGTGTCAAAAAAGAAGGAGAAATATTTAAAAGCGGGAGATAAAAGATGGAGACAAATATGCAAGGGGGAGACATGTGAAAGGGGGAGATATAAATAAACAAATAGAAGAGGAAAAAAAAGTGGGAGTAAACAACAAAAAAGTAGAAAAAGGGCATATTAGAACATATCAGATAGAGAGTATCAAAATGAGTGAAGACAAAGAGTAATAGCAAGAGTCAAATCTACTTTGAGAGATCTTGGATACAGAAAAGACACATAAACTCAAGGGGAGTCACAATTTTTTTGAGGTATATGGTTCATTACAAAATTTTGAAGAATTTTGAAGTTTTCTATATATGTCAAACTGGATGTATATTATACTTGAGGAGATTAGATTCATCATGTATATTTAAGAGTTTTTGCCACTCATGTCAAAGGGGAGATTGTTGATCTCAAATTGGTTTTGACAATTGAGTGTCAATACACTTAAGAAATTTACTAAGTTCATGCCGAGCTAGTAACATATGCCGAGTATAATATGTATAGATGTCGAGTTGTAATGAGTGTTGAGTCACTCATGTGCTGAGCAGTTCAAGTGTCGACTGAACAGTAGATGTTGAGCAAGTTCAAGTGTCGAGCTAGACAGAATTATAGTATGTGTCTCGAGCATCAGTATTAACAAGTTCCAAGTAACATAGAATTGACCTAGTTGTTTATAATGGCACAAACAACTATGTAAACCATTTTTGAGCTGACATATGGATAGATCTCAAAGCTTTGAAGATAAGATCAAATCTATTTGGATTCCTTATGCAATCTACATGCAACCAATCAAAAAAATGGAAGGAATCAAGAGGGAAAAATGAATGAATCTCAATCATAGATTCATACCTAACCCTAAGCCACCAAAGTCTTTTTAAAAGGGGGAGACAAAGCCCCATAATTCAGTATGTGAGAGAGAGCATTAGAGAATGCATGTGAGGAGGTGATACTAGCGAAGATTTAAAGGAAGTGAAAATGGGTGAATTGATCAGTA
Source organism: Cupressus sempervirens (assembly GCA_028749045.1). Classification (NCBI taxonomy): domain Eukaryota; kingdom Viridiplantae; phylum Streptophyta; class Pinopsida; order Cupressales; family Cupressaceae; genus Cupressus; species Cupressus sempervirens. Next base: position 139,996,852 of record CM053783.1, on the reverse strand, counting down.
TACATTCAAGGTGACTTAGAAGAAGGACATAATTGTAGAATCAATTATTAGAATAGAGGATCGAGGATACAACAATTTCATATCAGATCAGAATGGATCAAGATGAACTGAATTGAGATTTGAAATCAGCAATACTAGATTGTAAGTGTATCAGATCAAACATTCTACTATACTTTCTAACAACTGTATTAGCAGGATGAAATCTTTTATATTAAGGTTGACGTAACAGTCATAGTGAAATCCTTTAACAGGGTGACATTCCAAGTGAGCATTTTAAAGTCCTTTAGCAAGGCACACTTTTGACAGGGTGTTAAAATCCTTTAATAGGGTGGGATCTAACAATCCTTTGTAAGCCTTTAACAAGGCAAGGCTTTCACAGGGCAGATCATGAGAATCGTCAAATTATGTAACCTTAACAGGTGAACTTTATTGCTACAATAGTGAAGAATTGTGGATGTCATGCCCACCCCAATTTTACCTTCTCATTGGAGGGTTTCTAGGTAATCATATCTGGTGTCAAGTGTTCATGTGTATACATTTACTTTACATATTATTTCAATATGTTTATGCATGCATTGTTTTAAAGTTAAAAGTTTTGATTGCTAGAGATTAGTACTTCTGATTCACCCCCTCCCCCTCTCAGAAGTATACATTTCCCATTTGTATTTCCAACATACAAGAGATGGTACCACATGTCGACCAAAGCCCCTTTGAGGTGTGAAACATAAAATAAATTATGAATGCTACTATCATCAGGAAGATGCAACACATAAGCCACCTCACCAACTCACTGCACAATATGAAAATGACCATAATAATGTAGCTTAAGTTTCTCAACACCACTCTTTTTTATTAAATATTTTCAATATAGCTACAACATCAAGTAAAACATGTCACCCACCTGGAAAGTTTGAGTTGTTCTCCTTTGATTAGCATAATACTTTTTATGATTTTGTGCTCTTTGTATGTTGTCTCTCAATGACCTCACTACATCTTGGCTATCCTGTAACAATTCTCCTACACTCAACACTTGACTGATGCCACATAACACATCCATAAAACTAGGTGGATCGTGCCCATATAAAGCCCTAAAGGGTGGCATCTAAATGGTCATGTGATGAGTAGAATTATAACAATACTCACACAAGTGAATCCACTTCACCCAAGCCTTCAGCTAAGAAGAAACATAGTTTTGTAGATATCCCTCAACCCATTTGTTCACTATTTTTGTCTGACCATTTTTTTGTGGGTGATAACTAGTGCTAGGGGTCAACTCAGTCCCACATAATCTAAAAATCTCTTGCCAAAAATGACTCATAAATTTTCTATCACAGTCACTCACAATGGTTTTGGGTAGACCATGCAACCTGAAAAATTCCCTAAAAAATAACTCAACTAAATACACAACTGAATAGGTAGTGGTAATAGGGAAAAACTAAGCATACCTTGTGAGTCTATCTACTACCACATATATGCAATCCCATCCTTGAGCTTTAGGCAAGCCCATAATAAAATCCATGGAAATACCCTTCCACTTCCTCTCAGGAATAGGAAGTGGTTGTAATAGACCCGCAGGATATGTGTGTTCATGTTTGTTCTACTAATTAACTAAACACTCTTGAACTTAGTAACGAACATCATCCTTTAACCCCTTCCATGTGAGTCTTTCCCAAACTTTTCTATAAGTCTTGAAAAACCCCAAGTGACTAGCCATAGGTGAATCATGGAACACTTGTAGGATAATTTCGTGCACATCTAATTTTGGAATCAGATATATCCTTCCCTTGTAGATAATCAACTCTCCTAAAAGTGAACATCAAACATCCAAAATACCTAAAGCCTACTGATCCTTGGTGTATTCAGCTATAATCAAATGTCTCCAAACCTTTGAAATCTCAGTCACTATGCAGAGATAAGATATCCTCAAAAGAGCATCTGCAACAACATTTTGAGTCCCCTTGATATAGGAGATATTAAAATTGTAAGACTATAGCTTTTTGACCCACTTTTGTTGCCTCTCATTTAAATCCCTGTGTCCAAGGAAGTGCCTCAAGATATTATGATCAATCTTAATGAAAAACTTTTTTCCCATTAAATACTACCTAAACTTGTCCAAAGCATGCACGATGGCCAACATCTCCTTATCATAAACACTAAAAGATCTCTCTGGACCCCACAATTTCCTGCTCTCAAAAATGATGGGATGTCAATCCTAGGACAAAACTTCACCAATACCCTCTCCAGAAACATCATAATGCAAATCAAAGGGTCTAGAAAAATTAGGTAAAGTGAGCACTGACCGTGAAGTCATGATAGTCTTAAATTTCTCAAAACACTCGTGTGCTTGGGTTGTCCACTAAAAAGCACCCTTATGGGTTAAATTAGTAAGGGGAGTTACATGTCATGAAAATCTTGCCACAAATATATGGTAAAAAGAACAAAGCAATTTGGGGGAGGGTTAGGACTATAATAACCCCTAAAATGAACATATAGATGACATTTTTCTAAATGAATGAGCTATAATAAATAAATAAATATAATATATTTTTATGTCATATTTTCTTAGGATATAAATATTAAATTAATATAAATAAAACTTATTATTAATCAAATGAAGAGATGTGTCCATTCAAGATATGCATCTGATATAAAGGGAGGAAGAGGCATCAAAGAAGAGGATCACGGAAGGATGGGAAGAATGGGAAAAATATGGATGGAAACCTATCTAACACAAATAGCCAAATATCAAAGACATTTGATTTGTATAAGGAGCCTCCATGCTACAGATAAATCTGTGCATAAATGACAACACAACTACCTCTAAGCAGATGTAACCAGAATGATGACTATGGAAAGTACTAAGCCAATACTGACAACTAATGACCTATACATAGACAAGGAATAAGGACATAAGAATGTAGGAAAAAGAAAATAAAAATATTACATGGCATCAATCAAAGTAGAAGACATTCAAAGGAATTGATAGGTGGTCATACACAAACCCGTATAATAACCAGTGGAGGTAACAATTGGACATGCGTACAAGAAAACAAGAATCAGGGCATCACAGAGTATGGGAGGAGCATTACAATTAGAGAAAAGGACAAATTTGAATCTATCTAGGCATCTCAAACAAGACAACCATCTACGCAAATCATCATTGAGTATTAGGAACCAAGCCAGACGATATATATAAAGCAAAAGGAGCCAATCTAGTAGGAGGACATAAGAAAATCATCAAATTTTCTTTGTTTAGAGAAATTGAATGCTAAGGACATAAGAGAAAAATAACAACCACTCCATGTTTGACTCAAATGAAGGCATGTGAGGGTGTTTATAAGAAACAACATAGAAGAGACTCGAGAATATATACAAACTAATTAGTGACCAAGTTGGATGAAGGTCCCTAAAATATTCCAAAGGTGATGTTATAAATAAAGGGAATTTGGACAATAATATGAATGTGTATATAGCATCATCAAAAGGAATATGATATTGAGGAAAAGACATCAATTGAAACAGAAGGGAACTAGTAAGTTGGCATCAGTTTGAATAAAAGAAAAAACAAAGTGATACCATCAATAGTATTGATAGCGATAAAAGACACATGAAAAGGATGGGTCAGATAGACCGAATGTTCAAGACTAAGGAAAATTAATATATTTGCATCATACACGATAGGGAGAATGATGGTAAAAGGATAGTACCCACAGGCCTCTAATAATTAATTATAGCAGACAAAGATTAAATAATAATTGTAGAACAAGTATCACATGGAAAATAGTCTTAATCCATCTACTATAAGAGAGAGGGAAGAGAAATGGTATGAAGGAATGATAATTCATAAGAATGGTAATCAGTTTCCCAAAAGAATCAGACCAAATAAAATAGTTACAAAAAAAAAAGAGGGATAAACTATGAAGATTCATATGAAGAGGGATAAACAAGAATATAATTTTAGAAGTAGAACCAAAGAAATATACAATTCATTTTGATATTGATAGGAAAATCATCATTGAAGAATTATTTATCATATCACATTGAGAACCAATGGGTCCTCGGTAGTGGCTATCCATCTATTATAGATGTCAAGATTCTCTAATAGATAACTCAGAAAGAAATCGAGGGCATTCATTAATAATGTTGAGTTTCTCTAAAGGAGAACTCAAAATCTAGAAGGCAATCTAGAGTTGAATGTCAGATTTCCAAATTGGGATCCAAAGAGGGATTTGTAGAGCATCCATTAGAGACAATATATATATTGTAGTGGTTAAACATATACATATGTCAAAGATAAGAGACTTGGTAGAGGTTTGATCTCTACCAAGTAGTGCTACCAGAAATCAAAAAGAGGCCTAAAGGAGAAGCTCTTTCAATGAAACTTGCCTAATCAAGATGAAATTCTCACTAGAGGGTTAGGTGACTAGAAAAAGGATCTCTCTCGAAGGATTAGGTAGGGTAGCTTGGGTAGTATTTAGAATAGTATTTACCTAAATCTAGTATTGCTAGTATGCTTTATTCTGATAGTTTACTGACAAAGGGTTGCAAGTTATAACATTCAAACCTAAGAAAAAAGTGGGGACATTATAGACAAAATTGCACCAATACCCTCTCCAAAATCATCATAATGCAAATCAAAGGTTCTAGAAAAATGAAGTAAAGTCAGCACTGGTCATGAAGTCATGATAGTCTTAAATTTCTCAAAACACTCGTGTGCCTAGGTTGTCCATTGAAAAGAACCCTTACATGTTAAATCGGCAAGGGGAGTTACATGTCATGAAAATCCTACCACAAATCTATGGTAAAAAGAAAAAAGACCTATAAACCCTCTCAATTGTATTAGTTTCTCAGGTGTAGGCCACTCCATAATAGCATGGATCTTATCTAGCTCCATGTGAACTCCATCAAAAATAATAGTATGCCCTAAATAAAGTAACTCTATCATACCCAGAGCACACTTGGACTCCTTGGCATACAAGGAAGCTTGATCCAATATACCTAGAACTGAATCCAAATGAAAAATATGATCATCTCATGATTTTCTATAAATCAGAATGTCATCAAAAATACTAGCACAAATCTGTGGAGCTTACTATGGAACATCCTATTCATAGTAGACTGAAAAGTGGCAGAAGCATTGGTAAGACCAAAGGGCATGACTAAAAACTCATAATGCCCACAATAACACTAGAATGTTGTCTCCTCTATATCTTGTTCTCTAACCTAGATTTGATGATAGTTGGATCTCAAGTCAATCTTTGAGAAATAATTTTCCCCATGTAACTCATCAATGAGCTCATTAATCTGTGGAAAAGGATAATGGTTCTTAATAGTCTTCCTATTCAACATCTGGTAATCAATACACATTTGAAGGGTGTCATCCTTCTTCTTCACGAAAAAATTGAAGAAGTGAAGAGGGACTTACTTGGCCTGATATGACCCATGTCAAGAAGCTCCTAGATGGTCTTCTCAATCTCATCTTTTAGCTATTTTGGATGGTGATAAGGTGTAATTAGAATGGGCTTAGTGCTCTCCTCTAGCTCTATGATATGCTCAATCCCTTGGTCTAGAGGCCTACCAAGGGGTAAATCATTAAATACTTTAGAGTGTTTAACTCTCAACTGTTGGATATCTAGATGATAATCTGCCTCCTCAACCCTCTTCAAAGCAGGCATAACCCTACCTTCCACTACCCAGTCAATTAAATCCTCATGATGTACCAAATGTTGCATGTGCCGAAGGGAAATCTGCTTAAGCTCATCATTACAAATTTCTCTAAGAACCTAGGGTTGCCCATCTTTGATGAATCTCATCTCCATCTTCTCTATGCTCAAATAGATATCCTTAAATGTATGTAACCAAGTCATACCAAGAACTATATTTTTTTCCCTGATATCTACCACATAAAGATTTTCAATGAAAACATATGTATTAAGTCTCACAGGAAGATCTAAAATCATCTTGTTACACTTCAAGGTGTAACCATTAGCTACTTGCACTCATAGGCCCTCAAAATCCCCCATCTACATACCTCTCCTTGTAACCAAACAAGCATCTATATATAAAATTATGAGTAGCTCTAGTATCAAATAATGCAATAATACTTTGTCCAGCTATGCGCCCGTGCATCCTAAAAGTTCCCTCTTTCTTCATGCTAGATAAGTAAGATACCTTGAGCTTGGAGTCATTCACCTCACTCTCATTATCATCAATCCTATGTTGATCTTGTTCACAATTCCCAGATTGCTCATAAAAATCAGCACTATAATCATCATCATCATATTTTTTCCCTTAGGATTCATAGGATAGTCATGGTCAACATCATAGGGACCCCTGTAGTAGAAACAGAACTTCCTCCTTAAATTATTAATTATCTCTCGATCTAGAGGATCTGCAACAGGACATTTACCCTCAAGTTTCTCCTCTCTCCAAGGAATTGTCCTATAGTAAGAAGACATAGCAGGCTTCAAGGAAAACTTTCCTCTAAGTATAGAAGCCTCTAAGTTATGGGTCTTTTTCATAGCTTCCTATAGTGGGGGGGGCAACCTCTAAGTGGCTCAGCAAGACCCTCAATGAAAAGCATAACCCTCATCCTCTCTGATATGCCATATATCATCATTGACAACATCTGGAAGTCACTAATAAAAATCTCCAAACTAGTTATCTGTCACAACTAAGCTAACTTCCTAAAATAAACCTTGAGGTCCTTGTCAAATCGCTCTATCAACCTATGAACAAACTCCTAATATGATGTGATCTAATCATGATGGAGAGATACTAAACCATGGCACCACCAATCATGTGCAACTCCATCGAGGTATAGAATAGAAAACTTGATGGCATCCTCCTCAGTCATAGGACACAAAGTGAGGTAGGTATCGAGCTTGTGGACCCAATCTCTAGCAATCAGCCTACAGCTCCCATTGAAATGAGCTAGAGTTATCTTATCGACCACCTATTAAAGCTCAATGTGCTTAGGCCAATGTCTATCAGTAGTAGGCCTAACCCTGGAATGCTCACATTTTTGTATTAGATATATGTCAAAACTCAAATTATCCTTCAAATCCTGAGGAAGAACATCCCACTCATCAAAATGAGTTAGACCATCGTCAACAAAGGGGGCAACATCAAAACTGGTGCTAACCGTATCTAACTCTTGTCTCAAAAAAGTGGGTCTTGATGGCCTATCCTAAGCACTGATGTAACCTATCCTATCCACCCTATCATCCATCCTAACATGATCGTCGATCTTGTTCCTATCATCATCCCTGGTCCTTGCATCCACTTGTGACCTATGAGAACCAACTGAATTATCTCAAACTCTCTCTACCTCGAACCTGAGGAAAAACTAACTACTACAAGGTGTCAGAAAACTATTGTAGATGTCATCTATTGTTTCCTTGTTACAATATTCCTAAATTCTTGCAAGGCATCTCTATCCACCTCAACATTTGTAGTTCGTAGTCTAATGCCACCAGAACTACCTAGACTACCAACCGAACCAAACTAAATCTTAGGCTCTCCTTCTCTAGGAAGAAAATTATGTCCCCTTCAAGTATAGTGCATCCCTGGAACAAATCTTTGATCACCATCCATGTCTCAAAATGTAGAAACAACAAAATCAAATTTTCATCAAACTAAACCTAATTCTTGTAGGCTAGCAGGAAACCACTCTGATACCACTAAAATGACCCAGCCTGGCTTCCAATTTGAATTATGATGCACAACTTATTTTTTGTAATTTTAATGACTTTTATATTTTTGGTGTTTTCCCCTCTATAGAAATGAATCAAAAACTTCAATAAATTTGAAATGGAAATATGGGAAATCAAACTATAACTGGGAAATTAAAACCACATTTCACTTTATTTGTATAATCATTAATTAGAAGTACATATTATTTAAATGGCACTTGGATTACAAATATATTAAGCAAGTCACCCCACCAAATTTGCTTTCTTGCTATCAACATTGGCTCCTCAATGCCAATCCCTAGTCGTAGGCAATGGTTGCCTTCCAACTATGAATCACACCAAACTCCAATCACCAATTTGATAGTCGAATGGAGAAATATAGGCCAACTATGTGTACAAGTATTTAATGTAGATGCATGGACCCTTGAAACTATAATCATAGGTGCCAATACCAATTCTAGGAGTTGAGAATAGTGGATGCAGGTCTTATAGAAAGATGTTTGTTGTTCCTAGGTGCAACGCTACCTTCAAAAGCACAATGCCAAATCTCAAAAAATGTTGTCATTAAATATGTAGACTTTAGAAGTTAATAATGTCCTCCACTACTCAAAATTTGCAGATCCCAATCAAACTCTGACCACTACAATTGGAGACGTTCACAACCAATCTCACCTTAGCCACAGGAATACAGTAGGGAGACTCAACAAATTGTATACAACATCACACCGTGCAATGACATTACCAAAAAAAATTCCAAGACTCAGAAACCCTCACCCAAATTATAAGATGAGAAAATTAATATATTCAAGATATCCATCATTCTCCCAAAAAGCCATATTTACAATACAATTTGAGTCAGTTAGCTTCACCCACACACCTTTCACTTAAAGTAACTTTTATAATATAAAGTCTCGACACTTCATAATATAACGCATAATGATAATTAGGTGTACATCAAATATTCATTAAAGGCAATATACTTCCCAATAAATATGATTTCATCAAAAATCCATTGAGAGATCAAATATCCAGAAGCCAAACAATCACCCAACCTAAACTGCTCAAACCAAAAAATAGTAATTGGTCATGAGTGACTTACTAAAAATAGTAAGCCCAAAAATAGCAATTTCTCGACAAAGATCCCAAAATCCAAATGTCAACTCATGAGGGTTGCAATGATGAGTTGACAAAACCATACTCTAGAGACCTGCTAAATCGGGGACATTACAAAAACCTGTAACCTTCGGAAAAAAATAATAACCTCTGTAAAACTTCCTTGAAATATCTAATAATAATTCTAATAAAGATAACCTATTCCTCTAGCGTTTCCAACACATGTCAATTCTAAAATAAAATAACTCAACTAAATAATTTAATAAATGAATTATTTCTAATTAAATATTTTTCTTCCATGCAAATAAGTTAACTTTATTAATTTATTTTATAGCTCAATTTGTTAATTACATGTACAATTAAAATATATAATAATATTTTAATTAATAATTTTGATTTATAACATGCTAATGATATACAAATGGATAGAATTTTAATTTTAATTTATATTTTTAAATATTTAATTAACTCCCCAAATTCTATAGCTAGACTTTTAAATTAAATCTATTTAGTAAACATAAATATTTAATTAAATTTAATTGATTAATTAATATTATAATTAATATTTCAATATTTTATAGGATATTACTAATTAATTGCATAATTAACCTTTAGCTAATTAATACCAAAAAGTGACACCAAACCACATGACTAGAACAACAAAGAAAAATAAGTAACTTAAAAATAACAATCATGCTTAAACGAATGATTGATGAATTCACATTACCTTGATGAATTTAGATAGGTAGTCAATCAGATGCTTTGACTATTTCAAGAAAAATTGACTTAGTTT